>OZ024742.1:336368586-336371086 GCA_964016885.1 Eledone cirrhosa | reverse complement strand
ATATAGATATTCAACACACACACACATATATACAGCCTTTTATTTATTCATTACACACACACACGTGTGTGTGAGTATGTGCAATGAATAAACAAAAGGCTAAATGGGTTCGTCCACTGTAATAGCTATCTTATATGCAAAAATAATATTCAATATATTTTCCATATTTTTGCATAGTAGATCGGCATAGTGTGAATCGTGTGTTGATCTAAATTTAATATCTTCTACTTTACAGTACCTACTGTGAAAGCCGCAATGGCTGAGTAGAGTAAACGTGCGGTGACATACATATTGTAGCCTGTTATTCACTAAGCCGGAATTGTGATGAAATGATGAAGTCTACTGCTCGAGATGGCCCACTCCACGGATAATCCATGAATTATCAGTGCCGGAAAATCGAAAGAGATTAAAACACATCTCTGATCGATCGACAAGATCCCAGGCCTCATTCGCTTGCCGAGGGGAGTAGACCTCATCAAAGACCAAGGAAACAATGTTTCTAGCGGTCTTTCCATTACTGATACTATCTACCGGTCGCAACTCCTGTCAGAAGGAGCAACGTGAAATAAAGTGACTTGTTCAAGGACACAACGCATCAACCGATCCGAGAATTGAACTGGCAATCACACGATTGCGAATCCAAGTCTCTAACCACTAAGCCACGCGCCTTCACATAGACTACCTAAAAACAAGGGGGGGGGGGGATTATGTTTGTGTATACACATACAGGTATAGTCTAGCATAAAACAAGGGGGGGGGGATTATGTTTGTGTATACACATACAGGTATAGTCTAGCATAAAACAAGGGGGGGGGGGATTATGTTTGTTTATACACATACAGGTATAGTCTAGCATAAAACAAAATGCTGATAATGTAGAAGTCTCTTTCCACACCACCATTCCCAGTTCCTGAATAGATTTCAGGCTGGTTGTAAATGTATGACATGACATGCACCACCCTTCCCTGTCTATCTTTGTCATCTTCAGTAACTAAGACAGATTCCAGATTAGCATCTTGTTACAAATTGTTGATGTATCTGACATCTTATCATTCAAGCACATCTGTCTCACATTGCCATCTTCAGTTGCTGGATAGATTCAAGACAAGTGTCCTGTTGCAGCTTGTTAATGTATGTGACACGACAACAATGACACTTCTATATCTCTCATTGCCATCTTCACAACCTAGCGAGACTCCAGGCCAATATCCTGCTGCAAGTTGACAATGTGTGTGCGACATGATGTTCACCATAATTTCTCACTACATGCCATATGTTTCACAGGATCAGATTTGCCGCTTCCAGATCTGAATGTCCTGTACGATGTCAAACCCGTCTATCAGGACTTTTGTCTCGAACTAGTTGCCAAGCAAGCACTTGATGCTAGTGGGTATACAAGCAGTGCGTCCGTGGAGCGTTAAAGCGGATACTAAGTCAAACAAAATACAGGCTACAAACTATCTGGCCGAGCTATCTCATCCTGTCCACGACGTTATTAAACAAGGTGATCCATATATAGATATATCCTGTAGTATAATATAGCCTTGAAACGAAACTCTGTCAATTTATATTAATCGATCTAGCTGCCACAATGCATTATAATATATATATATATATATATATATATATATATATATATCCAACGTCGTCATTGGTGATATTTTACTGTTTTGGCAGTTTTCCTTTGCGTTGAGTTTTAAATTATTCTATAAATTTCTAATGCACTCGCGCTTCAACTCGATTTTCGAGACAACACTTTGTTTACATTTTGTTAGCTATAGGTAACCTTCTATTCTGGGCAGGTGACCTGACTGAAAATTATTTGATTCTTTCTTTCCTTTTCCTTCTCGTTCTCGTTATCTTTCTTCCTTTCTCTTTATGTCTCTCTCCTTTTCCCTTACTATTTGTTTTCTTTTCTTCCTCTCTCCTCCTCTACCTATCGCCCTGACCCCTAATTGCGTTCATCCTTTCTCTCTCTCTTCGCCTTCATCTTGTTACCTTTCACTTTCTGTTTTGGCAGTTTCATTTGCGATGACTTCTCGTTATTCTAATACACTTACGCTCCAACTCGAATTTCGAGACTACAGTTCCTTTACATGTATCCACAGCAACAAGTAATTTTCTATTCTAGAAGTTTGCTCACCCTTTCTTTCCTTTTCATCATCCCTATATATCATCCTTTCTCTCACCCTCTCCTCTCTTCTTGCTAGTCGTATTCTTCCTCCTTCCTGTCCTTCCTCTACCCGTCACCTTCACTTCTCACTACTTTCATCCCTTCTCTCTCTCCCCCTTCCTTCTTGTTGTGCTTCCCTTTCCCTCTACCTCTTCACCCGTCACTCCTTCTGTGAGTTCCGCCTGCTACTAATTCCGATTATCCTTTCTATTTTTGATGTGTTATTGAGCAGACGTGTCCCTTATCTCTCCATCTCTCTACCTTTGCACCTGTTATTTTTCGTATGACTTCCGCCTGCTACTGCTTCCGAGTGTCCTTTCTAGTTTT
>OZ024742.1:336351086-336363586 GCA_964016885.1 Eledone cirrhosa | reverse complement strand
CAGGGCATTCTTCTAGGAGAAGGCAACTCAGGAAACTGGGATAACCCCAATATAAAACCTGCGGCTCAGTAGTTATCGATGATGTTGATATTTTCTTCTTTTCGGGTTATAGCTAATGTCGTTCAGAGAGTGGAATTGGCTCAGTGCACAGTGTTTCCTCATTTTTAAAAATATCTTCACGCACAGGCATTGCACGATAGAATTAATTAATAATTATTAATAATGGTATATCGTGCAATGGCCATACTCGATAACGAGGGGGCAGCCACCATGTATGTATGTATATATGTATGTATGTTTGTATATACGTATGTATGTTTGTATGTATGTTTGTATGTATGCGTAAGGCGCGATTTAAAGAATATTCTGCTGTTCTTTCTACCATGACAACGTAGCAGCTCGGTCTTTGCTCTGTCCAGTTAAGATGCCTTTCCTTTTTTAAACAGTAGAGTCAATTTTATAGAACGCGGCAAAGTGACAATCGCTAGAACGCTAAATAGAGTTTCTACTTTTGGCACAAGGCCAACGATTACTCCAGTGCATCACTGGTACTTTATTTTATCGACCTCGTAAGGATGAAAGGCAAAGTTAACTTCGGCGGATTTGAACTCAGAATGCAAAGGGCCATAACTATGATGCAAAGTATGGTGTCTGACGCTCTACCGATACTGACAAACCACCGCCCTTAGAACGCTAAATAGAATGATCTCTGTTGTGTGTTTCAGCACTCTATGCTCTGTGTTCAAATCCCACTAAGGCCAACTTTGTCTTGCATCCTCTATATTTCTTTCTCATTTCCCTCTCCTACGCTGGAAATAATCGTCTTGAGAAGAATGGATTCTGCCAGTTTGTAATGCCACTCCACTTTAAAAAAGAACGCTGTGTATCACTACGGTGTCCCTACAATTGCATTAATGGAGATTTAAAGGATTTTCCGCTGCTATCTCAAACAAAATATATGACTACAAAGCGACTCCATTTTATTTTAGTCTTGTCTCAACTAGATCTATTTTGCTTTGTTATATTCCTTAGTCCCTTTTTTTCACAGAGCTATTTTTCCAATCCAATAATCACGTTATCATCTTTTGATGACATTGCGTTTAGTTCACAAGGATCGTTGAAGACAATCAGATTTCTATAACGACTTCCAGTTATCATTAAATCAGTTCCTTGAAGATTAGTATCTTAATGTCATGCCATGAAGATTATAAAAATAAATGTTCGCGTAAGTAGAGACGCACACGCACACAGGCGCGCGCGCGTGTGTATAGGCATTCACTCCACTGAAGAAATATATTCATATATTCATACCAAATATATTCATACCAACATAGACAATCAAACAACATCAATGACATATATACATATATTGAGACACACATCTTTCTCTTTTTCTCTCTCTCCCTCTCTGTATGTGTGTGTGTGAGTGTAGATGTATATGTATGTATATATGTGGTCTCTTTTTTTCTTAATTTTCAGTTTAATTTGACCCGTCACCTTCCCGGTGGCAAGGTTGTAAATAAAAGGAAATTTCAAACAATATCAGATCTGTTATGTTTTAATTTAGTGGCGGTTTATATTTTTAGATTCCGCCAATATTCTTTTGAGCCATCAGTTTTTCATCCTTTCCGTTTCGATAGAATGAAATACGAGTTGTTTGTTGTTGTTATTGTTATTATTCTTATTCGATGGATTGGCAGTATCGGTAGAGCATCAGACGCTATGTTTTGCAACATAGAGTTATGGCCCTTTACGTTCTGAGTTTAAATCCCGCCGAGGTTAACTTTGCCTTTCATCCTTACTGGGTCAATAAAATAACGTACCAGTAATGCACTGGGGTACTTGTTGGCCTTGCGCCAAAAGTAGAAACAATTATTATCATTGGTGGATTGGCAGTATCGGTAGAGCATCAGACAGTTTGCAACATACAATTATGAACCTTTAGGTTTTGAGTTCAAATCCCGCCGAGGTTAACTTTGCCTTTCATCCTTACGGGATCGATAAAATAAAGTACCAGTAATGCACTGGGATAATTGCTGGCCTTGTGCCTAAAGTAGAAGCAATTGTTGTTTCCTTTGTGCAGAGAAACAAGACATATTATGGGATGTATCCTTTTATAAAACCATGTAGTATGATTTAACAGGGATTTAGCTGCTATTACCTATAAGTTGAACGACCACGTACTGGGCCGATATAATTGATGGTTTTTCGGTAATATTTCCCGTTCTTTACGTTCTGAGTTCAAATCCCACCGAGGTCAACTTCGTCTTTCATCATTCCAAGATTCGATAAAATAAAATATCAATAAAGTATTGGAATCGATTTCATCGACCAACCACTTCCCATAAAGATATATTGTTTTGTGCCGGACTTAGAAAATATTAGGGCGGTGGGTTGGCTGAATCGTTAGAGCGTCGAACAAACTGCTTTGCAGTATTTGATCAGGCTCTCTACGCCTGAGTTCAAATACTGTGGAGGTCAACTTAGTCTTTCCTCCTTCTGGTGTGGATAAAATGAAGTACCAGTCAATTACTGGGGTTAATTTAACCAATTTTGTCCTTCCCACAAAATATGATGGCTTTGTGCCTAAATTAGAAATACTTATTATCACAACCACTATTCATTTATATATTTCCATTTGTTGTTCTGCTATCATATTCAGTATAAAGCTACCTTAGCACATGTGTAATGTTTCCTTCTAGGGTCTCTCTCTCTCTGTTTGTCTGTCTGTCTGTCTGTCTGTCTGTCTATGTCTGTCTCTCTCTCTCTCTCTCTCTCTCTGTCTTCCTCACACCTAACCCCATCTGACGGTACCTTTGTAGTAAATGAAAGAAATCCTCATCATTACGGTTGTTGATGTTGTTATTGTCGTTATTGATATTTTCTGCTGATTTCGACGATGGAGATTGTGATTATGATGATCTGATCATAATAATGATCATGCTGCTGCTGCTTATTGTGATAATGATGTTGGTGGCGGTGGTGGTGGTAGTGGTGATTATCGTCATCATGGTAACTGGAATCATTCAGCGACCGAGTATTTAATTGTGCAAAGGATAAATTATTAAAGCGTGTTTTATTTCCAGACAACATCCTCTGCCACGCCGAATATTTGGGACATTATATCATTTAGTATCGGCACAACACTGTCGGAATCAGAGCCAATTTCAAAACCGCAAACGAAAAGAAGAAAGAAACGAAAGAAAATGTCCCCAGAGAATGAAGCATCTATTTTGGGCCGATGTTGAGTAAAAGAATGAAAAACGTATGAAAAAGTTAGATAAATAGAAAACATAGATGGAAATCGATAAGATATCGTGTGTGGAATGTGTTATACAGTTTTCTAGCAATTCTCACGTGTAGAATAAGTACAATACTTACTGCTATTGTAGCTTAAAACATTTGCTTTACATTCACCAAATTTAAGCGATTAAAATGTACAACAATGATTTCCTTATTTTTGCCACAGGGGTGGCGGCTGAGGAAATTTTACACAAAAATTAAACATTGGCAGAGGGGTTACAAAGATTACTAGAAAGAATAAGACATGGGGTGTATATATATGACCGCTGGGTAAAGAAGTGTCAAGAAATGCCAGTAGAAGAAAGACGCAGTAGACGAAGACCACGAAAAACATGGGCGGAGGTAGTGAGAGCAGACTTCAGATCGATAAAGTTCACGGAGGAGATGACAAAGGGCCGTGACAAGTGGAGAGATGCTGTGCTGAATAGGACTCATCCCACCCTTGCAAGCAGGGAAAAGCGGACGCAAAAGGATGATGATGATATGTATGTATGTATGTATGTATGTATGTATGTATGTATGTATGTATGTATGTATGTATGTATGTATGTACGTATGTATGTATGTATGTATGTATATTTGTGTACGTCGCCATATATATATGTATGTATGTGTGTATATGTATATTTGTGTACGTCGCCATATATGTATGTATGTGTGTATATGTATATTTGTGTACGTCGCCATATATGTATGTGTATATGTATATGTATATTTGTGTACGTCGCCATAAATGTATGTATGTATATGTCATACATACATACATATATGTATATGTATGTATGTATGTATGTATGTATGTATGTATGTATGTATGTATGTATGTATGTATACGTCGCCATATATGTATGTATGTATATGTATGTATAGGCCATATATGTATGTATATATTATGTCAGGTCACCAGTTGGTGCTACTGGTAACATGTATCCCAGTACAACCTGTCCCATGGTCGGGTTGGCGACTAAACTGGCAACCCCACCAAGGTATCTTGGTGAGGAGGGTGACTTTGGACATCCTGCAGGACTAAAAACAAAACCTGTCAAAGGGCAAAGGAGCTCTTAAGAGTCAATGGCCATCCAAAATCACCGGGAGAGATGACCCCTTAGCCTTTGTCAAGGCAGAATTCTAGGAGAAGGAAAACTCTGATATAACACCTGCAACCCTGATGGTATCCAATGATGTTGACATGTTCTTCTTTTTGGTAAATATCATCTTCGTTTTGAGAGTGGGACTGGCTTTGTGCAGTGCCTTTGCTCACTATAAAAGCTTCACGGCATAGGCATTGCTTTGTATCTGGAGATCTCTCTGCACTTGTCCTCACATGGTACCATGGCCCAGCACTATGTGTCAATAATTGTCACAAGTGTAGTGTTTGTACCAGAGTTTTCAAGTCGGTGGCTGGACTACAAAGTCACACTCGTTCAGCGCATCGGTAGGGGTTCTCCTACATGGATATAAAGTAGTGGCCGTACTCGAAAACGAGTTGGCAGCCACCATATATATATATATATATATATATATATATATATATATATATATATATATATATATATACATACATACATATATTGATAAGCGAAACCGTCGATCACAGCATTAGAACGGGTGAATATTTAAATCGTATTTTAATTTATTTAAAAGATTGTTTGATTTTTACTTGTTCCGCTCATTTTTATAGTTCTGGTATCTCAAATTAGTACCATTGACAACAACTGTTATAGACACCATGATATTTCCGTGGGTACTTAGTACCTACTGGAATATTTATAACACTTTATATGTATTCTCCTTCTATGTAGAGAAAAAAATGTTGTATCGTGCTGCTATTTTTATAGTGGCATGAAATATCAACGAGTCTATAATCCCGCTTTTTCTTACGGCCTATTTATGTGTGGGTCACTTTAACGGCCTGACCTCATGCATCGGGCAGAAAGCGACATATTTAGAAACTACAAGGCTTTGTGCCCTGTGGTATGGAAATAGCTGTGTGAAGAGCTGATTCGTTCCATTGGAAATTCTCTGAATTTCCAATCTTTTGATAAACGAAACCCTCGGTCACAGCACTAGAACGGGGGAATATTTAAATCGTATTTTAATTTATTTATAAGATGTTTACTTGTTCCGCTCATTTATATATATATATATATATATATATATATATATATATATATATATATATATATATATATAGTAGAGAGGGGTAGAGTGGAAGAGTGAGAGATGCATGCAAAAAAATAAAGATAATCAACACAATGTATAAACTGAAACGACCAATTCAATAACACGTGTACATAGAATTGGTGTCGTAGCCTCACCCATACCATCATGTGATCTGAAGCAACCAATGAAACCCCTTACTAACACGCTCCTAAAATATATTTTTCCATCTTACACTCAATACCTGGCTGTTAAACGCCTCTACGTCTACGAAACCAATGGTAACGAAAACATTTATAAAAGTGCTAATTTCAATACTACACCCAGACACCAAATCTATACATTATATATATACATACACACAGAAACACACATATACACACACGGACACACACACAGACACACACACACACACACACGCAAACAAACACACACACCCACACACACACGCACGCACGCACGCACGCACGCACACATGCAAACAAACACATATATATTATACTTCATGACATCAAGTTTCATATTACGGAACATTTGCAGAACAATCATCAGAAGGGTAAACGATATCTACATCAAATAAAATCTCTTATTCAAGTGAATGTGGATAAAAAGTCATATTTAGATGCAACAGGAGATATTGCTTGGCATTGTGTTTACTCGCCTCATAATTGTTGTGAAAATTAGCCGTTATATAAAACCTGATGTCACGCAATATAGCATCAAAGCACTATATCTAATATACTGTATATAGGAAATATATTTCATATGCATGCATACAGGAATATATGTATATATATATATATATACATGCGTACATGCATGTGTGTACGGGCGTGTATACATGTATGTAAGCGTGTGTCCTATCTATATACACAGATATATTCATATATATAAACACTTATATAG
Source organism: Eledone cirrhosa (assembly GCA_964016885.1). NCBI lineage: Eukaryota > Metazoa > Mollusca > Cephalopoda > Octopoda > Eledonidae > Eledone > Eledone cirrhosa. Next base: position 336,357,217 of record OZ024742.1, on the reverse strand, counting down.
AGCTAGATATATATGTATCCATATATGTGTGTACGTGGGTGTATATATATATATATATATATATATGTGTGTGTGTGTGTATATATATATTTATAACGACGGAGTTGTGGTAAGGAACCAGATGGGCCATAACGCGCCAGAGTACTCAATACTTAGGGTAGTAGAGTGGGTAATAGGAAAATGTATGACCCCAACGGCAGAGCTCAAGCCCTTTCGACGGCTATTTCTGCACCAGAAATAGCCGTCGAAACGCATACACACATATATGGATACATATATATCTAGCTCTATATAAGTGTTTATTTTTTATATATGAATATATCTGTGTATATAGATAGGACACACGCATTTACATGTATACACGCCCGTACACACATGCATGTACGCACACACATGCATATGCATGCATACATACTACATACATATACATGCATACATACATGCATACATACATGCATACATACATACATACATGCATAAATACATGCATACATACATACATACATAGACGAAATCCGAGCATGTCATAAGCAGCTGTCCAAAGATGTCATCACAGTACTATCTACCTATAAGCCATGATGTAGTGGCCAAAACACTGAATAATGCAATCCGTAGAAAAGAAAGCCCCGACAATAAACACTTAAAAAGTTACAGCAATGTGGAAGACAGACGCATATATAATATCAAAGAGTACTGGTGGAATGTTCCAGTCAGAAATCCCAATAAAATACAGACCAGATATAATGGGACAGTAGTGGAAATTAGCTGCCCAGCAGATGCCAGTATAATATTAACGATTAGCGAAAAGGAGAATATTTATGCAGAACTAATTAGAAATTTGCAGATACTCCACCCTCACTATACCTTCAGATTTATACCTGTGATTATTGAGGCACTGGGATATGTTAGTAACTGCCTCAGTACAAATCTTGAGAGGCTGGGCTTCCAGAAAGAACATGACTAGTTAGAAAATGACATGTACAATCCATTAATGGAAAAGTAAAAATATGTAAAACATTCCAAACATTCTGCATCTAATAACTGCATATACACATGTACAGATACAAGGAATATGCACATACAGATACAGATACAAGGCATATGCACAACTCAAAACATAAACAACCACACATACATGAACAACCATACCTGCACACACATGCATGCATGCAAACATGCATACATATCTACCTAGTTGATGTTGTTTAAAATCTAATGGGAGAGTCTTGTAACTATTTTAGAAACCGACTCTCTCTCTCTATTGGTAAAAATTTATAAAATTGTAAAACCAGAAGTACATACATACATACATACATACATACATACATACATACATACATACATACATACATACATACATACAAAAGTAGAAACTCTATTTAGCGTTCTAGCGATTATCACTTTGCCGCGTTCTATAAAATTGACTCTACTGTTTAAAAAAGGAAAGGCATCTCAACTGTACAGAGGAAAGACCGAGCTGCTACGTTGTCATGGTAGAAAGAACAGCAGAATATTCTTTAAATCGCGCCTTACGCATACATACAAACATACATACAAACATACATACGTACATACAAACATGGTGGCTGCCAACTCGTTTTCGAGTACGGCCATTACTTTATATCCATGTAGTAGAACCCCTACCGATTCGCTGAACGAATGTGACTTTTTAGTCCAGCCAGCGACTTGAAAACTCTGGTACAAACACTACACTTGTGACAATTATTGACACATAGTGCTGGGCCCATGGTACCATGTGACGACAAGTGCAGATAGATCTCCAGAAATATAGCAATGCCTGTGCCGTGAAGCTGTTATAGTGAGCAAAGGCACTGCACAAAGCCAGTCCCACTCTCTTAACCAAGATGATATTTACCAAAAAGAAGAACATGTCAACATCATTGGATACCATCAGGGTTTCAGGTGTTATATCAGAGTTTTCCTTCTCCTAGAATTCTGACTTGACAAAGGCTAAGGGATCATCTCTCCCGGTGATTTTGGATGGCCATTGACTCTTAAGAGCTCCTTTGCCCTTTGACAGGTTTTGTTTTTAGTCCTGCAGGATGTCCAAAGTCACCCTCCTCACCAAGAAACCTTGGTGAGTTTGCCAGTTTAGTCGCCAAACATACATACATATATACATACATACATGATGGCTTCCCCCTTGTTATCGAGTATGGCCATTGCACGATATACCATTATTAATAATTGTTTCTACTTTTTGGCACAAGGCCAGCAATTATCCCAGTACATTACTGGTACTTTATTTTATCGACTAATAATTATTAATTAATGCCTGTGCGTGAAGATAGTTTTTAAAGTGAGGAAAGACTGTGCACTGAGCCAATTCCACTCTCTGAGCGACAGTAGCTATAATCCGAAAAGAAGAAAAGATCAACATCATCGTTAACTACTGAGACGCAGGTTTTATATCGGAGTTATCCCAGTTTCCTGAGTTGCCTTCTCCTAGAAGAATGCCCTGACAAAGGCTAGGGGTCCTTCACCCCCAGTGGTATAACTGCGCGATCGTGTATCCTGCCTGACTATTTCTATGTCCCCGCGCATATACATACACATGCACCCATGTATATACACATATACATACATATGTATATGTGCATATACACATTTACACACTTTTGGATGGCCGTTGACGCTTATGAGTTCTTCCGCCCTACATACATACATACATACATAGTCTTGCATGTATCTTCATTGTATTTTGTATTGTATTGTTAAAACTCATCCATCCGGAATCAGCAGAGAACTTCTGCTATCGTTGCTGTCATCAACACTCAATATTTAGCATAAGTGTAAAGGCGCTAGGCCTAGTGGTAAGTGTGTTGGTTCACGGTAGTAAAAGCTTGAGATCGATTTACGGCAGCCCGTTGTGTCCTTGAGCATGGTATATTATTTCACATTGCTCAAGTCCAATCAGCTGGGAAACATGAGTTGCACCTCTAATTCAAATTGTTTCCCTTGTCATACATACACGAAACTGCACAGTGGCAAGGTGGCTAGGTAGAGATGCAGTTGTCTCTCTCTCTCTCTCTATGACTGTTTTTCTGCTGATATTATATTTATATATACACATAACGATTGCAATAGCAGGATACTAGTCTTTCATCAGAGGATATAGTTAGAAATAGAAGATAAATAGAAAATAAAGAGTAATAATAATAAGAAACGGGGAATATGAGAATAAAAAATGGGGAGAAAAACACACACGTGCGTATTCAATCGGTCATATATATGTGTATATATATATATATATATATATATATATATATATATATATATATATATATATATATATATATATATATATATATATATATATATATTAGAAAGTGAGGTTTTTTTACAAAATGAAAAATAACCGGTGTCCTACACGAGTGAAAGTATAAAGAAAAAAAGATGAAATCGAAAATGCAACTGGAGTCTTATTTTTAAAAAAATATATATATTTATTTATTTCCTTTACTGGTTTCGCAGTTCTTCTGATTTTCAAAAGTAGAGTTGAGATGGAGGGTCTGTGGGATGTGAGAAAAACCACAGACCCTCCATCTCAACTCTACTTTTGAAAAGCAGAAGAACTGCGAAACCGGTAAAGGAACCAAATAAATATATATATTTTTTTAAATAAGACTACAGTTGCATTTTCGATTTCATCTTTTTTTTCTCTCTCTCTATATATATGACGACGTTTCTTGTATTCGTCTTATTCGGGAAACCTCTGATAATGAGGTAATTATATGGTATTGTTTATTATACATTATATATATATATATATATATATATATATATATATATATATATATATATATATATATATATATATATAGGACGATTTCTTATGTCTTCATTACATTTACTGATTGGTGACGCGCGTTTCGCTATTGATCAGCTCAAGGTTTGATCTGTATCGATCTAGCCCGTCTCTGGAATCAAAAGCTCATCGGACCTCTGCTGTGGTTCATTCTATCATTATCCCAGCAGAGGTTCAACGAGCTTTTAATTCCAGAGCCTGGCTAGATCGATACAGATCAAACCTTGAGCTGATCAATACCGAAACGCGCGTCACCACCCAGTAAATGTAATGAAGACATAACAAATCGTCCTTTATTTATTTATATATATATATATATATATATATATATATATATATATATAGAGAGAGAGAGAGAGAGAGCGAGAGAGAGAGAAGTTGTTCCACAACAGTTAATTCACCATTTCTGTGAACACTTGTTTCCCCTTCGTCGGATCATCGGTTCGGTTTAGATGAGATTGTACGGAAAAGGAAAAACAATTGTACGAATACGCATGTACAGACGAAGTCACTTCCCAAAAGGGATTTAACCTACTATAGATCGGTGTGAGCGAGCCAACTGCCGAAACTCAGAATAATTTAAACCGAGCTGACGATCCGACTAAGGTGAAACATTTGTTCCCGGCAATGCTGAATTAATTGTAGTGGAACTATTTCTACCAAACTCGCCCCATGGACTGAGTGCTCTACCACTACGGATATAACCCTCCTGTGTTCTACTATTACACACACACACACACACACACACACACACACACATATATATATATATATATATATATACACACAAATAAAATCCAGAGTTACTAACTCATATTGATACCCTGCTATTAATAAGCTCAAAGTATAAATACTGAGCATTATAGAATAATATATGTAGAAATAAACACAGTACATTATGTGTCTAAAATTACGAGGGTAGAAATACCACATTGGTTTGAAAGATTTATATATATATATATATATATAGGAACGATCGACTTTCGTCAAATCGGACCGAGGGAACAATGTTTCCGTTGGTCTTTCCAATTGCTAATACTATCTAACGGTCGCAACTCCAGGTAGAAGGAGCAACGTGAAATAAAGTGTCTTGCTCAAGGACATAACGCATCGCCTGGTCCAGGAATCGAACTCACAACCTTACGATTGCGAATCCAATTCCCTAACCACTCAGCCACACGCCTTCATATATATATATATATATATATATATATATATATATATATATAGTGTTAGTGAAGTGGAAATAAATGAAAAGGGACAAAAAGAGAATAGAGACAATAGATAAATATGAAAATATAACAGATTAGAATATACATCTTACCAGCAACTGCAAATTATATATTTTAATGTTGATCTTACCTGAAACAGAAAAGAAATAGAATCATAATCATAACTTTAACAATATTGAAATATCGTAATAATTGAGTTTCGAGGCAAGTTTTGAAAGCATTATGACAATATAATAATTTTAAATGATAAGAAGCCGCAACAATGTGTATAAAGAGTTAAAATGTAGAGTGTTATTGAAAATTTGTAGTCATAAAATATTCTCATCATTGAATATGATATTTGTTTTGTTTTTTCATGCCAAGAACTGTTTAGAGTTGGTTAACGGTCGAAGTTTAAAAACGCATAAGCTTTAGTTGTTAGAATTTGAAGGAACAGACTATAGATGTTAGGGTATATTTTTTTCTTAAGGAAAATTGTACGCATTTTGGGGGCTTCCAATTATGTAACATTGCATGGGCAGTATCTGTAGAGCGTCAGACACCATACTGTGCAGTATAGAGTTATAGCCCTTCACGTTCTGAGTTCAAATACCACCGAGGTTAACTTTGCCTTCCATCCATTACGGGTTCGTTAAAATAAAGTACCAGTAATGCACTGGCGTAATTGCTGGTCTTGTGCCAAAAGTAGAAACAATTATTATATTCTTATTTTTCTTATGGCGGTTGATTGACATAGTCGTTACATTGTTCAAATCGTGCTGAGGTCAACTTGACCTTTCCTCCTTCCGAGGTCGATAAAATAAATACATTGACATTCCTTTCGAAATTTCTGACCTTGTCCCAAATTTTAGAAACCATTATTATGTTAGAACCTGTTATTTTTCTTATTCATGGTTTGAGAAATACAATACTTTCCGTTCTTAAAAAACAAACAATTAATTTAAAGGTTAATGATATACAGCTATAATTAGTTGCCGTTTTATTTCTATGGTTGAAAATATAAACACTTTTTCTCGTATCCATTTCTGAAGAGGCCAATGAAAATGGTTATTGTGGATATTAGTTCCATA
>OZ024742.1:336336086-336348586 GCA_964016885.1 Eledone cirrhosa | reverse complement strand
ATGTGAATGTTAAAAATTGATTTTGCGCCAAATGTAGGTTTGTCTCGGCTCATTGAGAAGTCACTGAAAAATAAGTCTTTCAAGACAAATATGTGTGTGTGTGTATGTAGTAGTAGGAGTAAAGAGGTTCGTTGTTGTGATAATGGTCAGCAGGGATGTGTGTGCGAACCGCAGCCTGTTGACAGTTCAAATGCTTATTAAGACAAGTGTGTGTGTGTGTGTGTGTGTGTGTGTGTGTGTGTGTGTGTGTGTGTGTGTGTAGCAGAGTAATTCGTGGTAGAGGGGTGGTCAGTACAGATTCTCTTGGCTAAGTTGTAGGGAATATTAATTTTAACGTGTCTAGGGGGGCAAGAGTTGAAAGGAAGATATTGCTTGGAGTCTGTGGGCTTGTAGTATATGTCTGTTTCTATTTTTTTGTTATGGATCTTAATGAGGATGTGAGGAAGGGGAGTTGTTGATGGCTGTATTCCATCGTGGAGTTAATATTCGTGTTGAGCCCATTTTCGTGCCAAAGGATGAAGCAGTCATCTAGATATCGCTTCCAGTTCCTTTCTATGTGTAAGTGGAGAGTGTTTCCAAATTTGTTTAGTACTTTAGTGTAGAGGGTGATTTCCAGGTATCCCATGACTAGGTTGGCATAAGTAGGGGCTGTTTTCGTTCCCATAGCGGTCCCAGATTTCTGCCTGTAGGGTTTGTTATTGAAAACGAAGTAATTGTTCTCCAAGATAAATTTGAGTGCCTATATCACACATTCTTTTTTGATGCGTTGTGGGAGTTCATTGTGGTAATTATCCAGCCAGAATTGGATAGCTTCTATTCCTAGGTTGTGGGGGATGTTGGAGTATAGGTTGACTACATCGAACGTCACTAGTAGGGTTTGTTCAGAAAGGGGCATATTAGGGAGTTGATTGAGCATATCTAGGTCGTCCCTTATATAGCTTTTGATGTGTTTGAGAAAAGGCTTGAGAAGGGTATCAATGAAGTTGCTAAGGCGGTGGGTTTCGCAAGCGGGGCCTGCTATTATAGGTCTTAATTTGAGATCATTGGGTGAGGGTACATTGATGACTATGTCTGTGGCTTCCTTGCATGCCTTACTTATTAATTCGCTTTTATGTACTTTAGGGATACCGTAGAAAAGGGTGGATTTACTTGTGAAGTCTGTGATGAAGCTGATATATATATATATATATATATATATATATATATATATATATATATATATATATATATATATAGATAGATAGATAGATAGATAAATTTCTTTATTAGCCACAAGGGCACAAATACAAATGGGGAGTTTACATACAGGTGGTATATGAAAATAAAACTATTAATAAAATAACAAATAACAATTGTAATCCCCAATAGGGGGAGGCGTTACACAGGGGTTGTACACACCCCGAAACAATGTACAACCCTCATCTCCAGGAGCACCAAGAGTTACTACTCCCTTCCTCTCTTCCTCTTTTTCCTCAACCTACAGGCTTATATAGAGAGAAGGCCCAACCACTCGGGCCATCTTTACCACATTCACCCACCTTTTATAAAATTTGCTGGGGTACAGCACCTCTCTCTCCATCCTAATTCTTCTTCCAAAATGATATTTGAAAATACGAATCAGAATTTCGCCGAAGAGAAAGGTGTCTGACCTCAGCCCTTTTAACCTCGTCCATCATGCAACCTCTTTCACCGTAGCCATAACACATAGGAAAACCGGCTCTACTTCGTTTTTGAATGAGGGTGGCGGTTTGATCATGACAATGGACTCGATGGTCAACCGGATTGGTCCCACCCGCGACAATAGTCGTTCTACATAGCCCCACAGGTCGGTAACGCCCGGGCAGAGTAAAAATGCGTGCGCAACGGTTTCCTTGTCGCGCACGCATCTCGGACAGATCTTTTTCGAAGGGTCCCTGCCCGGGTGCCGGTGTCTGTAGAGCTTGTCTCGAACTAGTAGAGCTCTTCGGTAGCACTGCCAGGCCAGGGACTTTTGGAAGTTGTCCATTGGTCCCGGACGGAAGGTCCTACCGAACAGACTGGCCAGTTCGTCCTCCTCTACGCCTAGAGTTCCTCCGAGCGCGTCGTCGCATTTGCTGCGGACCAACCCTCTATAGAATGTCGAAGTGGAGTCTCCACTGATGGCCGGGTCCGTTTGCCAGAGGACTGAGAGCGCCTGAGCACATTCGATGTGCCAGTCGCCCATTTTCCTCGGTCTTTGCTTGACCCAGGACTGCAGCTCGGTCAGCGAGACGAGTCGTGGGAAGGCTCGCCTCACGAATGGGGCCCACACCGTTTGTCCGGTGAGGAATACGTGGAGGTGCCGCAGCCTCAGCGCGTGTTTGCGCATCGTCAGCCACGGCATCCCCAGCCATCCGTTTGAAGGGTTGGCAGCAGATGGATCTTCTCACCAAAGGAGCCTGTTTCTTCCAAAGGAATTGGAAGAGCGCGCGTTCTATTTTGGTGAGCGTTTTGGCTGGACAAGGCACGACGGTCAAGCGGTAGTAGATGACGGACGCTATAAAAGTGTTCGCCCTTTCAAGGATAGTTTGCACTCGGCCCACTTCTGGGTGAGTGCAAACACCTTGGCCGTCACCTCGTTCCAATTCTTCTCCACCTGGATGTCCGGACCAAACCAGACCCCGAGCAGCTTTACCAGTCATTCCGTCCCGCATCCGACGACGCCATCGGAAGGCATCGGTTTGCCTCTCCACGTTCCGAGTTGCAAACCGACGGATTTGCCCGGTTAGGCTTCGCTCCTGTGAACCTTTCGTATTCCTCCAGTAAGGTGCCAACCTCCCCGATATGTGAGGTGCTCGACAGCATCACTGTCACGTCGTCGGCGTAGGCTGACGGCGCTTTCGCAATCCCGGTTCCAAAGGGATGCCCTGCACCAGCTCCAACTTCGCAGTAGTGGCTCAAGAGTCAGTACGTACAGAAGGGAGGAGAGAGGGCATCCCTGTCGGATGGATCCCATGATATGGAACGGGTAGCCGTTCAGCTTGACCCTTGAGCAGATGTTGCTGCTGTGCATTGCAGCAATCCAGCCCCTGAAAACCGCATCCAAGTAACGAAAGTCAACCCTATCGAAAGCCTTAGACTGATCCAAGTTGATTAGGGCCCCACCGACGCCGGGTTTATATCCTACTCTCTCTATGATGTATCGCATGAGGTGGAGGTTGTCGTGTATGGACCTGGTCGGGATTGCGCATGTATGCGCTCCTCCCACCAGGTTTTCAACGACAAGCGCCAGCCTCTTTGCCAACACCTTGGCTAAAATCTGTAACTCTGGCGCCCTTGGTCACAGAACTGCGAATTCTCCTGTTCTGCTGCCAGTTGCAGTAGACCGCTTCCAGGAGACCGGAGAACAAGTCCAGAATTGCTACATAAAATTCGTAGGGTAGACCGTCGAGACCTGGAGATTTGCGTTTTCCGCATTGGCTCAGCGCGTTCCATATCTCAGAGGCCGAAATCGGCCTTTTGCAGAACTTCGCCTCGCCGTCCGAGAGTCGCGGAATGCTGTCGAGGTATGGACCGAAATACATAGCCTCTCTCGGCGCGCCGCCCTGTAAAGTGCCGCTGAAAGGCTGCGTACATCTGCTTCGGCTCACGTATCACGCGTCCGTCTTGGTCCTTCAAAGACCGAATCGTGGACTTGTTGCCCCTTTTCGCCTCCGTCACTCGAGCCCAGCTAACAGCTTTGACTCTCTCGTTTCCCAGAGCACGTATTTTGCTCCTGACAACGCAACCTTCGTGCTTTGCGTCGAAGAACTGGTCGAAAGCCGTTCTCGTCGCTAGCGCACGCTGGCGACCTTGCCACTCCTAAGAGCCTGTTCTACTTTACCTACCAGTTCCTTTTCGGTCTTATTTCTATCTAATACTAATTCTTTACTAAAACCTATAGAGTCTAATCTAACTGCTCTCTTGAGAGAGTACCACCATCTGTTGTTGACAATAGCCCTCAAGTGCTGCTTAACTAAAGTACTAATCCGTCTACTGTGGGCTTTGCATGTCGGTAACGACAAGTTCAGCTTCCAGTAGCCGGGTCCCTGTCTATGGGTTCTTCCAAGGTTGGCTAAGCAGGTCACTAGTTTGTGAAATGAATAGGCAACGATGAACATTTGTGGACAGCTTAACATGTGCCTATCGCTAACTCTAACTAGAAACCTATCTAGGTACTATCTAAATGTTCCGCTATGGTTGGTCCACGTCCACAGTGGCACAGTTGGAAAATCTAGTCGATATCTATCGGCCAGTTGAAATCGGCCGATTAATTGTTTGAGGCTGTTACACCCCCCCTCTATCGGGACATGCTCACACATAGTCCCAACGTGCATCTAGGATTCCATTCCAGTCCCCCACTAACAGCAGGGAGCGCGACGTTCCCAGAAAAGTCTCTAAACGTTTGAAGAAATCTGGCCGCGGTGTCCCGGATGGGGCATATTCGGACACCAGCCTGAAGGCTCCGCTTTCACTAGCGTCAACGTCTAGGACCACCAGTCGACCCTCCGGGTCCAGATGTACCGTGTGTGTTACGCGGTCCAGGTGTTTCCGCAACAAAACGGCAACCCCACTCCCACCTCCCGGCTGACAGAGAGATGCGTAGATCTAAAATTCGTCGAAGATGGGGGCTAACTGTCGCTCGCTGTGGATCCTTGACTCGCAAATGGCTACTACATCCATACTGTGCAACCTGAGGTCATTTAAGAGTTTGCCCTGTTTCCAGGGCATCCCCAGGCCGCGTACATTCACACATCCAACTCTTATATTGGCCATGTTGGTGCTGAAAAGTTAAAAGAAGAGGAAAAGAAATCACTCTCCTCTTCGTCTCCTGGGGACCAGGCTGCACAATTTCCACGGGGGTATATATATATATATATATATATATATATATATATATATATATATATATATATATATATATATATATAGAGAGAGAGAGAGAGAGAGAGAGATAGATAGATAGATAGATAGATAGATAGATAGATAGATAGATAGATAGATAGATAGATAGATAGTTGGGAAGACTTGGAATTTGGGTGTCTTATTACTTGCGCATATGTCTAGATGTGCGTTTAGTGGTATCTGTCTCGTGGTTGGATCTCGTAATTGTTGGCGATGAACTGTCATTCTATTTCTGAGTGTAAGTTTAGTTTGTCCTATATAATCTTCATTGCATCCTTTACATTTAATGGCATAAAGTAGATCTGATTTTTTACAGTAAAATTTTGTCCTGATTTAAATGTATGTGTTGCCTTCAATGAGGTGAGTGCAGGTTCCACAATTAGAGCGACCACATTTTTTGACACTTGGTTGTGGGTTTGTGGTAGGTAATTTGGCATTGGTGAGTAATGTTTTCAGTGATTTCCGTTGTCTTTTGCTTTTGATTATTTTGTGTGTTTCAAGGGCTTTTTCATTCTTGGGTTTTGTTTTAGTAGTGGGATGTTCTTGTGAATAGTGTTGTAAGCTTCCGCATTTCTTGGGTTGTGTGTTGAGATATATGATAACATATTGGACGTACCTTGAATTTGTTTCTGTTTTCGTAATTCATATATATATATATATGCAAAGGTTTTATTTAAAATTGTTGGGTTACAACAAATAAATATTTTATAACTGATATAAAGCACTCGACAAGTTTTTGGAGTATATATACGATATTAAACAAATGGAAACTATATTTATAAAACCATATTTATTTCATTATACATATTTCAGGGATACCATATTAAAGATATGGCATGCCTTCGTCAAATAAAATACAATATATAAACAGTTTTATAAATAATTTTGACGTACCAAATTATAAGCGACAGCTTCCTAATTTAATGGTCGCTTATAATATGGTACGTCAAAATTATTTATAAAACTGTTTATATATTGTATTTTATCTGACGAAGGCATGCCATATCTTTAATATGGTATCCCTGAAATATGTATAATGAAATAAATATGGTTTTATAAATATAGTTTCCATTTGTTTAATATCGTATATATATATATATATATATATATATATATAAGGTATTAAATTAACGATGAAAATAATAACAAAATCTATGGATTTCACTGGATTACTCGCCATCAGATTACATTGAGTTCTATTATATATATATATATATATATATATATATATATATATATATATATATATATATATAAACGTGTGTGTGTGTGTGTGTGTGTGTGTGTGTGTGTGTGTGGATATCGGCGTATGGTGTAAAAAAAACAACACACAATACACTTGAACAGAAATTGTCTGTGGTATTTTTGTGCAGCAAAAATTTATCTTCTTATGACAATGTCTACTTTGTTTTTCGTATCCCATGAAATCGATGAAATAAATAATTGTTCTACTTCTGGCACAAAGCCAGCAATTACCAGTACAATACTGGTACTTTATTTTATCGACCCCGTAAGGATGAAAGGCAAAGTTAACCTCGGTGGGATTTGAACTCAGAATGGCAAGGGCCGTAACTCTATGCGTCAAAACATAGTGTCCGACCCTCTACCGATACTGCCAATCCACTGAAATAAATAATTGTTTCTACTTTTGGCATAAGACCAGCAATTACCCCAGTGCATTACTGGTACTTTACACTGAAATAAATAATAGCATGGAATAAACTAGTGGCGGAGGAGGTGTTGATATAATCGACTAAAACCCTCGAAACCAATTTCTTGCAACAGTGAAAAGACGAAAGCTCGGATGGTACAGACATTTACCAGCACAAAACTATCACCAAAACCATACCAAGGACTCAGTTGAAGAAGAACGAAGAAGCAGGATACAAAAAAAGTAAAGAAAATCAAGGAACGGACTTGTCTCCACACCGCGACACTTCCGTGCCTGATGGAAGACTGAGATCGGTAGTGATTGCTGACTCCCTGAATGACATTCCAACGACTGCCTGCGCCAGTTTCAGGAAGATGATAACGATGATATATCATCAAAAAATATTACCAGTACAAAGGGATGCGTCGTCGGCGCCCAAACGCGGAAGACAACGTGTTGCAATCTTCTAGTAGTAAATCAATTCAGCTCTATCGCTCTGCCGTTGTATACTACAGGGTGGGTCAGAATTCATAACTCGCTTGTTAGTTATATTTCTTAACATGCTTATTGTATTGTTTTAATTTATTATTTTATTTCTTAATATGCTTAGCAGGTTTCTTAATTTATATTCCACTATATTCCTTAACTTGTTTTATAACATTTTGTGTTAAAAGATCTATGAATAATGAAGTGAGTCGTGAATTCTGGCCCACCATGTAGTTAGAATTTATTCTTATCACGACACTTCAAAATTATCTCCGTGTGTGTTTCAAAATATGTGATGGGCTTGATACTTCGTTATTTCTCATCTCTGTATAATTGGTATTATTTTGTTCTGGTGGATTGGCAGTATCGGTAGAGGGTCGGACGCCATGCTTTGCAGCATAGTTACGTCCCTTTACGATCTGAGTTCAAATCCCGCCGAGGTTGACTTTGCCTTTCAACCTTACGGGGTCGATAACATAAAGTACCAGTAATACACTGTGATAATTGCTGGCCTTTCTGCCAAAAGTAGAAACACTTATTTTATTCTATTTATATAAGATGGATTTTTTACTTAAGCAACTTCTTTTAAAGTTTCCCTCACATAAACAAATCTAAGCCTGAGAATTCGTTCTTGTTTTCTACCCAATAGATTTTATTAAGCATTTTCTACCAATTACACTTGACACCTACGGTATTACATAAATTGGTCCCTCAAATTCTATACATCATGATACTGGCGTCATTTTTTATATAATTGGTCTTCGCGTTATATAAATTATCTTTGATTCTTAGCGCCATTCCTTTTCTTTTCGATAGAAAAGTAAAGTAGACGATCGTTAGTTTAGATTTGGACGAAAGAAGCTAAGCTTCCATTGGTCTTTCTATTCCTGTTAGTGCGCCTATTTTGGTAAAGCACTTATTATTTTCTGTCTCAAAACCCACTTTCTTCTAAAACATTATCGTAATACGTGACAGCTTTATCAACGGTATCCTTATCCGAAGATATATTTGATGTTCCGCTACTTACGTTACTAACTAGGTATAAATATATCGAGGGTGGTGGTTATAATCCTTATCTATATACTTGAACTTTCCATTCAGATTATACATATACACACACGTATATATATATATATATATATATATGTGTGTGTGTGTGTGTATGTGTGTGTGTGTGTGTGTGTGTGTGTGTGTGTGTGTGTGCGCGTGCGTGCGCGTACGTGTGTATGTATATATATATGTATATATATATATATATATATATAATATAATATATATATATATAATATAATATATATATATAATATATATATAATATAATATAATATATATGTAATCATTGATAGACATATAAAAAGAGATGTAATCAGCAAGACAATGGTTTGGTCGGGGTGTTAGTTAAAATGTAGTGTTGAATTGTTGAATTGATTTTCAACAGATAATTCTAGAGAACAGATAAAATTTCGAGTGGTAAATTGGAACAATTAGAGATACGTAGAGCAGACTGGAATGGTTTTGTGTAAAGTATTTCACTATCTCTAATAATTGGACATATTTCAATGAAGAGTGGCATTTCAGAAAGGTTGAATGTGGACTGATCACGTATACAGATATTACGTTACTATATATATATATATATATATATATATATATATATATATATATATATATATATATATATATATATATAATTAAGTTAAAAATGTATATATATATATAATTAAGTTAAAAATGTACATCCACATATGTATACTGAAATACTAGTATGCATATGAATACACGCACGTATACATATGTAGATACACAGACAAACCGGTTTTTAGCTGGACACTCACAGTAAAGTGACCAGTGAAAAACTCGGTACATCTACATATGTATACGTGTGTGTATTCATATGCATACTAGTATTTCAGTATACATATGTGGATGTACATTTTTAACTTAATTGTTTAAGCGTCAGTCATACAAAAGTGAGTTACAAACGAAACGAAATTTAACTTCGTTTCGTTATTTATTTTTATATATATATATATATATACACACACACACAATGATATTAAATAAATGGAAACTATATTTATAAAACCATATTTATTTTATTATATATATTTCAAGGGTACCAAGACACATTGGTACGCTTTCATCAGATAAAATACAAAGTTTGTTTTATAAATAGAGACATACCCATGAAAATCATAACTTATGCCACATACCTCTCCATCTCAACTCTACTTTTGAAAACCAGAATAACTGCGAAACCGGTAAAGGAACCAAATAAATATATATATTTTTTAAAAAATAAGACTCCAGTTGCATTTTCGATTTCATCCTGTTTTCTTTATACTTTCACTCGTGTAGGACACTTCGGTTATTTTTCATTTTGTAAATAAACCTCACTTTCTAATATATATATATATAGATAGATAGATAGATAGAGAGATAGAGAGAGAGAGAGAGAAAGAGAGAGAGAAGGGTTGTTAGATAGTAACAGAAACATAACCGAACATGGAAAAGGAACGTGATATAAGGATATAAGGATATAAAGATAGGCATTGAAATCAGAAAGATAGGGGGAGAAAGAGTTAGGCGAGGGTGATAACGAGAGAGAGGCGAGAGGGACTGACTGCAAGAAAAAGAGAGAAAGAGAGGTGGCTAGTGGAAAGAAAATGTGATAATCGAAAATACGTAAATTGATAGGGTGACATTAGGAATGTGTGCAGAATGACAATTGATACATGAATATATTTGAACGATTACATCTTAAGCATATTTATAGTCACAGAGTATGTTTGTGTGTTTAAGGAGTTTGCTTCATAACCACGTTTTTCCGGGCTAAGTACCGCTGTGAAGCACCATGGACAAGTCCTTTCTATTATAGACCCGATTTGCCTTAACAGAGGACAGGCCAACGAACGAAAAGTAGGCAAAATGAAAAACAATTTTTAAGGTTTCCTTAAAAAATTGTTTTTTTTTTTAAAATAAAAATACAAACGAAAGACACAGAACTCCAGGGTCATCGGCCATTGTGGTGGATTTTGGTAGTTTCGACCCCTATTAATGGGACAGCTAGTACAACCTACACAGGTTAGTGTAGTTGGCCAGTCGTCTTGAATACAGCGGTCCCACTCCTAATTGCTTAATGTGTACTATCATTACCTATTAGTCTGCACATGGCTGCACTTCTAGGTGCACGACTAGGAGTTCGGGACCGTGGAAACGGTTATAGCAGTCTGGGTACCGTATCATCTTACCCACACGAAGTCGCTTCCTTAGCCGTTTAACGAAAGTGTGCACTCTGGCCAGCTGGGTTCGAATTTTAATAATACGAAATTAGTTGTCCATTGTGTGAGTGAGGAATTATATATATATATATATATATATATATATATATATATATATATATATATATATATATATATATATATATATATATGTCTTACGGTAGCTAAGATGCGTCTATAGACGGTATGCCGTTTGATCACTCTATGCTCCTACGGAGCAAAGAGTGATAAAATGGAAAACGAAGGATCAGTGATGCATCGGAACTCAATTTATTACGTGTTACAATTGTTTCCCCGGTGAACAGCTCGAGGTGCGATCTGTGTGTGGATCGAACCTGATTCTGGATTAGCAGGTTCCACAGACACGTCTAGTGGTTTCGGAACACATCCTCTTATATATATAATTATACATACATATATATATATATATATATATATATATATATATATATATATATATATATATATATATATATATATATGCAGTAGAGGTGCAATTGAAATGCGTTCACAGGCGGTATGCTAATATGAGCACTCGGTGCTCTTGCGGAGCAGAGTATCAATAATAGTAATAAATAGAAACTAACAATCGGTATTGCATCATATTCAGAATTAATTACATATTACAATATTGTAATATGTAATTAGATATGTATATGATGCAATACCGATTCTTTGTTCCCATTTGTTACTATTATATATATATATATATATATATATATATATATATATATATATATAACAATAATAAAATAACAGGAGGCAGGGCTTGTGGCTTGTGTAAATCCTTGAAACGTTTATTATACTGTGATCATTTCAATGACCGGGTTCCGTATGAATCCGGCGATATCATCAGGTATTCGAAATATAATAAATGAATGTAACAGATAAATCATTTATTATATTTCGAATACCTGATGATATCACCGGATTCATACGGAACCCGGTCATTGAAATGATCATAGTATAATAAACCTTTCAAGTATTTACACAAGTCCAGCCTCCTGTTATTTTATTATAATATTTAACTCCGTACTCGTACCACCAACTACACAAACGAAGACGGTTGAGCTGCTTTACGTTGAGTACTCTCCATATTATTACATCAAGATTGACCATACGGAATGACCAACTCTATCCAGTGGTGAACCTTCAAACCTATATATATATATATATATATATATTTCCCCTCGGTTGCATGCAACTCAAAAGTACGCAGTTATGAAGAATACCTCTTAGCTACACAATCAATTATGCGCCAATATATATTACTAGCTGACGCACCCAGCTTCGTCCCAGTAAAAAGATGATAATAGAAGAATGGTTTAGACTTTGTGGCGAGACCGTGGTGTGTGTGTGTGTGTGTGTGTGTGTGTGTGTGTGTGTGTGTGTGTGTGTGTGTGTGTGTGTGTGTGTGTGTGTGTGTGTGTGTGTGTGTGTGTGTGTGTGTGTGTGTGTGTGTGTGTGTGTGTGTGTGTGTGTGTGTGTGTGTGTGTGTGTGTGTGTGTGTGTGTGTGTGTTACAAAGAGCAAAGTGGAAAATAATATTATAGATACACCAGATTCTTCGTTAGTGCATAGTATATGATGATTTCTAGGTGTTTCCAGTCGTGAACAATCTACATATAACTGTCCATGTGTAAAAAAGGTGATTCCCTTGAATTCAATTCCACAACTTTGTAACTCTGAGCCTGAGCTTTATGTATAATTATAGCAAAACTAGCTCTAACACGGAACAAAAGTCTTGAGAATTTGAATGGCATGTTTGTAGAGGAAGGGAATAAATACATTGGGAATAAATACATTTTCTACTTGATGATTGCCTCCAAGAATAGTGACCTCTAGATGGTTCAACTGTAAAGTGTGTGCCGTTGCATAGAAGTAGTGGGTCCACGTTTATCAAAAGGATGATGGAAGTTCCAATATTTTATATTATATGCAGATATAGATATATAGATTTAGATAATTGTATATACATTTGTGTGCGTGTGTGTATGTGTGCGTGTAAACCAGCGTCCGAATCATGTGTTTAATTCTCTGTGTATCTGAGTATTTACGTGAAGATGTGTGTGTATGTAACTTACTAAGGCTTAACGTACGTAACGAACGCGCAAATACACACACACACACACACTCACAGACACATACTCATATACAAAATGTGACGTCGTTGTCGTGTTA
>OZ024742.1:336326086-336331086 GCA_964016885.1 Eledone cirrhosa | reverse complement strand
TGTGTGTATTGGTATTTCTTAGTTCCCATACTTAATGGGCTTGCATCTCTGGAATACAACCCAGAGCATTACCAAAGGTGTCCAAAGGAAATATAAAGACCGCTACAGCTTGGTACTAGTTGCAACTCACTAGTTCTGTGTGGACCAGAACAACGGGGCCTTACTCAAGGACACACGTCTGTGTGGAAATCGAATTTCCGACCGAAAGTCCAACACGGAAACCACTGACCTACGTGTCATCTGCGTCCATTACTTACATAATAAACCACCTCCAGCAATTTATCTTTAACCTTCCTGACAAAGAAGTGAGTAAAACAAAATGGTGTGAATTGATTGAAAACACAGATTTATTTGTTGACACCCGCTCGCCATTACTACAAATCACCTAGCATTGTTATCCGCCTATTCAACGTCTTCAGCAATTGTCTCCCTCCATCCGTCTAACTATCTATCTATCTTTCTGTCTGTCTATCTGTTTGTCTCTCTCTCTCTCTCTCTCTCTCTCTCTCTCTCTCTCTCTCTCTCTCTCTCTCTCTCTCTCTCTATATATATATATATATATATATATATATATATATATATATATATATATATATATATATATATATATATATATATATATAGATATAGAGGAGAAAAAGAAAGAAAGATGATATATTTAAAATATATTATGTCTCATCCATTTGAATTATCAATCTTTATGAATGAGGTATTATAATGTAAATATCAATATTCATGAATGAGACACATATCCATAATGTGTGAAAAAAATTGACCCCATGCTTAGTTTAAAAAAATTCTTAGGTCTATAAGCAAAATCTGAGACAAAACTTCAAACATAAGTATATATGCATTCTCATGAAAAAAGACAAAAAGAGAAAAGAGAAGGTTATCTCAAATTCAAGTTGATAATTATAGACACACATGTGAACTTACGTGATATGCTCCGCAGATTCTTATTTTTCATGAAAATCTTCATTGCGTTACAAAAGATTCCACCATACATATATGTACATACATATATATATATATATATAGACATAAAATATACATTAACATTTATAGTAATATTCCTGCCCTCACTTACATGATTATCGATCAAGCAAAGAATAGACAACAGATATCAATATTAAAAATTAGACAACAGATATCAATATTAAAAATATAGTATGCCACGCATATCAGTCACATAAAACCACCCTTCCAATTTATTTGACAATATGTTGTCAAGTTCATTAGAAGCAATCAGAATCAAAAGCAAACAAAAACCAAAATTGTTCAACAAACCTTATTTAGCAGAAATCATTCAAAACTTATTCTACAAATGCTCTTATATTTATTATAGAAGTTTATCTAGCTTAAAAATTTATTCAAAAGATTGGGAACATCGCCAATTTTAGGGTAGTTTAATTAATCTCATTAATTATATATTCATGCAGAAAGGTTTTAAAAAAATTGAAGGAATCGAAAGATTTATCGCCAAGTTTCATAAATAGTTAAATATCTTAAGTAAATATACTACATTTTATACTACATTTTAAATTTATATTTATATTTAAAAGTTGAGTTCAATCTATGTCTGCAGCAGCTGAATAAATTGGTTCGTAAATTAAGGGAATTTTTAGATTTTAGTATAAAGAATATCTCCTCCGCGCAGAGGTCACATGTCTCAGAAGAGGAATTAAAAGGAATGCCTTTTGAGACTATATTCCAAACCATCGAATATCCAACTTTATCATGTTTAAGTTGCCAGAGTAAGCCTGATAGTGATGTTGAAGATTTTTTATTTGGATTCGTGAAAGAATTTTTGTGATTATTATAGCGAAGTTTAAATTCTGTCGAGGTGGAACCAACATAATTAAAAGAATTTAAGTCAGTTTTAACATTACAGTTGTATATTATATTTTTAACTAAGCAATTGTTATTTAGCGGACATTTAGATCTATCTCTATAGTTACAGTTGTTTACTTGAATATTGTTTAGGCTATTTTCGGTATTTTGGCTAGGTTTTAGATTCCTATTATTTATTCTATTAATATTTTGTGCTAAATCTTTGGTGGACGAGTATGTTAATTTTATAGTATGTCTATTGAAAATTGAGTGATACTTATGTGTTCTAGGGAAGCGTTTGTCAAGAGCATTAAAAAATAGTTTAGCGATGTGGGTTTTAATGTTTAGTGAGAAGGGGGGGGCAAACCATATTATATTTCTAGTTCTATTTCTTTTCTGGTTTTTGGAATTATTGTAGTGCTTTCTATTATAGTTGTTAAAGTTGTTACTGTAATTAAAATTGTTGTTATTTTGGTTAGTTTGTCTATTATCGATGTACATAATTTTATCACTATATCCTGCGATTCTAGAGATACGTTTTTGAACAGAGTTCACTATAGTATTTTTGACAGATCTGGGGTGATTGGAGCTAAAATTGACATAATTCAAGTTTTCATTTAACTTGTGAAAAGGATAGTGAAGACATGTGTTGAGATTTAATGTTACGTCTAGGAAATTGACTATTCTATGGTTATTCTCAATTTCTATTTTTAGATTAAGGTAATTAAAAAATTGTATAATTTGTTTTCTTTTTCTATTTAGTTCAGAGTTATTATTTTCAATAAGTAAAAGCATGTCATCTCTATATAAACCTCCGGTAACACCGGGTATTTTCCTATGCAGCGAATTAATTATAAATAGGCCCACAAGGTCCGTTACCTGAGCTGAGTCTGATGATCCCATAGTAATGTCGAAATTATTATCTCTATCAGCCCTAGTCCATAGTTGGTTATTAAATTCTATCAATGTTTTCCTAGCCGATAATATAATGTGCATTTCATTGCTAGTTAGGTCTGTATGTTTGAATGCGTAATTTGGTGCCTTATTTAGTAGATTAGGGGTAATGGATGAATAGTAGTTAGCAATATCTAGTTGAATAAATTTATTATTATTGTTATATTTAATTTCATTAAACCACTCAATGACCTCCCCAGTTCCCTTCCACAAGGTTAAGCCAGGTAAACAATTCAAGTCCTTAATTTGCTGTATCACCCTGTCTAGAATGTTCTTGCTAAGTTTACCCAGGTCAGATTTTGATGGTGCAATCAACCTGACTGGCAAGTCATTTTCAAAATTTTTCTTGTGATCTTTCATATTGATCTTGGGTTTCCTGGGCACGAAAGGTTGTGTTTTGTTCTCAATTTCCAACTCATGCATTATACAAGATGCCTCAACATTCATTTTCTCAAGTTCAGCCTTATCTGCTACCTTGTACTTTTTCCTTAGTTCTTTCAGTATGAGGCCATTATACATGACTTTTTCCACTCCATAGAGGTTGTTGGTTTTGTCCGATTTCACCAAGATCTTCTCTGTTCTCTCTAAGCTCACAATATTATCCTTAATGCTTTTCAGATATTCCTGGCCATTGAAGTTTCTTTTGAATTTGACTCCTTGTATGATAGAAATTATATCGTTTTCAAAATCAGTTAAAAGTTTGTTGGGGGGTGGATTTTTTTTAGATTTGAAGACTTTGTCTAGGTCTGAGACATTTTCATTTATATTAGATTTATCAAATATGATTCTGATTTATCAAATATGATTCTGATTTATCAAATATGATTTATCAAATATGATTCTGATTTATCAAATATGATTCTGATTGCTTCTAATGAACTTGACAACATATTGTCAAATAAATTGGAAGGGTGGTTTTATGTGACTGATATGCGTGGCATACTATATTTTTAATATTGATATCTGTTGTCTAATTTTTAATATTGATATCTGTTGTCTATTCTTTGCTTGATCGATAATCATGTAAGTGAGGGCAGGAATATTACTATAAATGTTAATGTATATTTTATGTCTATATATATATATATGTATGTACATATATGTATGGTGGAATCTTTTGTAACGCAATGAAGATTTTCATGAAAAATAAGAATCTGCGGAGCATATCACGTAAGTTCACATGTGTGTCTATAATTATCAACTTGAATTTGAGATAACCTTCTCTTTTCACTTTTTGTGTTTTTTCATGAGAATGCATATATACTTATGTTTGAAGTTTTGTCTCAGATTTTGCTTATAGACCTAAGAATTTTTTTAAACTAAGCATGGGGTCAATTTTTTTCACACATTATGGATATGTGTCTCATTCATGAATATTGATATTTACATTATAATACCTCATTCATAAAGATTGATAATTCAAATGGATGAGACATAATATATTTTAAATATATCATCTTTCTTTCTTTTTCTCCTCTACACTGGACGTGATTTATCTGTCGGCTATTTTAACTGTATCCCTTCCCCCCTTAACCTCTCACTTGTACGAGGATCATCTGTCCCAAAGCTGCCTACTATTTTTTCACTTCCTCAATATGTTTCTCTCTCCCATATCTCCTTCTCTCTCTATCTCGCTCTGTTGTTTCTCTTTACATACATCTCTTCATCTTCTTCTTTTTATCTTCGTTTTTCTTCGTCTTTCTTTCTCTATAACTGTCCTCAACAGTTTCACTACCAAATCAACTTTTTAAATGGAAGTTGCATTATTCTAAGGTATGTCAAAATTATTTATAAAACAGCTTATATATTGTATTTTGTCTGAGGAAGGCATACCATATTTTTAATATGATATCCCAGAAATATATATAACGAAATAAATATGGTTTTATAAATATAGTTTCCATTTGTTTAATATCGTAAACCTACTCCAAAAACTGTTGAGTGCTTTTATATCAGTTATAAAATATTTACTCGTTGTAACCCAACAATTTTAAATAAAACTTTTGCATATATATATATATATGTCTGTCTGTCTATCTATTTAATTATCGAGATAAATATATAGATAGAGCGAGCGAGAGAGAGAGATGGGGAGGGGGCCTATATATATATATATATATATATATATATATATATATATATATATATATATATATATATATATATATATATATATATATATATATATATATATATATATATATATATATATATAT
>OZ024742.1:336308586-336323586 GCA_964016885.1 Eledone cirrhosa | reverse complement strand
GAGAGAGAGAGAGAGAGAGAGAGAGGGGGGGGGGGGCAGAGTGTGAATAGTATAACAAAAACGAAAAATCAGTGATGCATCTGGACTCAGTTTATTGCGTGTTACAATTATTTCGCCGGCAGGTAGCTCGAGACATGAGCACTGCATGGATCTGGGCGATTCTACGGCTGCAGGTTCCTTTGGACACATGCAATTTTTTCGGAGCAAATTTTCTCACTCTTAGTACGGCTGATAATTAAATGTAAGTAAATACGGGCTGTTTGTTTACAAACAAACCGAACATTATAATAAATGTTCGGTAAAGCCATACGTACATATATATATATGTGTGCATGTATGTATATATATATACATACTACTGTACGTCTGTATACATATATGTATGTACGTGTACATACTTACATTAAGTATCAGCCGTACTAAGAGGGTGAAATGAAATTTTGTTTCATTCTTTTCCATTTATCGTTTTCGGTATGCCCGGCCGACTAACTCACTCGATATGCAAATTAGGCTGCTCAGCCGTTAATATGCATAAGGAAAGTATATACTTTCAAACGTTCAATCATCTGACAGGAAGGTATACGATGCTGACGATAGCTAATAAGCTTGAAACTAGTACATCGTTCCTGTGTCAGTGCTGAACAAAAAAGCGACGATGATTGCCGAACACCGTACGGCGTAATTCGGGCTGTTTGTTTACAAACAAACCGAACATTATAATAAATGTTCGGTAAAGCCATACGTACATATATATATGTGTGCATGTATGTATATATATATATACATACTACTGTACGTCTGTATACATATATGTATGTACGTGTAGATACTTACACTTATATATATATATATATATATATATATATATATATATATATATATATATATACATACATATATATATATATATATACATATATATGCTTATATATATATATATATACATATATATGCTTATATATATATATATATAAATATAACAACTAGAAATTGATTAACATATATATAAACATATGAAACAATCACAGGGGATAATTTTTAGAAGTGTGTAAGCACACACAGCTGGGTAGGTAACTAAATATTTGAAGTTCTAGTTAACTTTATTTAGTTACCTACCTAACTGTGTGTGCTTACGCACTTGTAAAAATTATCCCCTGTGATTGTTTCATATGTTTATTTATATGTTAATCAATTTCTAGTTGTTATAAAATGCTCGGACCTGTTCATTAGAATCTTGGAGCGTATTTTACGGGTGATTTAGCGCATGCCTTGTGGCATGACACCCATAATTTTGATTTAGATTAAATTCACTTTGATTTATCTTAATTTTGGATATATATATATATATATATATATATATATATATATATATATACACACACACACACACACACACACACACACACACACACATATGCTTATATATATAATAAAAACATATATATATAATCATATATATATATATATATATATATAAAGAGAGATAGCGAGAGAGAGAGAGTGGAATTAGAAATAGCAAGGCAAATATGTTTAAGGATCTGTTTATCTTTTTTCTTCTTTGATTCGTCAACGTGACATTATTGAAAAATGAGAGGAACAATTCTTTTTTTTCAATAATGTCACTTTGACGAATCAATGATGAAAAAAAAGAGAAACAGATCCTTAAACATATTTTCCTTGCTATTTCTAAACCCCCCCTCTCTCTCTCTCTCTCTCTCTCTCTCTCTCTCTCTCTCTATATATATATATATATATATATATATATATATATATATATATATATATATATATATATATAGTAATAATAATAAATTTGAAGACTAAAATCCAAAGAGGGCTCGATAAGGATAACTATATATCAAATATATAAGAACCGTAGAGCAAATATTTATTAAAATAACAGATTAAAGTTTAAGCAAAGAATCCCTGCTTTCACCCTTAACGGGCCCGTTAAGGATGAAAGCAGCGATTCTTTGCTTAAACTTTAATCTGTTATTTTAATAAATATATATATATACATATATATAAACATACATACAGTGAAACATTTAACGCCTTCAACCAATATCTGCATGCAATTAGAGGAGGCGCAAAACAGATAGTCATTGAGGATGTCACAGAATGTGTGAAGAAAGAAAATTGATAAATGAATGAATAACGAGCATTAAACGAACATTAAAGTGAAAAATATATGGTACGTGTGTTTCTTTCTATTGGCAATAATGGCAACATGACCTTCTTCAAATATATATGAATATATATATGTGTGCGCGTGTGTGCATCCATGCATATATTATACCACCATAAAGGTAAACGTGCACACAGACACAGATACATATATATATATATGTATATATATATATAGTTATTATATAGTAAGGTGTATTATTGGTTGTGCCATACGGTCCATTAAATTTTTGTTAACAATATTAAGTTCTCCACTCTTTTGTATATCTCCAATTCCATTTATGGGAACAGCTAGATGATGTAAAACGGAGTATTAGTATCAAAATAAAGATCCAAAGGCATGGTATAAATTTCCAATCATTTTAATCACGACACATGTTTCAATAAGAGATAGATCGATCGTGTAGCTATGATCAATTATCACTGTTTTCGTCAGGTGAAAATCAATTGTCTTCAAATCCTTGATATGAGGGAGAAAATTAACGATGTTCACTCACAGAGTTTAGTCCCTCATTTAGATCAAGCAGTCAAAACTATCGTCTTCAGTTAGGGTCATAAAACTATCAAGTCTCTATCTCTCAATAGCTGTAAAAGACGCTGGACATCAAATCTGTAGATTTACAGTGGGTCACAGTTGATGTGAGTGGGTACAAACACACTCACACACACCGACGTGAGGTCAAAGAAAAAATATATACATATACCAACATAGCATCAAATCTGTAGAACTACAGACGGTTACAGTTAGTGTGATTGAGTACACACACACTCACACACACCGACACGAGGTCAAAGAAAAAATATAAATATACCAACATAGTATTCACCGAAAGTTAGTTTACAAACCAACAAATGTTATATTGGTCAAATCTCAATTTGACGATGTAAATTGGAAAAATGGGGTCAACCCTATACACACGCAAGTAAGTTCAGTTCAATGTTCTGCTAGACATGTATAGATTGAATTGTAACATCTGTATCTCCAAATAGTGTATGTTTTGGTACATACACGTCCGTATCGTCCAAAAAGTGTGTTTTGCTATATACACATCCATGTGAAGAGCATATATCGAACTCAGTATGTGCCGTTGTCCCATTGAGAATCTGAGTCCCTAAATCTGTGCGTGCAAGCAACCGCTATGTAGGCCACCAAGGGGCTCTGTGTAGGGTCGGGTATTTGGGTTAAAGTGTCAGTATGTGCTTTTTCCCGTCGTATGGGCCCTTGTGCTTTTAAGATAGGTGTTTGAGTGGTGGAGGTGTGTTACCCAACACAAAAATAAAAATAAAATAAAATAAAATAAAATAAAATAAAATAAAATAAAATAAAATAAAATAACAAAGAATAGCAAAACCCAGAGGATGTGTGTAGGCCCATTAATGGTGTGTAAGTATTATTTTCCAATCTGTAACCGTGAGCCATCCATGGTTAGATGATCACGGATCAAAACCTAGTGTAGTGTTCAATCGATAAGAACGTGACTAGTCATAGCTGTGGGAACTCCATGTCAAAAGAAACCGGGTACTGTGTGTAGAGTTATGTATAGAGAGCGTAATCTGTCTTAACTGAGTGTGTAATACGTATAGCTATATCCCAACAGAGAGAACTCAATGGTTAGGGTATCCTAAAGTAATGGTGAATGCGCGTAATCGGTCTTAACTGAGTGTGTAATCATTCTAACTATTTACTAACTAGGTATTCTAATGTGCACTCAGCTGTGAGAACTCTGTGGAAACAGACCGAGTACCGTTTGTAAGTGCGCAAACGATCTTAGCTGTCTACTACCTGAGTGTGTGATTGTCTGTTAATTGCTAATTGAGAGAACTCTATGGCTAAGGTAGAGAGGGAGGAGTTAGTGGTAGGTTACTTTCCAAAAATCCTGCGGAAGGTTTTCGGGGTTCTATGTTGGCAGTTGCTGAAAAATTCCGCTCTCCTATTGATTAATAGGGGGCCGCCTCTAATAATATTAAAGGTTTCAGCTATACATAAATTACAGACGCCCGTGCTGCCGTTATATGGCTGGACTGAGCAAATTATGGACGAGGATAAGGAGTGCTCTATATTCTGTTGTTTAAGCTTCCAGACTAATTCAGAAAGCGCCGTGCTATTTTTTTAATCTAATCTATTAAAGGTATGGCGGTGATTATACCATCTATCCTTAAATTCAGTGGCAGTTGCTCCAACATACCTGAAGGTTCTATCTAAAGTGGAGACCTTACAGTCGTAGACTATGTTTTTGGTGAGGCATTTCCCAGCCATGGGGCAAGTGGCGGTGTTCCTGTAATTACATTTTCTGTTATCGACCTGGGTAGTTCCAGAGGAACCTCGGTACATCTGGGGTCGGGTCTCAGTTCTTGTCTGCTCTATGGGTAAGTTCCCAGGGGTTGGGGTGACCCGACTTGCCTCACGCGTATGAGTCCGTTCATCCATAGAGCTGCCATTAGTTCTGCCATGTCTCATCCCCCATTGGGCTGTCCCAAGTCTACTATAATTCATCTTAGCTATATTCTGAGCTATGTTACTGTTTGTGGAGTAGGACAGCTTGATAGTATACCTATTGAATATTTTATAGTATCTGTGTGATCTAGGGAAGAATTTGTCTAAGGCCCTAAAGAAAAGCTTAGCTATACTCGTGGTCAGGCCAGTGGAGTAAGGGGGGTTGTACCACATGATTTTTCTGGTCCGATACCTCTTGTTCTTACTATCTATACTAGGGTTACCTGTCTCCTTGGTTGCTACTGGTCTATTAGAACTGATAACTGCCTGTGGGTCGATGGTGTCCTGGGGTGTCCCGATTGTGTTCGGAATCGGCCCAAGTCTCCGAGGCGGTGTACCCCCCGTGCAGTTATTGGGATTACCCTCGATAGCTGGGGTTATATCCACTATGCGCCTGCTACATTTATCCCTATTCCTTCTACCCGACCCCCGTTCCATTTTACGTTCAACGGTTGTTTTATCAGTTCTACAATTAAGGTTACAATTAGAGTTTCCGCTGGCAGTACGGTGCTCAGACTCCGTGTTTGTACCTGGGTGATTGTTTCCATTGGTACCATCGACATTGGGACTAGGAGGCAATACAACGTGAAGTCTATATTCACCCTCCCTCGCATCCCGCCTGCTGTTAACTAAAATGTCACTATTTTGGCCTAAGCTATCACAAGCAATGTTGCTACTACTATTTAATGGACGTTTGAATGAGATTCCCTCGCTATGCCTCACGCGTTCCAGGGCGCTATTATAGTAATTCGAGATCCTATCAAAAGTATCTTCATTGGAAGATAGTCCTGAAATTCTACTAGAGACGCTTTTAGTAATACCGTTAGTGACTATTCTAGGGTGGTTCAATTTTGCGTTGACATAGTTTAAATTCTCATTGGGTTTGTGGTAGGGTTGGAAGAGTCCTGAATTGAGGTTAAGTGTAACATCTAGAAAATTAACTATCTTCAGGTTTTCTTCAAACACTATACGTAAGTCTATGTTGTTGAAGAATTTGCTTAGTTTTTTCCTCACCCTCTCTACCATACTATTATTGTGGAACGACACAGTAAACAAAACGTCGTCACGGTAACCGCCACCTCCCAAGTGGAGCATTTCCACTCCGAGACAGTCGAGGAAATAAAGGCCCACCAGATACATCACCTGGGCCGAGTCCGTGGATCCGATGGTGATGTCGAAATTGTCCGGCCAATCTTTCCTGGTCCACAAGTCACCGTTGAACTCAATTAAGGTTTTCCTAGCTAGGAGAATAATGTTAATTTCTTCAGATGTAAGGTCGGTGTGTAAGCTAGCGAAGTTTAGGGCCTTACCTTTGAACTGAACTTATTTGCGTGTGTATAGGGTTGCGGTTGACCCAATTTTTCCAATTTACATCGTCAAATTGAGATTTGACCAATATAACATTTGTTGGTTTGTAAACTAACTTTCGGTGAATACTATGTTGGTATATTTATATTTTTTCTTTGACCTCGTGTCGGTGTGTGTGAGTGTGTGTGTACTCAATCACACTAACTGTGACCGTCTGTAGTTCTACAGATTTGATGCTATGTTGGTATATGTATATATTTTTTCTTTGACCTCACGTCGGTGTGTGTGAGTGTGTTTGTACCCACTCACATCAACTGTGACCCACTATAAATCTACAGATTTGATGTACAGCTATTGAGAGATAGAGACTTGATAGTTTTATGACCCTAACTGAAGACGATAGCAGTCGGCGTGTTTTGACTGCTTGATCTTCATATGGTGGACTAAACTCTGTGAGTGAACACCGTTAATTTTCTCCCTCATATCAAGGATTTGAAGACAATTCATTTTCACCTGACGAGAACAGTGATAATCGATCATGGCTACACGATCGATCTATCTCTTATTGAAACATGTGACGTGATTAAAATGATTGGAAATTTATACCATGCCTTCGGATCTTTATTTATATATATATATATATATATATATAGGAAAATGGTCAACCCCGACGGCAGAGCTCAAGCTGTTTCGACGACTATCTCTGGACTCAGAAATAGCCGTCAAAACGGCTTGACCTCTACCGTCGGGGTTAATCATTTTTTCTATTACCCACTCTTTTACCCTAAGTATTGAGTACTCTGGTGCGTTATGGTCCATCTGGTTCCTTACCACACTTCCTTCGTTATCTATATACTGTATATATATATATATACTGTATATATATATATATATATATATATATATATATATATATATATACTGTATATATATATATATATATATATATATATATATATATATATATATACTGTATATATATATATATATACACACACACACACATATATATATATATATATTTATATATACACACACATATATATATACATATATCTATGCGCACGCACACACACGTCATTGTAGGTGTAGTCAGGGAGAGGAAAAAAAACAGTATTTGCCGGCGTCTAAATTCGCCATATATTTCATTCTAAAAATATATCGGAAAATCCTCAAATCCCCGGACACAGATTTATATATAAATTCAGCCGGAGTTATTTATAGTAAGGACAAACAACCAACGCAATAATATAGTTGAAACAACAACATATCTTATCACTAAAAATTACAAGTATGTTATATTAAATAAATAACAAATGCACCTTATAGCCTGCTTCGACCATTATTTTTTAATGCTGGCAGGCTAATACAATAAGCAAATAACCATTTCGTATTAGCAGCCAAAGCAAATAGGACGGTTTTCCAGTTTAAGAACAATAATAAGATTTGTTTCTTCTTTAGTACACTAATCTTATAAGAAGAATAGCTGTAAGATATTTGATTGTCTAAAATATTATGTAGATATACGTAGCCACACGCACATACATATGCATGTATATGTTTGTCTAAGTATGTATATATATATATATATATGTGTGTGTGTGTGTGTGTGTGTGTGTGTGTGTGTGTGTGTGTGTGTGTGTGTGTGTGTGTGTGTGTGTGTGTGTGTGTGTGTGTGTGTGTGTGTGTGTGTGTGTGTGTGTGTGTGATGGACGAGTGCAGAGGCGCGTCTCAGATCAGTCTATAGTCGCAGAAACCTAAAATATTTTGGTCTGGGGCAGATGGTATAAATTTACCATATTCTACGTGCATTTGTGTCCACTACGAGTAACGCATTGTGTACACTCTGGGTACAGTTTTGGCGTGTTCCTACGTTCAAATGTTGTCTCATTGAGTGCGCAATGAGAGCAGCTCGGGCTATAATGTATATGATTCCTCTGACTTCGCTAACCTATAAATATATATATTGGAGGTCACATGTCATGACAGCATTGAACTGCTTCATTCGGGAAGCTGGTAGCCTGTGCAATTGCCTTCAGTATAACATCGAAAATATTGAGATGAGAATCCTGCTGAGTAGGCGCAACAGCCCAGATTGCGTAGCGTCTACTGGTATTAGGCAATTCTCTGCATGTAACACTTTTAATAACTGTTATAGACAGAATACTGTGCAGAAACGAGATCCGTCCAGTAAATTGATACGAAGTATTATTACCATCTTACTCCCTAATTAACTATTGTGTGCTCACTGAATGATAATTTGAATTTTCTCTCTTGCGTGAGTGGGTAGGGGCCGGAGATCGCTGAAATAAATTCGGTGACTTTCGTAAACTGTATATATATATATATATATATATATATATATATATATATATATATATATATATATATATATAATAAAGCCGGCCGTCGAAGAATCAACATCACGCGTTCGGTCGGCTCCCTGTGTCATGAAAAGAAAATCTTTTTCGTGGATATTATTGGATTTTTCCAAATTCAAAGGTTTATTACGAACTTTGAATGTTTATTTTAGGTTTTGCCGGCTGAAGAGCTCAGGCTATCTTAACTGATAGTCCTCATATTAGAAATATGCATAACGGAGTTTTAAATAAGCCTGAATCAACTGAATATGGCCTCCGATCTTTTATTAATGTATATATATATATATATATATATATATATATATATATATTTATATATATATATATAGTAATAATAATAATAATAATAATAATAATAATAATAATAATAATAATAATAATAATAATAATAATAGTGGAATAATAATACCTGGAACAGAGATACGGCCACTGAGGAGATGAATGCTGACGGGCTAGGACAAGATTCGGTTGACATCCTAAATTTAGTGGTAGATGAGTTGAACAATGATAGTGGGAGACCTATGAACCTAAGATTTGTAGACAGGAAAAAGTTAAAAGAAACAACAGCTAAGGTAAACAAAGTCATCCCATACCTTGAGGCGAGGAGTCTTCACCAGTGCAACAATATCCTCAAAGCAACAGCAAATACGGTGAGGAAACTACTTGGTATAAAAGCGAGAGGAAACAACAGACAAGAAAGAGCAGAGCCGTGGTGGAAGAAGCGACTGAGTGGGCAAATCGGGGAAATGAGAAATGACATAGGAAAGCTTGAGTCACTACTGAATGGGACACTAAAAAACATAGGCACTAAAAATAGACTGGAAATAAAATACAAAACTAGGAGTAAAAAGCTAAATATTATCATAGAGGAATTGAAGCAACGCATTGTAGCAAAGAGTGCCAAAATCAGGCGATACGAGAACAGAGTCAGTCAGTATAAACAGAACCGCATGTTCGACAACAACCAGAAGATGCTGTTTGGACAGCTTGAGGGGAAAGAAAGAGGCACCGACTTGATCCCTGGGGCGGAACAAGCTAAAACATTCTGGAGAGGAATATGGGAGCAGGATGTTAGACACAATGCCCAGGCAGGGTGGATTGAGACAGTACAGAGGGAGATCGGTGAGCAGGCACAGCAACAGACTGATTTGAGTATCACAGTTGAAACTCTTAAGGGGCAAGCCAAAAAACTAACCAACTGGAAATCACCAGGCCCAGATGGTGTGCAGGGGTATTGGATTAAACATTTAACATCCCTCCACCCGAAGCTGACGGCCATGTTCAATGACTGCTTGGTGTCGGGTGAGGTGCCAGAGTGGTTGACAAAAGGTACCACAGTTCTGATAATGAAAGACCGAATCAAGGGTAATGATGTTACCAACTATAGACCTATCACATGTCTGCCCGTAATGTGGAAACTGTTGACGAGCATTGTGTCTGAGGAAATCTACCATCACCTCCACACAAACAACTTGTTGCCGGACGAACAGAAAGGATGCCGAAAGAAGTCACGTGGTACAAAGGACCAGTTGCTTATTGATAAGATGGTAATGGGGAATTGCAGGAGGAGACACACTGATCTTGCCATGGGATGGATAGACTACAGAAAGGCATTTGACATGGTGCCTCATTCCTGGATCCACAAAAGCCTGGAGATCTTCAGGGTGGCAGATAACATCAGACAGTTGCTGGGCAGGAGTATGGGGTCC
This sequence comes from Eledone cirrhosa, assembly GCA_964016885.1. Taxonomy (NCBI): domain Eukaryota; kingdom Metazoa; phylum Mollusca; class Cephalopoda; order Octopoda; family Eledonidae; genus Eledone; species Eledone cirrhosa. The sequence goes on along the minus strand of OZ024742.1, from coordinate 336,313,507 downwards.
TGGGAGACAGAGTTGACATCAACTGGAGTATCCTTGGGAAGCGTGAAGATCAAGAGAGGTATCTTCCAGGGAGATAGCCTGTCCCCTCTGTTGTTTGTCCTTGCCCTGATGCCCTTGACCATTATGCTGCGAAAAGTGAGAGCAGGATACAAGTTGGGAAGGGGAGAGCTTACCATCAATCACCTCCTCTTCATGGACGATCTTAAGCTCTTCGGGAAAAGTGAGAAGGAGTTGGATGTGCTTGTTGACACTGTCCGTATTTTCAGCAGTGATATATGTATGCAGTTTGGTATTGGTAAATGTGGAGTCATTGTGATGAGGAGGGGTAGGTTGAGCAGAAGTAACGGGATCCAGATACCAACAGGTGAGATGATAAAGGAAATTGACTCTGAGGAAGGATACAAGTATTTGGGCGTTCTGGAGGCTGATGGCATAAAGAACAAAAAAATGAAGGAATTGTTAAGAACTGAATACATTCGGAGAGTAAGGAGCGTATTGAAGTCACATCTGAACAGCAGAAATGCCATAAGCGCAGTAAATTCCCGAGCTGTGTCTATTATTAGGTACAGTGCGGGAATTCTGAGATGGAATGTTGCTGAACAAAAAGAAATGGATAGGAAGACTAGGAAGCTATTGACTATCTACAACATGTTCCACAAGAGGAGTGATGTCGATAGACTCTACCTAAGGAGATCTGAGGGTGGAAGAGGTCTTATCAGCATAGAGGACTGTGTTCAGATGGAGAAAAACAACCTATACAAATACGTGACCTATAGTAAGGAGCCAATGCTCAGAGCTGTACTGAAGGAGGGGACAGTAGGCCAGGGGATACCCAAGGAGGAAATAACATCAAGGAGGAAGAGCAGCCTTAAGGGAAAATCCCTTCATAGTACCTTCTTTGAGAAAACTGAATTTAGAGATCCACAGACATGGAACTGGTTGAGAAGAGGAGACCTCAAAAAGGCTACAGAAGGAATGCTAATGGCTGCGCAGGAGCAGGCCCTCAAAACGAAGTGGTTGAAGCACCATATCTACAAGGAGGAGGCTAGCCCACTGTGCAGGATCTGTGGAGAGAGAGAGGAGACTGTGGCTCACATTGTGTCCGAGTGTAAACACCTAGCCCAGACCCACTATAAGGGCTGGAGACACGATGTGATGGGCAGGGTGATCCACTGGCACCTGTGCAAAGTAAACAATCTACCACATTCTGAGAAATGGTATGAGCATAGGCCAGAGGCGGTGATGGAGAACAGTCAGGTGAAGGTGCTGTGGGATTTTAGGATACAGACGGACAAAAAACTGGAACACAATATACCTGACCTGGTGGTTGTGGACAAAGAAAAAAGATCGTGCCTGATTGTGGATGTGGCCTGCCCGTTCGACACGAGAGTGCAAGAGAAGGAGAGGGAGAAAATTAACCGATACCAGGACCTAAAGTGGGAGGTGAAAAGGATTTGGAACTGCCATGAAGTCAAAGTGATCCCGATTGTCATAGGCACACTGGGGACTATCTCCAAAGGTTTCCAGGGATGGTTAAAGAAAATCGGCCCCTTCACGCTTTTTGGAACGCTTCAAAAGGCATGCTTGCTTGGAACGGCAAGAACCCTCCGATACGTCCTGAATATCTGAGGCTGCAGGTAGTGGCTTGATATTCAATCCAACGGACTTTCCAGTTAACCAACATCAATGACTGAGATTCAAGGAATAACAATAACAATAATAATAATAATAGTAATAATAATAAATTTGAAGACTAAAATCCAAAGAGGGCTCGATAAGGATAAATATATATCAAATATATAAGAACCGTAGAGCAAATATTTATTAAAATAACAGATTAAAGTTTAAGCAAAGAATCGCTGCGTTCACCCTTAACGGGATCTTCTGAAGCTAACAAAGTCAATCTGTAAACGCAGAACTGGATATTTCAAAAAACGTTGCAACCGGAGGAAGACAGGAAGACGATACTTTGGTTCGTGGAAACGTTCGCTGGCAAAGAACGGGAAAGAACGAATAATACGTCATTAATAGGAGCGGTGAAAAACAATTACGCGAAAGACAGAACCACGTTTATGGTATAAAAGAGGTCATAGACTAATGTTCTCTTAGGTGGTGCATAGAGACGTTCTCTGGCAATGAACGAAAAAACGAAGATAATACGGCATATGTGGTGCTTGGAGAACAATAGCATGCAAAGACACAACCACGTAAATTGTATAGCAGAAGTCGTAGACTAAAATTCTAACTAGGAGACGAAATGAATCTCTGCTACAGAGTTAAGAACAAAGTAAATAAATACAATACAGAAGTAATAGAAATAAATAAATACATACACGCAAACAAATACGTACATACACAAGCATACGCGAAAACTTACCATAGGTATACAAGACCACGCACATATAAATATGTGTGTATGTGTATGCGTGTATGCAGATAAATAAATAATTATATAAACGTATATAAATAAATACGTATATAACAAGCGCACACACATACCTACATATAAATACACGAATGTTCGGAGACGTAAGTCAACTAAAACATGAAGTACGCATATACACACACCCACCATACGTACGAACCTGCATACTCACACAGACTCAAAACTCCCGTATACACATAGCCAAACCATATGTACCAGAATATATAAAATTATACGCCATAACCATCAAATATACGTACGAGAAGGTATACGTACCTTCACAAAACATACTGGTAATATATACTTACCTATGCAAATAAGTAAAGGAATAAACAAAACATATACTTAGCTCCCACACCAAGACGTAAAATATCCACGTATAGATCGTACTATCCGTTAGGGTATAACGTGGGGCTGTAATACAGGAAAGTTTTGTGCAATTTATGTTTACAAGCCGAAATTGCCTCAGATTTTTTGTTTAAGATGTGGTCTGTGGCGTAGAGTATTTCCAGGGCCTCAGCAGCGCAGAGGTCACATGGTCTTTTATTTCCGTTATACGATCTAGCCCTAGCTAGGGTCTCCCAGTGTAACTTATATTGGGTGTGGTTGTCTTTAGACTCCAGATATAAGCTGAAAGTGACGTCATATTCCTTCTTAGAGGGTAACAAAAAGAATGGGTATGCATGTAAAGACGCTGCTTGAAACTATTGGCGGTTTGCTGGGTTCCACGGGGGGTTATTATAGGTTTTAAATCCAAATTTATCCTGTTTGTTGTCTGCTTTTCGCGGATTATCGAAATAAAAGGCACGCTAACGCAACCTTTTAATGAACGCGTCTGTTTTCTGTATCAGGAGTTTTAGGTATGTTTTCCTGCTTGGTACGGGTATGTTCTTTGTAGAAATATTCAGATGTTGTTTCTGCATGATATGCCGTTGAACCAATCAATCACCGCGAAAGAATTGTTCCACAGTGCAAGAGGGGCCAAACTTCTAATTTCAGGTATAATTCTATATATATATATATATATATATATATATATATATATATATATGATAATAATTGTTTCTACTTTTGGCACAAGGCCAGCAATTACCCAGTGCATTACTGGTACTTTATTTTATCGACTCCGTAAGGATGAAAGGCAAAGTTAACCTCGGCGGGATTTGAACTCAGAATGGCAAGGGCCGTAACACTATGTGTCAAAGTATGGCGTCCGACCCTCTACCGATACTGCCAATCCACCGCCCTTATATATGATAATAATACATGGACGATTTGTTGTCTTCATTACGTCTCTACACCTCGTTACAGACGTGAATGTAAACATCGAGTGTTCACCTGGGTGAACCTACAGTAACTTCACTTTACACTCCCTGTATATATATGTGTGTGTGTGTAAAGGTTAAGTAATGGGTATTGTTGCACTTCAGTATCGCCTGTTTATTACAAGGTCATCAGACAAGAACTGACGTTTCAATAACAGTACATTATAAATAAGGAACACTTGAAGTGGGGTGGGTATTTAATTGAGAATGGAAAATTAAGATAGGATGGACACGGTGGTAGTGGCAGTGGGGATATAGGGCTGTGTGAAAGTAAAAGGCGATAAAGAGTGGTAGAGGACATAGCCCTAGAATTTTAACCGGTCAGTGGGAGGCAGATGAGACTGCGGAAGTGGGTATATAGGGGGTTAGTGAAAATGTTGGTGGGTTTGGCAAGATAAAGTGGTGGTTGGAATATACATATGCATGCAATTACATATGTACATAAATATATATACTTACACTCAAGCATACCTACACATACATATATCTAAATCCACATATGCAGGTGCTTACATGTACGTGAATAAATAAATATGTATATATACACAAACACAATATAAAAGATATACAAAGAAGTATATAAAAATATTCAAAAGGTTATAAAAGATTTTAATGATATATATATACATACATACGCATAAAAGATATATTTGTACAAGATATATATGAAAAGATTCAGGACCCTGACGGCTGAGCTCCGAGTTCGGATTTAGCTGGCGAAACGGCCAGAGCTCAGCCGTCGGGGGTCGTGAATTTTTTCATGTTATCCACTCTACTCCCCCAGTATCGAGTACTCTGATGGGTTATGGTCCACCTGTTTCTTCACCACACCCCATCTGATATATATATATATATATATATATATATATATATATATATATATATATATATATATATATATATGTATATATATATGTGTGTGTGTGTGTGTGTGTGTGTGTGTGTGTGTGTGTGTGCGTGTCTGTGTGTGTGTGTGTGTGTGAGTGAGTGAGAGTATGTGTATCCTTCCTTATTTAAATGAATATTAAAACTTTACTTCGGTACTGAATACTCCTTTCTCTCAGCCGCCAACCACAAGCGGACACACACACACACACACACACACACACACACACACACACACACACACACACACACACACACACACACACACACACACACACACACATAT
>OZ024742.1:336278586-336303586 GCA_964016885.1 Eledone cirrhosa | reverse complement strand
TATATATATATATATATATATATATATATATATATATGGTCAGGTCACCAGTTGGTGCTACTGGTAACATGTATCCCAGTACAACCTGTCTCATGGTCGGGTCGTTGGCGACTAAACTGGCAACCCCACCAAGGTTTCTTTTCATTCGCACCGTTTCCTTTCGCTATATGTCTCTCCACCACTCCCCTACACACCTTTTGAACTCTGTTCCCACACACTTCTCACCTGAGGAAGGGCTTATGCCCGAAACGTCGTCCCCCACCTACCTCCCACTCTCCTGAGCGTGAATTTAATAAACATTTATTGTACTGCCTCTCTGTTCTGTCCCTGTTCAAATTTTTCATTATATATATATATATATGTATATATATATATATATATATATATATATATATATATATATATATATATATATATATATATATATATATATATATATATATATATATAGAGAGAGAGAGAGAGAGAGAGAGAGAGAGAGAGAGAGAACGCAGTTCAACTTGAGGAAAGCAACAGACGTGTGGTTTGATCTCATTAGATTTCCTTTGTGAAGTATATTAACTTACTAATTTGATTTGACTAAAAGAATGACAAATGTAAAATATAGGTAAGTCTGGTCTCTTCCCGTTTTTACTGCCGAGGGACCAGAAACCATGGTCAATTGCAACAACTCTCATCTATATGATGCTGTTAGTCCATGATTCTCATCGGAAAAAATTGACGTGAGTGGGTGCAGAATCCTCGTTTGACCATTCCTCGGAAGATGGCTACCAAGTCGCAGTTCATCTGCTCTCATTACATGAATAAAGCCGTTGGTCACGTGAAATGTTGTCGTCAAGGTGACTAACACGTCCCATCTACCCCAGTTTTGAAATCAATGATTTTGTTTCTAAACTTCCGACCTTGGCCGTTTAGTCTCCTGACCAGTTTTGTTTTACAACCCACAGAATATCCCAAAACCACCCTCCTCACCAATAAAGCTTGGTTGTGTTGCCGTTTAATTGCCAATGACCTACCATGTGACAGGTTGTACTGGGTTACACGTTACCAGTAGCGATCGACAACAACCTAACATAAGCGAAGAGAAAGGAATTATGCGCTATTTATGTGTGTTGAAGGAATTTTGAGTGTCAGGTATTTTTGCCGAACTATTAAAAAGAAAATACAGACAAACACAGTTTGTTTAATTCGTAATCTGCTTGTCAAAGGAAAAAAATAAAAATAACTTGTGCTCAAGAATAACTTTTTTCAATTTCACATATAGTAAAGAGTTTTTATAATGTAACAAATGTTCTTTGTTTCTAGCAAAACTACTTATGTTCTCAAACTGTCGCATATCAACACACAGACCTTTAACCTCAGTCAGCCAAACTTAGATACGAATTTCTTTGAGCTAACACTGCCGTCGTTTAGATCAGACATGGGCAACATTTATTGAGCAGTGAGCCGCATAGGATGTTGCTCATCATAAGGCGGGCAACACTACTAAATAAAAGTCAAGACAATCTTGAAATGAAGCGTGCCATTCAGAAATCCAAAGTGACCGTACTTTGCCCATGACTGGTTTAGATTTACGGCCTTTGCTTAAAAGGAAATTATCAAAGGCCACCTGTTTAAAGTTTTCTAGGGAGCCAGCCTTATAAATACAAGAAATCTTGAAAAAGCAGCCTCCTTCTTCGCTCTTTCCAGGCAGTTCCAACTTATGTGGTCAGTTGTACTGGCCATGCACACCCACATCAACAAGAGGTTAGTAACATTCCCTACTTTTAGATTCTACATTAACATACGCAAAGTTAACCAACTTAAATACATCACAAACATACATGGTACCATATTGAAAGACCTTTCCATTTGTTCAATACTGCACATGATTTGGGAGTAAAACACGCAGGCAATAAAAACATAAAAATTAGTGATTTCTTATTCATTTGTAACTTCATATCAATGTGATTAGGGAAATCGTTTTCCGGCTACATCATATCATCACCACAAGACACTACAACTACTGGTTACATCAACAATGGCATGACTTCACAGCAACAATTCTCTCGACTCAATGAGACACACTTCACTCATCTGCCATCGACTCGACCAACAAACCAGTCGTTCAACTTCATCAAACCATTTTGCAACTCCTACTACACTACCCGCAATACATGGTGGCCAGATGAAACGGTCAAGCTGAAATTTCGAAGTCACTGGTAATTTTATCATTAGAACTTAAATTTCTACTGTAATGAGTTAATCTTTGAAAGTTATGAATACGACGGTATTTTAAACACATATTCTAATACACACACACACACACACACACACACACACACACACACACACGACTATTCAAACCAATGCTAAGAATTCCGTTAGGCCTTTTATGTTTTCAAATAAAAGAATATAAGAGTAAGGAAATATACTTGAGAATTTGCGTCACTATATATATGTGAATCCTAGTTTGTGTGTGTGTGTGTGTGTGTGTGTGTGTGTGTGTGTGTGTGTGTGTGTGTGTGTGTGTGTGTGTGTGTGTGTGTGTGTGTGTGTGTGTGTGTGTGTGTGTGTGTGTGTTTGCATGGGTGTTATGTGCTTGCATCTATGTTCTCACCTCATCTTCTGCGGTTTTTGCATTTGACCTATAATACTTTAATAATCTGTTATCGCAACAGAATCTAGATATTTTATCCACCTATCTGTCCTCCTCTATCCACTCACAATACTGTAATCTATCATCGCCGCGGCATAATCTTTGTGCTTCTGTGATGCATTGCTCCTATCCACCGCCCTACTTCGCAGCTGTATGTCAATATGTAATTATCTATAGTACTGTAATTATTTACCTTCCTCTTCAACGTTTTACCGTTTCTCCTTCTTGGCATCGTGTCATTTCTTTCTTACCATATTTCACCACTCCTCTTGCTAAACCATTCCGGTCCCTAAAACATCAAACCTGCAAGTGTACATGCATGTGTGCATGCGTGTGTACTTTCATATATTATATCTAAAGATACGTGTATGTGTATCTTGGCGTGTGTGTGTGTGTGTGAGAGAGAGAGAGATATAGTGTGTGTGTGTGTGTGTGTGTGTGTGTGTGTGTGTGTGTGTGTGTGTGTGTGTGTGTGTGTGTGTGTGTGTGTGTGTGTGTGTGTGTGTGTGTGTGTGTGTGTATCTATATACCTACTTACCCACAATTGTAACCTAATTAGAAATCAGGCTTCATAATAATTGTTTCTACTTTTGGCACAAGACCAGCAAATTACCCAGGGTATTACTGGTACTTTATTTTATCGACCCCATATGGATGAAAGGCAAAGTTAACCTTGGCGGGATTTGAATTCAGAATGGCAAGGGCCGTAACTCTATGCGTCAAAGCATGGCGTCCGACCCCCTACCAATACTACCAATCCACCGCCCCTTCAGGCTTCATAATAATTAAATTTGTATCTGTTAGACACGCAGTGACTAACAGAATGTTTTAATCTGACAATATATGCGTAGCTTGTGAATAAAAGATTCAAGGGGTATCGCTGGCCGTGGCGATTTCTTCCAAACATGTTTTGTAATGTATCGTCTTATTGGCTAATTTCATCGTCTTATTGGCTAATCAACCAACGAGAGTAATTGTTGCTCAAAAGCGTTTTGTTTGCACGTTTGTTTATCGTTTCGTTTTCGAATCTCTCTCCTGTATTTTGTCGTTTTATCATCAAAATATTTTTCTCGATTTGGTAAGTTATATTGTTAATTTATATATGAATTAACTACTTTTTTTTCAGTTCGTTATAACATGCTTAGAATATTGGTTGTATCATATTTACTTGTATATATGCCCATATTATTGTTCGTTTTATGTTAGATTATTTTATTATTATTATGTTAGATTATTTTTTTTATTATGTTAGACTATTTGTATGTAATATTTAATTTTTATTAATTCAACTATAACAATTATTATGTAAAATATATTTATTTAATATTGATTGTTTTATGTAGTTGTTTATATTAAAAGTCTGAAAATATTTTTATACATCTTACAATAATATTTAAGATCATTTATAAAATAACAATTATATAATCTAATTACATTACAACGATAATTCATTATTAATATATATCATGTTTAACTAGAGTTATTATAAGCGTTGCCTTAAAAAATATTAAACTAGACCTGAAAAATGCGCAAGCTCAAAAGAGCGACAGAATGTTATAATAAACCTTCAAAAGTATGGAACTAGAGTTGTTGCTCAAAAATATTGTAATCATTATCTATCGTACACTCTGTGGCATCCTTTTATAAAAAAAAAGAGACTCATAACGAACTCAAGACGACACGCTAATTATTTAAGTGAATTTATAATAAAGAATTCGGTTTAAGTGCATTTCGTATTAATCATTACTAAACATCTAGTATGAGATATTGAACATTAGCTTAAATAATTATCATGTCGTCTTGAGTTCGTTATGAGTCTCTTTTTTATAAAAGGATGCCACAGAGTGTACGATAGATAATGATTACAATATTTTTGAGCAACAACTCTAGTCCCACACTTTTGAAGGTTTATTATAACATTCTGTGGCTCTTTTGAGCTTGCGCATTTTTCAGGTCTAGTATATATATATATGTGTGTGTGTGTGTGTGTGTCTGTATATTTAGAGGAGATAGTCACCACTTTAGAAGATGCGTTGTTCAACAATTTAGAGGGGTAGTTCATTTCCCTAGCTTGGCTGAATGAACATCTCATCTATAGGTTGTTGTAGGTGTATGTGTAACAAACGATTAAAAAGGGACATACCTCAATGATTATATATACATAAGCATTTTTAATCAGTGAAATAAACAAGACAGGTTACTATATCTGTTGCTCCTTGATTTTGTGTCAGTTATTATCATGAAGTGGATGTGTTTAAATGTCTCGTTGACCGCATGGTGCAATATAGATGTTAGGTGCCAGTAAATACGTCTGGTCTCAAGGGCCAAAGTCGAAGAGAGGAAGTCTTTAGCTAATGACGTCAGAACTAAGGGCAGTTAATAGACTGTTTCTAAAGTCAAAAACCAGGTGGCGTCATCTTGCTACACACACACACACACACACACACACACACACACACACACACACACACACACATATATATATATATATATATATATATATATATATATATATATATATATATATATATATATATATATAATGTTTATATACATATAATGATTTAATATATATTAGGAGAGTAATGAAAAGGACAGCTGGTATTCACCGATTTGGAATGGGGTGACTGGTGCATTATATATATATAATATATATATATATATATATATATATATATATATACACACACACATACACACAAGATGTACACACACACACACATATATACATATATAAATACATATATATATATATATATATATATATATACATACATATATATATTTATATATATATATATACACACATACGCACAGATGTATATATATATATATATATATATATATATATATATATATATATATATATATATATATATATATATATATATATATATATATATATATATATATATATATATAGGAAAATGTTTAATATATATATTATATATATATACATACACACATACGTATACGTATACGAAAGGTAATCGGAAACAAGAAAGTAAAATGAAGAAATATATAAGTAGGAAAGGAGTCTTAACGTTTCCGACAGGAAGTTGCGCAATAGCTCGATAACATGCAGCACAACTGTGTAAGGCATCGGAACTGCCTTCAATACAAGATAGAGACCCCCTCTATATGCTATGCTACAATGTGGCGAGTTTAGCAGGGAAGGTTAAGATGGAGATGACAAGATTTAAAGATGAGAGTAAAAGTCAAGACGAAAAAGAAGATAAGGAGAAGTATATATGATCATCGGTGTTACGCCTGCTTTCCATGTCAATATGGAAAGGTGGAAAAACAATAATGATATCTATTTATCTATCTGTGTCGAAATAAAGAAACATATCTATCTGTCGATCTATCTATCTATCTATATATGTATCTATCTGTCTATCTGTCTGTCTGTCTGTCTGTCTGTCTGTCTGTCTGTCTGTCTGTCTGTCTGTCTCACTCTCTCTCTCTCTCTCTCTCTCTCTCTCTCTCTCTCTTTCTATCTATCTATCTATCTATCAAGGTTAAAAGGACTGAGGGCAAGCACCTTTCTCTCCGGACAACAACTCATCCCCTTCTTTAAGTACCACTTCAGAAGGAAGGGTGAGAGTGGAGAGAGAGGTGCTACAGCCCAGTAAATTCGCTGAAAGGTGGGTGAATGTGGCAAAAATGGCCCGGGGTGAATGGGCCTTCTCTGTATATAAACCTGTAGGTTGAGGAAGACAAACAGAGGGAAGACAGGAACACACCTACAAAACGTGTTCCTGGTGTTGAGGGTTATTCTATCCACAGGGTGTAACACAACCCCGCAGTAGCGTTACCCCCCCCCCCCTAATGGGGATTTCAATTGTTTTATGTTTATATAGTTTATTGTTATTTATCATTGTTAAATCTGAGTCCAGAAATAGCCGTCGAAACGGCTTGAGCTCTGCCGTCGGAGGTCATACTTTTTCCTATTTCCCACTCTACTACCCTAAGTATTGAGTACTCTGGTGCGTTATGGTCCATCTGGTTCCTTACCACAATTCCTTTGTTATATATATATGCAGAGAGAGAGAGGAATATATATATATATATATATATATATATATATATATATATATATATATATATATATATATATATACAATATATATATATATTATATGTGTGTGTGTGTGTGTGTTTGACTGTGTCTATCTATTCTCCTCTTTTTCTGGTTTCAGCACTCTGTCTCTCTAACAAATATCGTAATTCTCCAACGTTTCGAATTGATTTGACGCTATTTTTCTTACCTCTTTCTACATAATCCCAACATGATAATTATATAAGGCTCTTTCTTTATTCTCTTTCACATATCCCTCTAATAAACACAACGTTTTGGTGGTGATAAGCCATATGCAGAAATTCGTGAACGAATATTCAGTAGTTCACATCATGTATATATTTTCTTCCTTTTACTCGCGTCTCAGAAATATACTCGTTCTTTCTAACAATCCGGCACATCCCGTTAATTAACTAGCCTCTTGACTAATATTTCGATTCATTCACCCCTTTATTTCCAACTTTTTCTAATATATATATATATGTGTGTGTGTCTATATATATATATATATATATATATATATATATATATATATATATATATATATATATATATATATATATATATATATATATATAATTCGCAGCCACACTCCTCTCTAATATACATTACGTTTTCATGATGAGAAGTTGCATAAATTCATTGAAAATTTATCATCTAAAGCTCTTTTCTTCATTAATCTATTTCCGCATTATCATGGTATAATATGGCTGAAATTTTGCACCTGTAAACAAAGATAAGGACAGTTCAACGTTGCCTAAATTTTGTATCATTCGTGACGAGGGATTCTACGTAATACTTCCCTGTTTGCCACTCCCTTCTATGGTGCCATGTTTTCAATGGCATTTTGGACGAGTATAATGATAACAAACAATTTTGGCGATTCACGCAGCAACTTTTTTGAAATATAATATTGATGCCAATAATAAATGATCATCTGTGGAGGCCACTTGTAACTAGATATTGAAATATAGCTATGATGGCAGATTAAAGAAAGAAGGCAAATGGGAGCAATGGATCGATGAACTGCATAGATTATAACACCAGAGTGACATATTAAAGCGTATGAGAGTTGCAAAAGCTATAAACCTTGAGAAGGCAATGGAATAGAGGGGAGGGGGGTTATCAATCAATGATCCTGTAGTAACAACATCCGTGGAGTAAAACTTTTAAACTCTCTCTGTCAAGCCAGCTAGGTATTTGGACATCAATACGTTTTTGATAAATGGTTCATGTGATTTAAAAGTCACTTTGGAATGGCTCATAAAATTATCCACGTTGAAGTAGGCAGCATAACAAGAGAAGAAATCAAACTATCCAGGAAGAGATTAAATTATTTAATTAAGAATTAGTATGAAGAGCTCATAATTTGCAAGGTGTATAACCGCGATGAAACTGAGTTACATTGGCGATGATTATCCAGGTTTACTGGAAGTTTTAATAACAAAGCCCCCATGGGTAGTTGTAAATTAAGGAAAGGTTTTCGGCGCTCCGCTGCACCTTTCAAGGTTAGCGGAGGTGAGCACGCCCACGTCAACTTATATATCGTTCATGCTTGCTCTTCCTCGCGTTTGACTTCTCTATTCAAAGAAATGTTCCCATTTTAATTGATTATATCATTGGGGCTTACTACATCAATAATGCTATCGTCCACTTAAGTAGCAGGCATCCTTAGATATGTATCTACAATCATTGTATGTATGTATGTATGTATGTATGTATGTATGTATGTATGCATGTATGTATGTATGTATGTATGTATGTATGTATGTATGCATGCATTCATGCATGCATGTATGTATGTATGTATGTATGTATGTATGTATGTATATGTATTGGTGCTGACACTCATATAGAAGTATATACAAAATAAAGAAATAAAGGGTACTATATATATATATATATATATATATATATATATATATATATAGAGAGAGAGAGAGAGAGAGAGAGAGAGAGATTATAGTATATTTGTTTTCAGCACATTTTCGTAGCTATCAGTGGATGTTGCTTAGATTGGGGTGTGGTTGTACTTCCGCATGTGAGACATTCAGGCAACTATAAAACAAAGATGACTGAACTGTAAAACTGCGGTGTTTAGAAAATGCCCGCAGTGGAACACACACCTGCTTGCAGCATCGGTCAGTAATATCCCAAACCTACAACCCCCTTAAATCACCACACACCAGGACACATATATTTGTATACACATATACATTTATTAGGTTTCTCAAACACAACTTAATATAATAATTTGCTTAATAAGAACAAAATTAGCAAAAGTACTTCCCCCTGTATAAGAAAAAAAATTAAGGCATAGATGTATCCCCTTTCAAGGAACGAGATCTTATATAAATAACATCAGCAAGGGCGGTGGATTGGCAGTATCGGTAGAGAGTCCATGCTTTGAAGCATAGAGTTACGGTCCTTTACGGTCTGAGTTCAAATCCCACCGAGATTAACTTTGCCTTTCATCCTTACGGGTCGATAAAATAAAGCACCAGTAACGTACTGGGGTCGATTTAATCGACTTTCTTTTCCCTAAAATTGCTGGCCTTGTGCCTATATAAGAAACCATATAAATAACGTCAGCCATCTCTGTTTCATAGTTGCCTGACTGAATGAATACCTCGCACGAGGAAGTGAAAACGCACAATCTAAGCCACATACGGGATTGGAAACCAATGGTAGCAAAGAAACTGTGTTGAAAACAAATATATTCCCATTCTCTATACTGCATAGAGCGCTCTTTTTCCTTTATCTGTTGTATGGAATCATTCAACACTACTTATATATATAGATGAAAACAGACACACGCATACACAAGTCCTCTCTCTCTCTCTCTCTCTCTCTCTATATATATATATATATATATATATATATATATATCTCAGTCCTCTGTCAAGCGGGCACGGCAATCAGTGGAGACTCCACTTCGATATTTCTATAGAGGGTTAGTACGTCATAAGGGTGGCGATGTGCTTGGAGAGACTCTAGGCGTCGAAGACGACGAACTCACCAGTCTGTTTGGTAGGACTTTCCGCCCGGGACCCATGGACAACTTCCAGAGGTCTCTGGCCTGGCAGTGCTACCGAGGAGCTCTACCGGTTCGTGACAAGATCTACAGGCACGGACGCCCCAGCAGGGATCCTTCCAAGAGGACGTGTCCAAGGTGCGCGCAGGACATTGAAACTGTCCTGCACGCAATTGTACACTGCCCGGGCGTAACCGACCTGTGGAACTACGCGGAACAACTACTGTCGCGTATGGGACAAATCCAGTTGACTGTCGAGTCCATAGTAAGGATCAAACCGCCAACTTCTTTCAAAAACGAAAGAGAGGCGGTTTTCCTCTGTACGGTGTCTATGGTGAAAGAGGTTATATGGTGGACGAGATTGAGAGGGCTGAGGACAGATGCCTTTCTCTCCGGACAACAACTCATTCTCTTCTTTAGATACCACTTTAGAAGGAGAATCAGGGTGGATAGAGAGGCACTGCGCCCCAGTAAATTTACTGAAAGGTGGGTGAATGTAGCAAAAATGGCCCGAGTGATTGGGCCTTCTCTGTATATAAACCTGTAGGTTGAAGAAGAGAACAGGAGGAAGAAAGGAGCACTTGCACAACACGCTCCTGAAGTTGAGGTTTGTTCTATCGACGGGGTAATAAACAACCCATTTGTGGCGCCTCCCCCCTATTGGGGATTTCGATTGTTATAATTGCTTGTTTCATATTTTTTTTACACGATTGTATGTAAAATCCCCGGCATGTGTCTTTGTTTTGTCCCCTTTTCTTGTGCGCCCTTGTGGCAAATAAAGAAATATATCTATCTATCTATCCCTCTCCTTCTATCTATTTATCATTCACAGTTACACATTTAAATCTGAACACGTTGTCACCCAGAAGTGAATGTATGTGTGTGTGTGTGCGTGCGTGTGCGTGCGCGCGTGTGTATATGTGTGCGTGTGTGTGTGCGTGCGTGTGCGTCTGTATGTGTGTGTGACATCTGGAGCGAATGTGCTCGCGTAAAACGATCATTTCAAAGACTTAGCTTTTAGATATCGTTTGAAATCGAATGGAAATTAATATCGATTTTCGATCTGTTCAATATTAAAAACCTACTGAAGAATATTATTACTAGAGATCTAACGAAACAGCCTTAGTACACTGTTGAGA
The DNA here is from genome assembly GCA_964016885.1 of Eledone cirrhosa. Taxonomy (NCBI): domain Eukaryota; kingdom Metazoa; phylum Mollusca; class Cephalopoda; order Octopoda; family Eledonidae; genus Eledone; species Eledone cirrhosa. The sequence goes on along the minus strand of OZ024742.1, from coordinate 336,292,694 downwards.
ACTGAGGTGAGGTACATGCCTCACAGTGAATAATTCGGATGGGGGGGGGGGGTGATGCACTGAATGACGTACGTAAAATTTCTCAATAAATGGGAACTGGCCCCTCAGTTGGAGAAAGAAAACACAAAAATTGTGGCAATTCCAGGTGATTTTTAATGAAAAATAGTAGATAACTAGCAGAATGGCCCGGCGTTGCTCGGGATTCTAAACATAGATTGGCACGTTTATCCCTCCTTTCTGAAACAATTTCGTCGTATGTTCACCAATTGATGCAGAAGTCCTAATAAAAAGTGAAGTGTTTTTGCTGCTGTCGAGCCTCGTGAAATAAATACGTTTGTTTATATTTTATTATTGTGTATACAAAAATATCTGTACACGAATATATAATTATATATATATATATATATATATATATATATATATATATATATATATATTAAAATAACAGATTAAAGTTTAAGCAAAGAATCGCTGCTTTCACCCTTAACGGGATCTTCTGAAACTAAAAAAATCAATCTGTGAACGCAGAAGTAAATATTTCGAAAAACGTTACACACTATATATATATATATACACACACACACACACTATATATACATATATATACACACTATATATATACATATATACACACACACACACACAGATAGCGTCATAATGTCGTAATGCAGACAGCCAGACACACAGACAGATATTATAAGGGCGCGACGTCGTAGCTATGTATCTATCTAAAAAGACAGACTATGAATTATAGAGAGATCGCTAAATCGCCTAATGCGGTCCCTAGAGCATTGAAAATTTGAAATACCTTGTGCTCAAAACACTCACACAACAATAAGTATTACATGTGTAAAGTTTGAAAACAATCGGTTGGGTAGTTCTCGAGTTTTAGGGAGTCAGACAGACAGACAGATGGACAGACAGACATTCTGTGTTTTAGATATATAGATATTAATAAATTCAGAATTAATTACACAGGAAAGTGAATTTTCAGGCTTGCTTTGATAGAAAAATCCGATATTTGTGGACAGATAAGGTGACTGTAAGATATATTTTGATCTTATCAAAACTTGTCAACTAAGCATAATCATCTTGGAGGATTATGTTCAGATAATAAGGTCATTTAACAATAAGATTGTTAAAAGTAGAAAAGCAGCTACGAGTAATTTTAGAAAAAGGTGCTAAGAGAATGTATCTCCCCCAAAAGGGGGAGATACATTCTCTTGTAGAAGAGTAATTTTAGCCATTAAAAAACACACAATCAACTAAAATAGTGCGATAAAAAGTGTCATTTGGAAATAAATGATACATATAAAGTGATGTTAACATTTTCTGTGTTTTTATTTATTTAATTTAAAAATAGCTAAAATGACTTTCATGATGTAAATGTTTTAGTTCCAACACACGGTTTCACATCAAGTAACTTGTCAGACACAAACAACTCCAAAGTTTTTTTTAAATGCCTCTTTGTTAGAAAAGGGAAACAGAAAACTGGCGGCAATTGTTAGCGACTTCACCCAAAAGGGGGAGATACATTCTCTATTTGCAGGATAGTTTGTGCTCTCACTCTCTGGTGGAATTGATGGAATAGAAGTAGTTAAAGACAGCAAAAGGAAAGAGGCCGATCGGCAGACACGATGGTCAAGGAAACACTGTTTCATTGGTCTTTCCATTGCCAATCGACCAACGATTGAACTGGTACTATATTTATCAAAACCGAAATAATAGAAGTTGAGATTGATTGGATTTGAACTGAGAGCATAATGAGGTGGAACAAATACGATGCCTTTAATTCGACGTGCATTACTACTCTACAAATATGACGCCACGAGGACAACAAAAGTAAAATATCAATACAGGAAAAATACAGTTGATGTCCTTGCTGTTGTTTTAGTTGTCAGTTTTATCATTACTGAGGTTGTTTCTATTGTCCTTCTTATTGCTGTTGTTTTTGTCGTTGTTGTTGTGATTGCTCTTGTTACTGTTGTCATTTAGCTTCGTTCAAACTTGATGCAGTAAGACATAAGGTGAACTGTTTCAGCTGTGACCATGTCATGGTTTTATATAACTAGTTCTTCTCATACATTTAAAGTGAACTCTGAGGGGTATTTGGCTGCTATTTCTAACGACTTTTTCTCATGTATAAGTCAATACTTCTGATGTATCTTTTATTTTTAACAATTTTTCATAGATGGTGTGTGTCTGTGGCGATAAAAATGAAACACATGCAACATTCTCCCCCCCCCCCCCCACACACACACACCTTCGATGGTAGATTTAATCCATAGCGTGGTTTAATACCCTCCCTGGTTTAATGCCATCCCCTGGTTTTCCGGTGCATTTATTAAAGTTCAATCTTGCAAGCATTTGGACCAGCTCTTCCATCTGAGGATACCTTAATACCTCACTTCCACCTAGCTCGGAAGGCTTATAAAGGGTCATGAGCATTTCTCTTATATCTCTGGTTAAACTGTAAAACACACTCACGCAATTCTTCTTCTTCCTCTTTAGTTTATTTGTCTCCCTAGTGAACACTCGCCGATTCTCATATTTTCTATAGCAACTTTGATTGAAGGTTGCTAACCTCGTGCTCCATTCCTCCTCCTGACTCAATGCAGGCCGAAAACCATCCTAGCCTGTCGACATCAAAGAATCGATAACTCTAAATAGGGGTCCATTTAATGTACAGTCGACCGGAGCTAGCTTAGCCTGGGGCTCAAATCACTTCCCTCTATTTTCAAAAGAACATTAGATAATGTTATGTCCATTACTAAAATAACGTGTCTTCAAATATTTTAACTCGACTTTCAAATGGGTAACAATATGTCCAGTTTTTATATAATGCTTCTTAAATTCCTGGATATATTGACTCATAATCTGATATAGTTGGTTGGGACAGAACATTTAATAAACAAAAGTAAAACGACTATTCACTGTTGTAGAGGATCTGCTGCCCGGCAGATGTGAATTCGTCATTTAAAATTAATGAAAAAAAGGAACCTTTATAGTCGACTGCTTTCGAAAGCTTATATATTTACATTTGTCGTGGTGATTATTGGTGCACTTACGTTGTGATATTGATTGTTTCAATAATATCTTGAAAAGAAAATACTGGGGTCGGTATGATTGTCTAATTCAAGGCGGTGTCCCAGCATGGCCGCAGTCTATTGACCGAAACAAGTGAAAGAATAAATTTATATCTTTAAATCACACCATAATATTAGAAGAAGAAGAAGAAGAAGAAGAAGAAGAAGAAGAAGAAGAAGAAGAAGAAGAAGAAGAAGAAGAAGAAGAAGAAGAAGAAGAAGAAGAAGAAGAAGAAGAAGAAGAAGAAGAAGAAGAAGAAGAAGAAGAAGAAGAAGAAGAAGAAGAAGATTGCGTGTGTATGTGTGTTTTACAGTTTTGTCAGAGAGACAGCGCGTCTTTGACTGAAAGTAAAAGACAGAAAGTTCAAGGCTTGAACTCGTCTGCTAAGAGCTCTGCTGATTCATGGCTAGCCTTGTGTCTAGACAAACAATAGCCGCATTAACAGAAACAAAAACAAACAAAACATACTATTGCATAACGAACAGCGAACAATGAGTCCTACACGTGTTCACTCGACGTACTAGAAATTATGAAGTCGGTCTCCATCAAACAACACCTTAACGATGAACAGAAATATCAAAAGCAACAACAACAACAACAGTAGTAGAAAGGAAAAGAAGGCATCAGAGATTTTTGTTTGCTTTACTTTTCCTTGTAAATGAAATGGCAGCAAATGAAGTTCAATGATTAAAATATGACAGATTTATATGTTTTTCATATAACCGCTATCTTAATCATTGAGAACAAATGAAAATTTTGGGAAGGAAAAGCAAACAAATACATCACCTCCACCACTAACAACAACAACAACAACAACAACAACACTAACAACAACAACAACCATAACGACAGGGACGACAAATTACCAACAAACATTTTCATTTGAACAGAAGCTTTTCACACGTTTGAAGTAAATATATAAATTGGGAAATATGAAAGCTAGTAAATTAATTTGAAAATAGATAAGAAAATTGAAGAAGAAATGAGCCAGCATTTTCCTTTTGTGTGTGTGTGTGTGTGTGTGTGTGTGTGTGTGTGTGTGTGTGTGTGTGTGTGTGTGTGTGTGTGTGTGTGTGTGTGTGTGTGTGTGTGTGTGTGTGTGTGTGTGTGTGTGTGTGTGTGTGTGTGTGTGTGTGTGTGTGTGTGTTTAATTTTTCATCTTTATTCATTTTATTTCTAACATTCTTTTTATTCTTTTCATGTTGATTACAAATATCGGTTGAGATAACAAATTAAGATAAATAATAAAAAAAAAAATTAATTACGAAAATATAAAATGGTATTTTATCATTATCGAACTGTGTTCTGTATTTTTTAACTTTTTAATGAAGCGAAAAATTTACACAGTAATCTGACAGGAAGATTGTCAAATTTTACCAATAGATTGACATGTAGCTTATTGCATAATAGGATATGTATGTATGTATGTATGTATGTATGTATGTATGTATGTATGTATGTATGTATGTATGTATGTATGTCAGGTCACTCTCGAGTGCTACTGGTATCATGTAACCAGTACAACCTGTCTCATGGTCGGGTCGTCGACGATTAAAGCGGCAACCCCATAAAGCTTGCTTGGTGTGGAGGGTGATATTTGGACACCTTGTGGGATGAAATACAAAGGGCGGAGGAACTCAGCAGAGTCAATGGCCATCCAAATAGTACCTTTTTTTCGGCCTGGGAGTGAAAGGCCCCCAGTTGTTGTTACAACACCTTTCTAAGAACGGGAAAGTCTGTAAAAAAAAATCCGCGGATGATGTTGACCAGTTCTCCTTTTCGATGCTCAGAGAGTGGGATTTGTCGAGTGAAAGGCCTTTCCCAACTTAAAAAAACTTTCAAAGCACAGGTATTGCTTGTTCAGGATATGATACAGGTTTGTGTGGCTGGCCGTTAGCCTAAAAGTGCACCAAACTCTATAATCTGACAAGCGATTGTAATACTCTTAGCAGAGTTCCAAGCCATCATGTATGTATGTACGTATGTATGTGTGTGCGTGCGTGCATGTATGGATTGATGGATGGATGGATGCATGTATGTATATGTGTGTGTGTCTATGTGTGTGTGTCTATGTGTATGTGTGTAAATAAGCTTTCAACATGAATATTTTGTTTTCAAAATCTATAAGATTTAATAGTATTTCATACGTCGGTATCTGGGCGTAAGTAAGCTTCTGCTGACAAGTAATAAATCTCACAATACAGTGATCCGACACCGATATCGAGGTAGCTATGATATGGTCCCACCATAAAATACTCACAGCAACACTAAATCTTGGTTTATTATAAATAAACTAATTGTATATAGATCTATATACGCCTTAATTTTTAATTACACTATGTTAGTGCTCCACTACATTGAAATGCAAAAAATAGTTGATACCTGTAATCCAAAGAAGTATCCTTGTAACACCTTATATATAATTAAATATATAATTAATTTAGTTTTAAATATTTCCTTAAAACTTTCTTCTTTGTTTTCTAACGAAGAAATATATTAGTGGATTGGTGGAATTGTTAAAGGGCCGGCCAGGATACTTTGTGATACCTGATTCGGCTCTCTGTGTTCCGAGTTCCAATTCCCCCTGCCAAGAGTTGCCACCGACAGATAATATCAGCAATAAAAGACCAATGGAAACATCTTTTCCTTTGTCCGATCTTTTCTCTAAGTATAAATTATCCTAAAGTAAATTCCTTAATTTTAAATGTTTCCTTTTTCTATATTAGTTTCTTTATATCAATACATATTGATTTTTGCATAATCTATAATTCTATGTTTTAACACTTCAAATTAATCTATATATATTTTCAAACATCTATAATAACCATTTTCTTCACAATAATTGCCTGCTTTTGACGGATGTGCACACACACGTAATTAAATCATTAATTTATTTACAGATCAATCCAAATACTTAACTATTAATTTAGTTTTAATTATTTATCTTTAATGATTTTACTATAAATTTTCAATGAATTACTTTACGAAAGTTCGTAAATTCTAAACTATCAATATGGATTTAATTATTTTTACTTTAAATTTAAGGTAAATTAATCATTATAGGAAAGTTGGTAGATTGTAATTTTAAATTCCGCGTAGCACAAAATACTTAGAAACATCTTGAAAGACTTTGGAAACATCAATCCTATTTCATTATTTTTCAAAACAACAAAGAATCTCTGTAGTTTTAAATATAAAATCAATTACATTAACATTCGTTTTAATCCTTTTGATACTAGACTGCCTAAAACTGTCACGTTTCTTCAACACAAAACTGTATATTTAAAAGTGTTTATAGTAATCTAAAATCTTCCATAATACTTCTATGTAAGAACGTTTGATCTATAATCCAAACACCAGCTTAGTAATGAGAAAATTAGTTACATATTACTAAATTTCTCAAAACCACTGGGTAATTTTTCAAATGATTTAAAAATCAGTGTCCATCATTAGATAACATAACAACTTTATTAAGCTCATATATTATCTTTCCTCTACCATCTATTTCATTGCAACCACTACATACAGACACTATTACATTCAAATCTCCATATTATATAACCACTTCTTGACAGTTAATTCACATAATTAATTAAATATTCCAATGATGCATACATAACCTCTGCACCGATGACACTCAACCAACTAGTATTGGTTGGGGATAGGACCACATCATACGCTGCTCTCAGAAGAAATTGCAGCCTGACCAACTCTGTTTTTCATAATCTGTTCAATGACAACTTCCTTTGTTCCATTATCTCCCATGTTGTCCAAGGATATTGGCTCCTTAACTCGTGACTCCGTCGCACGTTCTTCGTCCTCCATGTAGAGAATTTCTTCTATTACAATTTCTCGCCTTCCTTCGTGGTTTTGGCGGGATATCTACACATTCTGAGTTTGTCCCAGCCCTGCTCGTGTGTTAGGCACCGCACCTATCACATCATGTTCAGGATATCTGCTTCCCTCACTGCTTTTCCCATTCTCCATTTTCTTCTTCGCTGTACTGTGCGAATAATGGAATCCTCTGAATCTTGTAACATCAGATGGAAGCGGAATTTTGCTACTTTAAACTATTCCACCAGAAATGTTAAAAGCAGTTGGAGTTTGACAGTAGTGCTATAAAGTCAAAATTTCCTAAAGTTTGGCAGGATACTAAGCCATTTACGTAAGAAACTACTAACATAATACTCCATTTTCTCTACTTTCTTCAAGAACATTTCGTAGGCTTGAGGGAACTACAAGCACCCAAACAACAAGCCATGTTGGTAGCACTAAACAATAAACTTGCCTACCAAACAGCATTGTCTATAGCAATTGACTTTTCTTTCAGCTTTACTCTACCTCACTATCCCAAGATTTTATTTGATTGATGCCTAATTGATAGAATTGTTTCCCTTCTAATCTTTAATCGGACCTTGTATTAAAGACAGACTTCGGCGCAATCGACTTTCCTGGTGTGAACTCATCCAGCCGAGGTAGGATTATGTTTGTTCCTTCCCGCGTTTCCACAACGCCACTGATATCATGCATACATGCGCACATTGGTAGGTTTCCCCGGTATTCTCTTATCATTACGCTTTCTGAGCAGCTTCTTACCCCTCTCAGCACCACCTCCGCGACCATGATGATGAGGAGTGGATAAATGGTACATTCCCTCATTATGCCTATTTCTAGGGCCTACCACCTAGTCGTGTGGTGATCGGTAGTGAATCGCACTACATACATTTCAATATATATATATATATATATATATATATATATATATATATATATATATATATATATATATATGACATGGTTATACGGAACAGCTGTTCCGTATAACCATGTCTATTACGAGCTGAAGATCCGCTAAGGTGAAACAATTGTTCTCGGTATGGTGAGCTAACTGTTCTGTTACCACTTCTACCTAACTCGTCCCATGGACTGAGTGCTCTACCACTACGGATATTACCTTCCAGTGTTCTACCTCTCTCTCTATATATATGTATGTATGTATGTTTGTATGTATATATATATATATATATATATATATATATATATATATATATATATATATATATATAACAAATTGAATATAGAAATGGCATCTACAGGACTAGAACTGTTTCTTTCGAAGAAAATCACCAGGAAAACCTGATGATTTCCTTCGAATTAAACAGTTCTAGTCCTGTAGAAGCCATTTCTATATTGAATTTGTTGAATTGTATAGACTCTACTAATGTATTGAGTACCTTACTTACTGTGGTTACCGCTGCGTGAACCCGGGACTCACAGATATATATATATTGAAATATATGTTTGCATCAAATGAAGACAATGCATAACTAAATTAAAATGATAATACACACATACACATATACATATTTGTGTGCGAGCGCGTATTTTATATACACGTATGTAGGCATCTGTGTATGTGTTTGTGTGAGTGTGCGTATATATCTATTCAGAGAAAATTACAAAGCACACCACTGGACATATAAATTAATTAGTTCTCTATAAGGAATTATTTCTGTCCTTGCTCTTAATGTAATTTAGAGTTACAGGTCGGAAGAATGGCCATTCTTAGCTTCATATAACTACATCCGTCTCTCTAGGGCCTATATCTCTCAGAACGACCTCAAAGCATTAATGTTTCCGTATATAGAATATATATATATCTCCATATATATAATATATATATATATATATATATATATATATATATATATATATATATATATATATATATATATATAGTATATATACATATATATATATATATATATATATATATATATATATATATATAAATATATATATATACATATATATATATATATATATATGTATATATATATATATATATATATATATATATATATATATATATATATATATATAGAATATATATATATATATATATATATATAGAATATATATATATATATAGAATATATATATATATTTATATATATATATATATATATATATATATATATATTCTCTCTCTCTCTCTCTATATATATATATATATTCTCTCTCTCTCTCTCTATATATATATATATAGAATATATGTATATATATATATATATATATAGAATATATATATATATACATATATAATATATATATATATATATATATATATATATATATATATATATATATATATATATATATATATATATATATATATATATATAGAATATATATATATATATATATATATATAGAATATATATATATATATAGAATATATATATATATTTATATATATATATATATATATATATATATATTCTCTCTCTCTCTCTATATATATATATATATATATATTCTCTCTCTCTCTCTATATATATATATATAGAATATATGTATTTATATATATATATATATAGAATATATATATATATACATATATATAATATATATATATATATATATATATATATATATATATATATATATATATATATATATATATATATATATATATATATATATATATATATATATATTTATATATATATATATATATATAATAGTAATAATAATAAAATTGAAGACTAAAATCCAGAGAGGGCTCGATAAGGAAAATATATATCAAATATATAAGAACCGAAGAGCAAATATTTATTAAAATAACAGATTAAAGTTTAAGCAATTCCCTTATTACGAAGCATTTTCCCCCTACACATAAATATAGTAAAAATTTTAATAGAAACACTATTAAAATTTCTTACTCAACGACTCCTAACCTTGCACATAACATCACAGCTTCAAACTTAGCTAAACTACCTAGCCGTAGGAACACGTGCAACCCTGTAGTTAGTACTAACTGTAATTGTAGGAATCGGGCTGATTGCCCCCTATCCGGGAAATGCCTCTCTAGTAACATTGTCTACAAATGTAAGGTTGTAACACCCACGTCCCGTAGGGCCTACATAGGGTTAACCGCCAATAGTTTCAAGCAGCGTCTTTACATGCATGCCCATTCTTTTCGTTACCCTCTAAGAAGGAATATGACGTCACTTTCAGCTTATATCTGGAGTCTAAAAGACAACCACACCCAATATAAGTTACACTGGGAGATCCTAGCTAGGGCTAGATCGTATAACGGAAATAAAAGACCATGTGACCTCTGCGCCGCTGAGGCCCTGGAAATACTCTACGCCACAGACCACATCTTAAACAAAAAATCTGAGGCAATTTCGGCTTGTAAACATAAATTGCACAAAACTTTCCTGTATTACAGCCCTACGTTATACCCTAACGGATAGCACGATCTATACGTGGATATTTACGTCTTGATGTGGGAGCTAAGTATATGTTTTGTTTATTCCTTTACTTATTTGCATAGGTAAGTATATATTACCCGTATGTTTTGTGAAGGTATGTATACCTTCTCGTACGTATATTTGACTGTTTTGGCGTATAATCTTTACATATTCTGGTATTTAGGGCTTGGTTATGTGTATATGGGAGTTTTGCGTCTGCGTGAGTATGCAGGCTCGTACGTATGGTGGGTGTGTGTATATGTGTACTTCTTGTTTTAGTTGACTTACGTCTCCGAACCTTCATGTATTTATTTGTAGGTATGTGTGTGCGCTTGTTATATACGTATTTATTTACTTATATACGTTTATATAATTATTTATTTATTTGTACACAAGCATACACACATACACATATTTATATGTGCGTGGTTTTGTATACCTATGATAAGGTTTTGCGTATGCTTGTGTATGTACGTATCTGTTTGCGTGTATGTATTTATTTGTTCCTATTACTTCTGTATTGTATTTATTTACTTTGTTCTTAACTCTGTAGCGGAGATTCATTCGGTCTCCTAGTTAGAATTTTAGTCTACGACTTCTGCTATACCATTTACGTGGTTTTGTCTTTGCACGCTATTGTTCTCCACGCTCCACATATGACTTATTATCTTCGTTTTTTCGTTCATTGCCAGAGAACGTCTCTATGCACCACTTAGAGAACATTAGTCTACGACCTCTTTTATACCATAAACGTGGTTCTGTCCTTGCACGTAATTGTTTTTCACCGCTCCTATTAATGACGTATTATTCGTTTTTTCCCGTTCTTTGCCAGCGAACGTCACCATGAACCAAAGTATCGTCTTCCTGTCTTCCTCCGGTTGCAACGTTTTTTGAAATATCCAGTTCTGCGTTTACAGATTGACTTACAGATTGACTTTGTTAGTTTCAGAAGATCCCGTTAAGGGTGAAAGCAGCGATTCTTTGCTTAAACTTGAATCTGTTATTTTAATATATATATATATATATATATATATATATATATATATATATATATATATATATATATATATATATATATACATATATATATATATACATATATATATATATATACATATATATATATATATATATATACATATATATATATACATACATACATATATATATATATATACATATATACATACATATATATATATACATACATATATATACATACATATATATACATACATATATATATATATACATACATATATATACATACATACATATATATACATACATACATATATATATATATATATATATATATATATATATATATATATATATATATATATATATAGAATATATATATATATACATACATATATATACATATATAAATGTGTGTGTGTATATATATATGTATATATACATATACATATATGTGTGTGTGTGTGTCTCTGTGTGTGTGCGTATTTACATTTATTATATTAAATGCAGACTCACACATACACACATACACACACGCACGCACATACACACACAATAGCTGTATACAGATATGTATTGGAATTTCGTATTTCTAAAGAATGAGATAAATCACCTCATTTACACAGACGAGAAAACTATATATTCTCGTCTGTTTTCAAGTCCAGCAGTCGTAAGCGGTGGGAGGGATCGTCCTGACGACAACCAGTTCACTTCGAAATGCATCGACGATTTCCCCCCCTTGCTTCTGCTGGACAACGCTAGGTGGCGATAACTGCCAGTGTTTTGCATAGCTACGGATTTCTAAATGTTTATTTATAAACATACCGTATTTCTTTAGAAATACGAAATTCCAATACGCACATATATATATATATATATGTATATGTATATTGGTGTGTATATGTATACACACACACACACACACACACACACACACATATATATATATATATATATATATATATATATTAGTTGCGAATTCAGTATCTTACAGTTAACATATTTGTGTTTTTACATTGCTGTATGTACATGGTGATACATAAAGACACACACACACATACACACACACAGACACACAGACACACAGACACACACACACACACACACACACACACACATACTCTATGCATGTTTGTATATATATATATGTGTGTGTGTGTGTATGTGTGTGTGTGAATATATATACAGAGAGAGAGAGACTGAGAGAGAGAAAGAGAGGGAGGGAGAGAGAGAAAGAGAGAAATGCCCCCCTCTATCTGTCCTCTGGTTGTTTGTGTGTGTGAATATACATTAGTGTTGATATATACAAAAGTATTGTGTAAAAAGATTTATAATTTAAACCTGGTCATTTAAAAATATAAATTTGTTATAATGGAAAACAGGATGTGGTATGGCACTCAACGTCACTGGGCATGTGCAAAGGAAGCCAAGAGAGAGGAAATGGTATGACAACCGATCTTACTGGCCACAGGCACAGAAAGCCAAGACGAAACGAATAATCAGCTATAACAAGCCACGTGTACTTTAAATCTGTAAATCTTTAAAATTTGCACATACAAACATACGCAATGCATTTCCTATTTCTCTCTTGTAATTAGAATTAGCTCGCTCTCCAGCAACAGAGTCTTCGGTTCTACACCTACATTTCTCCAAAGTCGTGCATACATTTCATCCTGTATGTCGTTTATACTTATATGGTGAACATTTATGTAATGTTATCCTGGAGTTTATATTATTAAAATATCATTTTCGTCGTTAATCACTTCAACGTGTCAGTAATGCATAAACTATAAGGGTTTCTTTCATGAAAGGCAGTAATTTATCAAGACGCAAATCTCCCAGTTTGTACGTTATTCATATATCCAGTAATCCATACACATCCGGGATTTCAGGAGTTGAATACACTCAACGCTATTGCCGCCATTATTGACGACACTGGTTCGCATTCACATGTAATGTAAACAGGATATTTATATATATATATGTGTGTGTGTGTGTGTGTGTGTGTGTGTGTGTGTGTGTGTGTGTGTGTGTGTGTGTGTGTGTGTGTGTGTGTGTGTGTGTACATATACACACACATAGATTCAGAGGGAGCTTTGTAGTTATGTAAGAGGTGTTTCAGACGTGTGGATAACGTGTGAAGAATTCATTACTCGAGTTTAGGCAATCACTATTGCGTAATCTCTTTAGAATATTTATTCGTTCATCAATACATAGTCCACACGACGGATTGCCCCTTGCGTATCGCTTGGACTTAGTGATGGCTTTCCATTGAATGGAGTAGTCTATACTTGAGGCCTTGAGGGACCATACGTGGCTCGCGAGTTTCGTGGATGAATGTCTTTCCGGGTACCTAAAGGTCGACTGGTGGTTCAGGAAGCGTTCCTTAAATCGGCCCTCCACTATACCCACATAGGATTTGACCTACTGTGGTTGATTTGGTCGGTTGGAAGTGACCACAGCTTCATAAACTACAGCGGGTGTGTTGCATTGCTGTTGAAGGGGACAAGCTTCGGGCTTACGGCAAGAGCACCCTGAGAGGAGGGGGGTTTGCTCTTAGGGCTGTTGGTGATGTGGGCCTTCATGTTCTTAGCGCAGGAGTATCCTAGTTTTACTTTGTGGCGGTTAAAGATGGAGCGGTATTTATGACCTATGGGAAAGTGTCTATCTAAGAGGGCTAGAAAATGTTTGCCTACATTGGTTTTAACGTTGAGTGAGAAGGGAGGAGAGAACCAGATAGTTTGTCTATTGTTACGCTTTCTTTTCTTATTGCTGTTGTTG
>OZ024742.1:336261086-336273586 GCA_964016885.1 Eledone cirrhosa | reverse complement strand
TGTCATTGTGTTTATATGTGGATAGAAATGTATGTAGGATGTCCGAAATCGGCGATAAACTTCAAAACCTTTGCGATACTATCCAAACTATTTTCACTACTACCAACCCAGGAAAAACCAACGAAGAACCATGTGAGATTGATTCATACAAAATGAAAAATCGAACAATCCCCAAATGGAACAAATCCCTCAGAGACAGAAAGTTCTCATTCTGGAAGATGATACAAAATCACAACAAAGCAGAGATATATGAAAAACGGATTAACTCAATCCCTGTAACTCTCCCCCGTAAAATACAAATAAAATCCATTCCAAATGAACCCGAGCCCCAAAGACGTCTTAGGGAAATAATGGCATTGGAAACAATGAAGACAGAAATTGAACTTCTTAAATTGAGGGCCCAGACAAATTAGGAAAAAATCAAAACTATCGATGAAGAGATCCTCCTTGAAATAAACAATAAGACTGAAGGCCCCAACGTAGAGAAGTTCTCTAAATTATGGAAAGAGGACTGCAACAGAGAGGAGCTGAAATCCCTTCAACGCTGGGAAAAAAGTGCCGCTTGGTTCCTACACTATGAATCAATTTTTCAAACAGATTACACCTCCAATAACCCGTTCATAAAAATAGGAAAACCCATAACCCAACCGCACAACAACTTCGCAAATCCCCCAGCTACTAACAAAAGAAGAAGGAAGCAGCACACCGAAGATGAACTTCCCAACCTCGCTACCATAAGGAGGAACAAAAACCCTAGAAATCATCACCCCCAGAATGACATTTACAACTTTCCCCCTTCAAGGAGATACCATACGAAATCACTCAACTACTACGCGGATGCCTCATCGTCAAACATAGAGAAAAGATACCACCACCATGATAGATGTAACAACCTCCCCGACACAAGGAGACAGCAAGGTAATTTCTATTTTCTCAACTCTCGCTTCAAACCCACACCACACGATACAACCAGCAACGTAGGCCACCTATAACACCACAATCCAACATGGCACATAGAAACACACATCCATACTCGCAATAAAGGAACACCCCATTCAATCCACGACCACGAAATCGAACCACATTTTACAACAACAAGGAATATAACAAACACAGGAGACCACTTAACATCAGAAGACACCCCCTCTACCCCAACTATTTTTTAGACACAGCACACAGATACAGACAAACGAAATAACATAAGACAGGGAGGAGAAACCGAGAGTAATAAAAATTATCAATCTAACTAGTGCAGAACCAACTCCCAACCTTATCAACTTACTCTCCAAAGGTCTTAAATTCACACCGACCCCTCTACGTCCAAACTACTATGAAATGAAGGAAAACATCACAAAATTCTGTAAAGAGTTACGATCAGTTAAGAACTATTCGACCAGTACAATAAGGATGAATCATTAGCCAGAAATAGAAGCAACTACACCCCATCAAAAGGTAGAAATAAAATCCTGGACGAATTCTGTGAACATATCACAAACTTCCCTTACCAACACTTGCACAGACAAAAACACAAGCCAAACCTCAACAAGAAATAATGGGAAGAATTAAATACATTAAAAACCGACAGAACTATTACAATTAAAGAAGCTGATAAAGGGAGTGCAGTAGTCCTAATGGATACAGAATTCTATATCAACTTAGCGCTCTACACTTTGGAAAACGAAACATACTACGAAAAGGCTGAACACTACAATCAACAGAAAATTATGAGAAACCTAAAAGCTCTGATCAACCCATACAAAGAAGGACTCACTAAAAAGGAATTCAGCTTCATCACAGACTTCACAAGTAAATCCAGCCTTTTCTACGGTAACCCTAAAGTACATAAAAGCGAATTAATAAGTAAGGCATGCAAGGAAGCCACAGACATAGTCATCAATGTCCCCTCACCTAATGATCTAAAATTAAGACCTATAATAGCAGGCCCCGCTTGTGAAACCCACCACCTTAGCAACTTCATCGATACCGTTCTCAAGCCTTTTCTCAAACACATTTAAAGCTATATAAGGGACGACCTAGATATGCTCAACCACCTCCCTAATATACCCCTTACTGAACAAACCCTGCTAGTGACGTTCGATGTAGTCAACCTATACTCCACCCCCACCCCCCAACCTGGGAATAGAAGCTATCCAATTCTGGCTGGATAATTACCACAATGAACTCCCACAACGCATCAAAAAAGAATTCGTGATAGGACTCAAATATATCTTGGAGAATAATTACTTCGTTTTCAATAACAAATTCTATAGGTAGAAGTCTGGGACCGCTATGGGAACGAAAACGGCCCCCACTTATGCCAACCTAGTCATCGGATACCTGGAAATCACCCTCTACACTAACGTACTAAACAAATTTGGAAACACTCTCCACTTACAAATAGAAAAGAACTGGAAGAGCTATCTAGATGACTGCTTCATCATTTGGCACGAAAACATCGAGAAACTTAAAGAATTTCACACCCTTATAAATGGGTTCAACACGAATATTAATTTTACAATGGAACACAGCCATCAACAACTCCCCTTCCTCGACATCCTCATTAAGATTCATTAAAAAAAAATTGAAACAGACATATAGTACAAGCCCACAAACACCAAGCAATATCTTCCTTTCAAATCATGCCACCCTAGACACGTTCAAATTAATATTCCCTACAACTTAGCCAAGAGAATCTGTACTATAGTTTCCAATAAAAACACCTGTTAATTACGGCTACAAGAACTAAAGGACACATTCATAAGCAGGGACTACCCTGCATCGCTAATTGACAATGGAATCCAACGTGCCCTAAAACTCAGTACCCAGGACCTTAGACAACCTAAAGTTAATGAACCGAAACTAAAAGCTCTTCAATACATCTCCACACACAACCCCCTCAACAATGAGGCCTTTGACACCATCCTCCAGAACATCCCTGTATTAAAAAAGGACCATAGAATGAACCAAATCCCTCGAACACACGACATCATAAAGAACAAAAGACAATCTAAGTCAGTGAAAAACATCCTAACACATGCCAAATTACTGCCAACCACAACAACGAAACCCACAGTAAAAAAGGCGATAGACCCAACTGTGGCATATGCATCAACCTAATAGAGAGTTCGGACTTCTATTTCAAACAAGGACAACGTTTTATAGTAAAACACAGTTTCACATGCGCATCAGAAAACTTAATATATGTATTAACTTGCTCAGGGTGTCGAGAACAATACATAGGCCAGACTAAAAACAGCCTCCGTCAACGCATGACTGTCCATAGATCCCAAATCAAAATACGGGAATACAGAAAAATACCACTGAGTGAAAACATTGATACCTGTGCCGCCCAAAATCATCCCAACTTTAGAATCTTTCCCTTCTACAAATTTAAAGATAATGCCACCCACACCCAGCGCATCAGCAAGGAATCTCACTTTATTAACAAATACGGAAACCGTCTAAACACTTCTTCCTAAGACGAAACCACAACATACACACGTCAACATACATACCTACATCAGCATACATCCTACATACATTTCTATCCACATATAAACACAATGACATACGTAAACACACATGTTCTATGGTGCAACACAAATATACACAAATTCGCATACCTTTTGATGTTTATAGATATACACGTGCCGACACGCACACATACACATACGCACACATATATTGCACATTGATGGGCACATACATATTTGTACACAAGTATCCCATACGGCTGGGCCTAATGGATTCCCCTTGCAGTACGTACAATCTGGACTCACTCACGCCTTCTTATGACAATACTATACATCATTTCACCTGTTTTATTATTGATGTTATTGATGTTCTTTTGAGAGAATCGTTTTTGCAAATGACTGAAAATATCGAATAATGTACGCCATTTTTACCAGTACCACAACATTACTGGTCTATCCGCACACACACACGCATGCACACGCGTACACTAACATACAGACATATATATACACACACACACATTCCTACTGACCGATTCATTTCCATTATCACAACAATGAACCACTCTGCTACACACACACACACACACACACTCCACGCACATATTTGTCTTAATAGACACCTGAACTGTTGACCTCTCAACATGATTGCAACTCAATCAAGAAGAAAAGGACACTACATTTGGCGCGAAACCAGTTCGCGCTAAAATCAATTTAAATATTCACGTGACTTCTACCGACCAATCAAAATTGTTTTGACTACAAGAATTTTTGCAACACGAATTGGCGCGAAATTTATAATGCTTATTCACGTGACATTCAACAACCAACCAAATCTTAATACCTCTCAAGCCACTTTTTTCACATAAAACAGGAAGAATTTCCAAAACTGATCAGATTAGAGCAAAAATCACAAGCGCTCTATCTCAAAGTTATTTTTGAAAAGCATTAGAAATGCGCAACCAGTAAAACCTTAAAACTAAAACTGAATACTAACTAATACTAATTACTAATTTATACTTATTTCTAATTAAACTATTTTCCACTGGGAAAAATTCGTCAGCATTTTCTTTTCCTTTTTACTAATATATCACAACTCGTGTGTCAAACCTCCATTTAAAAAAAAAAAAAATATATAAGTAGAAGGGATATTTAATTTGTTGGAAGTCCGACAAATATAAATGTTTATAACTGATTTAGAGCACTCAAAAGTTTACTGGAGTAAATATTAAATGATATTAAATAAATGGAAACTATATTTATAAAACCATATTTATTTTATTATATATATTTCAAGGGTACCAAAACACATTGGTACGCTTATCGGTTGGATATTTTCTGGATAGTCCAGAGAATATCCAACCGATAAGGTATGATTTTCATGGGTGTGTCCCTATTTTAAAAACAAACTTTGTATTTTATCTGAGGAAAGCGTATCAATGTGTTTTGGTACCCTTGAAATATATATAACAAAATAAATATGGTTTTATAAATATAGTTTCCATTTATTTAATATCATTGTACATATATATATATATATATATATATATATATATATATATATATATATAATTTAGCGAGAATCGCATTTCGGCAAGTAGTAAAACAGCGAAAAGCAACCTTCGATTTGTGTTGGCAAGCGCTCGATAGATATGAATGATCCAGAGCAATAAACATACGTTAAAAGGGCCATACAAACTGATATGATGGTTATGCCATTAACTACCAAGCCAAAAAAGCGATCAAGCTAATCGGGTTTTAAACAAAAAGATAAAATTGAAAATATATATATATAGGAAATGTTTGACCCCCGACGGCAGAGCTCAAGCCGTTTCGACGGCTATTTCTATATATAAAATTGGTCGTTTTGGAAGCCTGAACAATGCAGATGGGTAAATCTCCGGGTAACAGAATCAGGTGGTGATGAGAGAAATGTAGAGTGAGACGTATGGGGTGTAGAGGAAGTAGGAAAGAGTGTAAAAATAATAACACGAGATAGAGTTACCTTGGAAGTGATTAATTGTCCCTATATTTCGGATTTCGCATCCATCAACTGGGGGTTTTCCCAGTTGATGGAGAAACAATTGTAATACGTTAATAAATTGTGTTTCGATGCATCACTGATTCTTCGTTTTGCATATTATATATATATATATATATATATATATATATATAGGAAAATGTTCAAGCCCCCGATGGCAGAGCTCAAGCCGTTTCGACGGCTATTTCTATATTGAAGTACATGAAACTTAGTATTAGGTTGAGGAAAAAGTTCGTGCGCCGTGTTAAAATAATGCTTTTTTTTATATATTAAATAAATTTTGAATAAATTCTTGCATAAAATATCATTATTTTAACATGGCGCACGAACTTTTTCCTCAACCTAGTAATTGATCCCCACGCCCCTCGAGGAAAACACTCACTACACATAATATTCTCTTTCACACACACAAACATATACAATCTCTCTCATCTCTCTCTCCCTCTCTCTAACTATGTATTTCCCTATCTCTCTCTGTTCTGCATTCTCCCCACCTCCCTTCTATCCATCTCACTATCGCACTTTTCCCTCTCTCTCGCTCTCTCTCTCTCTCTCTCTCTCTCTCTCTCTCTCTCTCTCTGTCCCACTAGCCTTCTCTCCGTTTCTCTTTGTGTTCCTCTCTCTCTCTCTCTGCCCCACTAGCTTTCTCTCTGTTTCTCTTTCTGACCCCCCCCCCTCTCTCTCTCTGCCCCACTAGCTTTCTCTCCGTTTCTCTTACTGCCCTCCCCCTCCCTCTTTCTCTCTACCCCCTTTATTACACACACATTCTCTTATTGTCTATCCCTAGCACATTCTTTCCCTATCTATGTAACTAACTATCTATATCTATTTTTCTATCTATCTATCTATCTATCTATCTATCTATCTATCTATCTATCTATCTATCATCTATCTACTGAGGGCAAACAGCTTTCTTTCCGTACAACAACTCATCCCCTTTTTTAAGTACCACTTCAGAAGGAAGGGTGAGAGTTGAGAGAGAGGTGCTACACCCCAGTAAATTCGCGGAAAGGTGGGTGAATGTGGCAAAAATGGCCCGAGTGAATGGGCCTTCTCGGAATATAAACCCAGGGAAGACGGGAACACCTGCAAAACGTGTTCCTGGTGTTGAGGGGTGTAAAACAACCGTGCAGAAACGCCTCCCCCCTATTGGGGATTTCAATTGTTATTTTATTTTATATATAGTTTATTGTCATTTATCAATGTTAAAGTTATATGATTTTTATGTAAATCCCCCGCTGTCACGTCTTGTAATGTCCCATTTGTGTACGCCCCTGTGGGAAATAAAGAAATCTATCCATCTATCCATCTACCTATCTATCTATCCATCTATACATCTATCTATCAATCTCTCTGGGATGGACACACGCGTATAACTTGCTGAGTAAGTTCTGTTTAAATTACTATAGAAATTCTTGTCTGATAACTTTAATTTTTGTACCATTTTGTAGAGGGACTGCCAGGTCAAACTTTGATCTGGTCAGTCTCTCAAAATATTCTACGCCTTTGGGCGAAATAGTTAAACAAAAAAAAAGTTTTTTCTTGTTGAAAAGTCAATATTTTTTTAAATGGCCGAAGCTTCTTCACCAAAATTCGAAGGAGGAAAGGGGAAGATGAACTTACAGCTTCCCCCTGCCACTGTCACAGTAGCAGAGGTCAAGAAGAAAGGTCAGCCAGAGGAAGAATTCTCTCCACCTGTTAACCGACAACTTGACGTTGCCATGGCAACAACCCAAAGAATCAGCAGCAACAGCAACAACAACAACAATGCGACGGACGAAAACAACACCAATAACAATAACAATAACAACAACAACAAGACCAATAACGGTGACAACAACAACAATGATAACAACAACACCACCAACGACAACAACAACACAAACAAACAAAATTTCTCCTTCGCCGAGAACACAAGGAAAACCCTCGACTATCTGCCAGTAGATATAACAAAAGCGAAGGAGCTACTGGCGGATGCGAAAAAATATATAGTGTACGGGGAAAATGGTTCATTCACAATCCATTCCCCCCCCCCCGGAACTAAAAAGCCAGAGACACCTAAACACGGTCATGTTTAGGACAATCTCGAACAAAAGTAAAAAACCAGCTCAACCATCACAGAGCGAGATAGAGCTGGTTTTAAAAGACGTCATGAAGGACATCACCTTCATTCAGAAGGATAGACTCTACGGGAGTCTATCCATTCTCATGAAGGACAGGGACACAGCAGTGAAACTGTCCATCAAACCAATCACAACCACCGCATACACCTTCTACCCTACGTACATGGGTAGAAGAACACAAAAAATAAAAATCCACACCATCCTGCCGATTATGGACATATGGTGGGTTTTGACAGGTTTTCTGGACCTGGAGGATGACATGCTGGTGTCCATGGGAAAGGCATCGGGTGACGCGTTCAGTGGAACGAGCCTCGAACTTGTAGTTCAAATGAGGCCCGAAAGGATCGCCCAGATCCCTGAACGCGTCATACTGGATGATCTAACCTTCATCAACATTACCGTTGAGGGTAGACGGCCCTCGTGTTACCTCTGCGGAACCAGAGGTCACCTGAGGGCTGTCTGTCCCCAACTTAATAAGAAAACCCCAATCCTGCCTACACCACCAACAACTGCACAACCAACACAATCACCACAACAACCACTACAAAAACAACCACCACAGCTCAAACCAAAACAAAACAATGTCCAACCCATCCCCTCCACTCAAAAAACAAAAACAATTTCCAAAACACCCGTACCGCAAACACAACCCGAAAATATACCCCTCCCCTCCAACGCGGAAGATGACCCTAGTTCGTCGTCAGACGAGGAGGAGCACTTCCACACAATCAAAAGAAAAAAAAGAAAACACACCTCAGACACACAAATGAAAACAACCCCTCCCCAAAACATAACACTGACACCAACACAAAAGAGCTCACAACAACAGCAAACAAAAAACACCACACAAAAACAAAAACATGCATACACATACATAAATACAAGAAACAAAAAACTGTTAAACATTGTGTACAACAACAATCTAATAAAAACACAAGGGCCTAACTTCACCCAGGCAGGGGATTTCCCCCACCTCAAAATGATTAAGGCCCCACAGGACACCTATAAAACTTTAAAAAACAATTTTAAAGAGGACGTGGGTCCCCCCTGCGTCGTGCCCATTAACCGCGTCCTCCTAAAAAACTATCCCACCCCCTCCCCAAACACCCACACAACTCCAAGCTCCCCAACAACACAACACACTGATGCCCCCACACTTCCACAAACCACCACCCCACCCAACAACCCATCCCCCACCCTAATGGAAATTGTGCAGCCCGATACCCGGGACGCAGAGAGGTAAGTGCCTTTTCTCTTCACCACCAACATGGCTATGCTAAGAGTAGGCTGTTTAAATGCGCGTGGCCTGGGCTCAACTTGGAAGCAAGCAATGCTTCTAAATGACCTCAGGTCACAACGTATAGATGTGATGGTTATTTGCGAGGCCCGGATCAGCAACGTGCGACAGCTGGCCCCCACCTTTGATGACTTTGAGATGCACGCATCTCTCTGTCAGCCTGGAGGTGGGGGTGGAGTTGTCGTTCTGCTGCAAAAACATCTGGGTCTCGCAACACAGATGGTACATTTGGACCCGGAGGGTCGACTAGTGGTTCTGGACCTTGGCAGTAGTAAAGGCGGAGCGTTTAGGTTGGTAGCCGCCTACGGCCCTTTCGGGTCAATGCGGCCGGACTTCTTCCATCGTCTGGAGACTTTTCTAGGGACGTCCCGCTCCTTGCTATTAGTGGGGGACTGGAATGGTATCCTAGATGCACGCTGGGACTACGTAGGGGCCTGCCCCGATAGAGAGGGGTGTAATAGCCTCAAAGGGTTAATCGGTCGATTTGACCTGGCCGATAGATATCGACTAGATTTTCCGACTGCGCCAACCTGGACTTGGGCAAATCGTAGCGGATCATCTAGGTCGTACCTAGATAGGTTCTTAGTTAGAATTAAGGATAAGGACTTTTTAAGTTGTCCAAAAATGCGCATGGTTGGCTATTCAGACCACAAATTAGTGACCTGCATGGTCAACCTTGACAGAACTCATAGACAGGGCCCCGGTTACTGGAAGCTCAACTTGTCCTTGCCGGCAAGTAGAGCCTACAGGAATCGGATTAGTACGTTAGTTAAAGAACGGTTGACTGGAGCGATCGTCAACAACAGGTGGTGGGTATCTCTAAAGAGAGAGATTAGAGTAGTCTCGATAGAATTTAGTAAGGTTCTAGCTGCGGATAGGAATAGGAAGGAAAGGGAGCTAATAGATAGAGTAGAAGAGCCAATTAGAAGCGGCGACGTGGCCAGAGTGCTAGCGTCGAGAACGGCTTTGAGCCAGTTTTTCGACGCGAAGCACGAAGGCTGCGTTGTCCGAAGTAAAATACGTGCTCTAGGGAACGAGGGGACCAAAGCTGTTAGCTGGGCCCGCGTGACAGAGGCCAACAGTGGAACTAAATCCACCATCTGGTCTTTGCGAGACCTGGATGGACGGGCGATTCTTGAGCCTAAGCAGATGTGTGAGGCCTTTCAAAGGCACTTTGCCCGACTGTTCGGGAGGGGCGGGGAGCCGGTTGGGAACGTGGACTTCGGTCCATACCTCGACGGCCTGCCGCGCCTCTCGGACAGGGAGGCGAAGTCCTGCGAGGAGCCGATTTCGGCCGCTGAGATAGAGGACGTGCTGAGCCAATGCGGCAAACGCAAATCCCCGGGTCTCGATGGTCTTCCTTACGAATTATATCTAGCTATGCCGGACTTGTTCCCCGATCTCCTCGAGGCGGTCTACTGCAACTGGCAACAGAACGGGAGAATTCCCTGTACTGTGACCAAGGGCGTAGTCACGCTAGTGAGGAAGGACGAGAACAAGGGGGACGAAATAAGTAACTTCAGGCCCATAACTCTGCTAAATACAGAGTTACAGATTTTGGCCAAGGTGCTAGCAAAGAGGTTGGCGCTTGTCGTGGGCAACCTGGTGGGAGATGCGCAGACATGCGCTATCCCGTCCAGGTCCATCCATGACAACCTCCACCTCATGCGATACATCATAGAGAGGGTTGGGAACGAACCCGGCTTTGGTGGGGCTCTGATCAACTTGGATCAATCTAAGGCGTTCGATAGGGTCGACCATGGTTACCTGGATGCGGTGCTAGCGGCGGCAGGCTTCGGACCCGTTTTCAGGGGCTGGATCACTGCTATGCACAGCAGCCGCATCTGCTCTAGGGTCAAGGTGAACGGCTACCTCTCGGAGCCGTTCAAAATCGCGCGGTCCATCCGACAAGGGTGCCTTCTCTCCTCCCTTCTGTATGTGTTGACTCTCGAGCCACTACTGCGGAAGTTGGAGTTGTTGCAGGGCATCCCTTTGGAACCGGGATTGCGGAAAGCGGTGTCGGCCTACGCCGATGACGTGACAGTAATGGTGTCGACGGCCTCCGAAATCGAGGCGGTCGGCACCTTATTGGAGGAGTACGAAAAGTTCACAGGGGCTAAGCTGAACCGGGACAAGTCGATCGGTTTGCAACTCGGCACGTGGAGGGGCAGACCGATGCCCTCCGATGGCGTCGTCGGACGCTGGACGGAGGGCCCGGTGAAGTTGCTCGGGGTCTGGTTCGGACCGGACCTCCGGGTGGAGAAAAACTGGGCGGAGGTTACGAACAGGGTGTTTGCACTGACCCAGAAGTGGGCCAGTTGCAAACTATCCCTGAAAGGTCGGGCGGAGGTGGCGAACACCTACATAGCGTCCGTCATCTACTACCGCCTGACCGTAGTGCCCTGCCCAAGGGAAACCCTCACCAAGATGGAGCGCGCGCTCTTCCAATTCCTTTGGAAGAGGCGGGCTCCTATGGTGAGGAGATCCATCTGCTGTCAACACCCTTCGAAAGGAGGGCTGGGGATGCCGTGGCTAATGATGCGTAAACACGCATTAAGGCTACGGCACCTCTACGTATTCCTCACCGGACAACCGGTGTGGGCCTCGTTTGTGAGACGAACCTTTCCCAGACTCGTCTCACTCACCGAGCTGCAATCCTGGGTCAAGCAAAGACCGAGAAAACTGGGCGCCTGGCACACTGAGTGTGCCCAGGCGCTCACCGCCCTCTGGCAGGCGGATCCGGTTATCAGTGGAGACTCCACCGCAACATTCTATAGAGGGCTGGTACGCAGCAGGTGCGACGACGCCCTCGGAGAAGCCCTAGACATGGAGGAGGACGAACTGGCCAGCCTGTTCGGTAGGACATTCAGCCCGGGACCTATGGACAACTTCCAGAAGTCCCTGGCCTGGCAGTGCTACCGAGGGGCTTTACCCGTTCGAGAAAGGCTCTACAGACACGGGCGCCCGGGTAGGGACCCCGCCAAAAAGATCTGTCCCAGATGCGTGTGCGACGAGGAAACCGTTGCACACGCATTGGTACACTGCTCGGGCGTAGCCGATCTGTGGGGCTATGTCGAACAACTGCTGTCAAGGGTGGGACCGATCCGGTTGACCACCGAGTCTATTGTAATGATCAAGCCGCCTCCCCCCTTCAAAGATGAAGCAGAGGCGGTGTTTCTGTGCGTAATAGCCATGGCGAAAGAGGTTGTGTGGTGAACGCGTCTGAAAGGACTGAGGTCAGGCACCTTTCTCTCTGGCCAACAACTGGTCCGTTTCTTCCGATATCATTTCGGAAGAAGGATCAGGATGGAGAGAGAGGTGCTGCACCCCAGCCGTTTCTATGAAAGATGGGTGAAAGTGGCGAGAATGGCCCGTGTGAATGGGCCTTCACTCTACATCAGACTATAGGTGAGGAAGATGAAAGACCAAGGGAGCACCCCTTCTCTGTGCTCCTGAGGAGAAGGGTTGCACACTTTTTTCGGGGGTGTGTGCGACCCCCCCAAGGCGCCTCCTCTCTATTGAGGATTTTGTTATAAATTTTATTTTTTGTTATATCTTATTTTATT
>OZ024742.1:336201086-336251086 GCA_964016885.1 Eledone cirrhosa | reverse complement strand
CTAACAGACACAAGACTCTCTCTTTGGAATTTACACAACATCAACTAGGTAGATATGTATGTATGCATGCATGCATGTGTAGATATGGATGTTATTGTATGTGTGGATGTGGATGTTTTGAGTTGTATGTGTACATATGTATATGCTTTGTATCTGTACATGTGTATATGCAGTTATTAGATGCAAAATTTTTGGAATGTTTTACATATTTTTACTGTTCCATTAATGGATTGTACTTGTAATTTCCTAACTAGTTGTGTTCTTTCTGTTCCTGTGAAGCCTAGCTTTTCAAGATTTGTATTGAGGCAGTTACTAACATATCCCAGTGCCCCAATAATCACAGGCATAAATCTGAAGGTGTAATCAGGGCGGAGTATCTGCAGATTTCTCATCAGTTCTGCATGAATATTCTCCTTTTCACTAATCTTTGATATTATATTGGCATCTGCTGGGCAGCTAATTTCCACTACTGTGCATGTTTTCTTCTCCCTGTCCCATATCATAATATCTGGTCTGTTATGCCTGCATTTTATTGGGGTTTTTACTGGAACATTCCACCAGTACTCTTTCATATTATGTACATGGATGTCTTCCACATTGTTGTAGCTTTTAATGTGTTTATTATCGGGGCTATCTTTTTTACGAACTGCATTGTACAGTGTTTTGGCCACTACATCATGCCTCATAGGTAGATAGTACCGCGATGACATCTTTGGGAGCTGCTGATGACATGGGTGATATCCTCGATGTTAGTTCTGCAGAGTCTGCACTTGTTATCACATCTAGGTGTTTGCCTGCATCCCTATCTCTTTTGTGAATCAGGTATTTCGTGCTAATCTCCTGTTCTTGGATTGCAAAAGCGTATCCTTCAAAGTGGGAGCCAATATAGCGGTTCTTGGTCAAAGATAGATTACTTTCTTTATCTATATTAATCTCACTCTGGAGCTTCCTGGAAACATATCCATGCATGATTTTTTGCTGATAGGCATGCAGTTTTTCATCCATGGATTCACTGCGATACTGCTGAGCGACATCCCTGGGTGTGAGTTTTTGATTATCACACAGGGAATATCTCCCAAGGAGTTCCTTCCCAACTCTCATGATCTTATCTGTTTCATGCAGATAGACTTGCTCGAGAAGCGGGCTCCTACGCTTCGAGGTTCGTAGATGTAGGAGAGATATGATGCGACATTCAAATGTTGTCTGGCCTGATGTTAGGCCTCTGCCTCCCTGCTTACATTTCAAGTAAAGGCGGTCTATGTCACTGTTGATGTGGAAGTTTCCGGTGTTTTTCAGTATTTTTCGAGTCCCAACATCAACGGCTCGGATTTCGTCTATCGTCCAATTGAGTATTCCAAACGTTGGTGTTAGGACAGGCACAGCAAACACATTGTGAGCCACTGTTTTGTTTTGTGCAGAGAGTTCCGATGACCAGATCTTTCTTAATCGGGTGTAGTATTCCCTGGTTACGCGTTCTTTATTACAGATACCATTATAGGATATGTTCTCATCTATCCCCAGGTATCTGTAGCAGTCCTCATCAGATATCAGTGAAACAGTTAGACCATTGATGACAATGTTGCTAGATTGGGTTGTTGTTTTTCCCCGCTTTACAGTCATGGCCAAACTCAATTCCTACATCCTTTGAGAACGTTGTAACCAGGTCAAGATTTTTCTTCATCCCATCCATGTCCTTGGCATAGAGTTTCAGATCGTCCACAAAGAAGTTATGGGTTAGGTTCGTATTTCTGTCCTCCTGTGAGCCAATGATGTATCCCTCACATTTCTTGAGCAGAAACGACAAGGGGTTTAATGACAAGATGAACAATATCACAGAGAGACTGTTCCCCTGAAATATACCCCTGCAATATTTTATTTTATCAGTGAAAATAGAGTCCTCCCTCTCTGTATTTAACCTTAGGATAGTAGCCCAAGAAGAAGACAGCCTCTCTATGGCTCTGACAATAATGTCTGGGACTTTAGAAAGTTGGAGGGCCTCTATCATCCAAGAGTGGGGAACAGAATCGAAAGCTTTCTTGTAGTCCAGCCAGACTGTAGTCATATTCCTCCTAAGTTGTCCCACCTCCGTCATCGCAGTTTTGTTGATTAGGAGTTGTTCAGCACATCCCCAAACCCTTTTCTTTCCAGCTGCTTGTTCATCTGTGATGATGTTATTATTCCAAGTGATCTTGGAGGAATAGGTTGAGGCAGGCTGTATACATCTTATACATCAGGTTCTGGCATGCAATGGGTCGGTAGTTTTTTGCCAAGTGGGTGTCTTTCTTCTTGGGGACCAGTAATGTTTGTGCTAATGTCAACCATTCTGGTATAAGTGTATCTCCCTTAAGAACTTGTTGGTAGAAGTCAGTAAGATACCTCCGATAGAATATCAGTTTTTTGTACCAGTAGCCGACAATCATGTCTCTTCATGGTGTTTTCTCATCTTGGAGTTTTCCTATCACAGTCTCAAGGGTACCCTCACTTATTTCGTATGTTTTTGTTGTAGTGTAGGAGCAATAGTTCTTTCGGATTTCTCTTAGCCACACTGAATCTTGGTTGAAATTCTTCTTTTCACCCCATATTTTTCTCCAAAAGGAATCTATGTCTTTCTGGGATGTATATATAAGTGTATTAATGTATGTACGCAGGTATGTATATATGTGTGTATGTATGTATGTGTATATGTATATGTATGTACCTTTGCCTGTATGTGTGTATGTATGTACATATGTATGAACATTTGTATATACGTTTGTATGTATGTATAAGTATATGCATATGATATATATATATATACACATACACTCACAGACATACATATATATATATATAATATATATATATATATATAAATATACTACATCTACATACACACATACATATATATATATATATATATATATATATATATATATATATATGTGTGTGCAGCCGAAATACACAATTAAGCTATATCTGTGTATATCCAAAATAGCGGTAACCGGGTAACCGAAACTTGTGAAATGTGTATTTAAATTTACACATTTATAATTTATAGACATGTAAACATGCTACATATATATATTTCCCTGTAAACTGAAATAATTGTTTCTACTTTTGGCACAAGGCCAGCAATTATCCCAGTATATTACTGGTACTTTATTTTATCGACCCCCGAAAGGATGAAAGGCAACGTTAACCTCGGCGGGATTTGAACTCAGACCATAAAGGGCCGCAACTCTTTGCTGCAAAGCATAGCGCCTGACCCTCTACCGATACTGCCAATCCACCGCCATTAAACTGAAATAATGATAGACATCTTTGATCCTTTATCGGACCTCATTCGGTCCAGCAACAGAAGAGAGGTGTTGTGACATTTTGTCGATCCCTACGACTCCGCCAGGAGATACATGTCCATACATGTATTCAGTATTGATTGATATATATATATATATATATATATATAAGTGGAAACTTAGTAAAATCGAAGCTTTGGCTGTGGGCAAGCAAAGTCGACCTACAATATGAATGAGTTAGCAAAGCACTCAATAAGGGTAGGTTCTTAGAGTAATAACATACATTTAAATAGCTTGACAAATTGAACATTGTGGTAGGCAAAACCTAATACACAATACCAAAGTAACGAAAAAACTAACAGGTTTAAATATATATATATATATATATATATATATATATATATATATATATAAAAAAATCTTCTGAAACTAACAAAGTCAATCTGTAGACGCAGAAGTGAATATTTCAAAAACGTTGCAACCGGAGGAAGACAGGAAGACGATACTTTGGTTCGTGGAAACGTTCCCTGGCAAAGAACGGGAAAAAACGAATATAATACGTCATTAATAGGAGCGGTGAAAAACAATTACACGCAAAGACAAAACCACGTTTATGGTATAAAAGAAGTCGTAGACAAATATTCTATTAGGTGGTTCATAGAGACGTTCTCAGGCAATGAACGAAAAAAACGAAGATAATACGTCATATGTGGAGCGGAGGAGAACAATTGCACGCAAAGACAAAACCACTAGATGGTATAACTGAAGTCGTAGACTAAAATTCTAACTAGGAAACCGAATGATTCTCGGCTTCAGAGTTAAGAATAATGTAAATAAAATACAGAGGTAATTGAAATAAATACATACACGTATCCATATACGTACATACACAAGCATACGCGAAAACACTCGCCATAGCTATACAAATAAACGCACGTACACACAAAAAACTCCCAAAAAACCCCACAAAACAACAACAAAAAAACCACCCACGCGCACATACAGAACCCACTCAACGCCTGTACCCGCACGCATACGAATGTATGCACCAAACACACACAAAAATATATATAAAAAAAATATATATATGAATATATATATGTGTGTGTGTGTGCATGTATACATATAATTAAATAAACGTATATAAATAAATAAATACGTATATAACAAGCGCGCACACATACCTACATGTAAATACACAAATGTTCGGAGACGTACTTCGACCCAAACACGAAGTACACATATACACACACACTACATACGTACGAACCCGCATACTCACACAGACGCAAAACTCACGTATACACATAACCAAAAGCATATGTACCAGAATATATAATATCTAAGCCATAACACATACAATCAAATATACGTAAGAGGAAGTATACGTACCTTCATAAAACATACAGGTAATAATACTTACCTATACAAATAAGTAATGGTATAAAGATAACATATACTTAGCTACCACATCAAGACGTAAAATATCCGCGTATAGTTCGTACTATCCGTTAGGGTATAATGTGGGGCTGTAATACAGGAAAGTTTTGTGCAATTTATGTTTACAAGCCGAAATTGCCTCAGATTTTTTGTTTAAGATGTGGTCTGTGGCGTAGAGTATTTCCAAAGTCTCAGCGGCGCAGAGGTCACATGGTCTATTATTTCCGTTATACGATCTAGCCCTAGCAAGGATCTCCCAGTGTAACTTATATTGGGTATGGTTGTCTTTTAGACTCCAGATATAAGCTGAAAGTGACGTCATATTCCTTGTTAAAGGGTAACGAAAAGAATAGGTATGCATGTAAAGACGCTGCTTGAATCTATTGGCGGTTAATCCTATGTAGGCCCTACGGGACGTGGATGTTTCAACCTTACATTTGTAGACAATGTTACTAGAGAGGCATTTCCCGGATAGGCGCAGTCAACCCGATTCCTACAATTACAGTTAGTACTAACTACAGGGTTGCATGTGTTCCTACGGCTAGGTAGTTTAGCTAAATTTGAAGCTGTGATGTTATGTGCAAGGCTATGAGTCGTAGAGTAAGAAATTTTAATAGTATTTCTATTAAAAAATTTACTATATTTATGTGTAGGGGGAAAATGCACCATAATAAGGGAGAGAAAGATCTTAGCTAATGGTGTGGCCACCTCCATATTATATGGTGGGTTATACCATATAATGCGTCGCGATCTATTTCTTCTAGGTCTATTCTCGTACTCTGTATATGCTACCTTATCGACAAATCCACTCCGAGCAAGAGCTTCATTGTAATATGTGGAATGGTCGTTGAAAATATGCTCGTTAGTAGATAGATGGGAAAGCCTCAAAGAAACGTTTCTTACCAGGTTCTTGGTTATGCTGGCAGGATGGTTAGAAAGCTTACTTATGTAATTAAGCGTATCATTCGGCTTTCTATACGGGTAATGAAAGCCATTCGATAAATTGAGGGTAACGTCGAGGTAATTAACGACAGAGAGTTTGGCTTCAACCTGTATGGAGAGCTTGAAGCCTTTAAAGAAGGCTGTGAGTTCTTTTCTGAACCTGTCGCAAGCACGTGGGCCGCACTTAGTCATGGTCAAAATACCATCATCACGGTACAAACCACCGCCCACGTTGGGGAATTCTTCCTTGATAGAGAAAAGAAGGAAAAGGCCGATAAGATCAGTAACCTCCGCAGAATCGCTGGTGCCCATACTCACGTCGAATGGGGTACTATAGGATTTTTAAATCCAAATAGAGTCGTCGAAATTAATCACCGACTTACGGGCATTGAGGATGACATCAACTTAGAAATCCTTAACCACTGTGAGTGTTTTAGCGAAATTGATAGCTCTAAGGAGAAGTGGTAAAGTGATGGAGGAGTAGAAATTATTGATGTCGAATTGGATAAAACGGCAATGTTCCTTGTTGCATATGCCGTTGAACCAATGAATCACCGCAAAATAATTGTTCCACAGTGCAAGAGGGGCCAAACTTCTAATTTCAGGTATAATTCTATCAATAATTCTTTTACTAAGTCTACCTAAATCGGACTTCGTAAGGTTAATAAGCCGAATAGAAGGGTTGTTCAGAAAATTGGATTTGTGATCCTTCAGGGTAAAGTGAGGAGAGATAGGGTCCAGAGGTTCAGTCCGGTCCAGGATGTTGAGATCAGAGGTGATTTTAAACCCAGCATCGTTGATTTCATTAATGACGCTCCGATTAGTTTTACGGTAATCCTTAGTTACAGCATTATGTAGCAGTTGATGGTAAGTACTGCGCTCCACTTGATATAGATTTCCAGTTTTGTCGGAATAGACGGGCACGGCATTAGAATCCTTAATAGAACGAATTCTATTTTTCAGGTCCTGCTGGAAGGAATTGCTCCTATTCCAAAATTTGATACTCCGTATGAGTTCCAAGACATCATTTTCGGAGGGTAGCAAAGCTGGGTTACTTGGAGGGTTATTATAGGTTTTAAATCCAAATTTATCCTGTTTGTTGTCTGCTTTTCCCTGATTATCGAAATAAAAGACAATTGTTCTCCCCGCTCCACATATGACGTATTATCTTCGTTTTTTTCGTTCATTGCCTGAGGACGTCTCTATGAACCACCTAATAGAATATTTGTCTACGACTTCTTTTATACCATAAACGTGGTTTTGTCTTTGCGTGTAATTGTTTTTCACCGCTCCAAATAATGACGTATTATATTCGTTTTTTCCCGTTCTTTGCCAGGGAACGTTTCCACGAACCAAAGTATCGTCTTCC
The DNA here is from genome assembly GCA_964016885.1 of Eledone cirrhosa. NCBI lineage: Eukaryota > Metazoa > Mollusca > Cephalopoda > Octopoda > Eledonidae > Eledone > Eledone cirrhosa. The sequence continues at coordinate 336,244,060 of OZ024742.1, read as the reverse complement.
TGTCTTCCTCTGGTTGCAACGTTTTTTGAAATATTCACTTCTGCGTTCACAGATTGACTTTGTTAGTTTCAGAAGATCCCGTTAAGGGTGAAAGCAGCGATTCTTTGCTTAAACTTTAATCTGTTATTTTAATAAATATTTGCTCTACGGTTCATATATATTTGATATATATTTATCCTTATCGAGCCCTCTTTGGATTTTAGTCTTCAAATTTATTATTATTACTATATATATATATACATATATATATATATATATATATATATATATATATATATATATATATATATATATACATACACACATATATATATACATATATATCTATACACACACACGCATATATATATATACACATACAGACAAACACACAAACACACACATATATATATATATATGTATATACATACATGTACACACACACACGCACACACACACACATATATATATATATATATATATATATATATATATATATATATATATATATATATATATATATATATATATAGTGAAAAATGGAACGGGAACAAAACAGAGAGGCAGTACGAACAAAGGTTTATTAGTTTCACGCTCTTGAGAGTGGGGGGGGGGGACGTTTCAGGCATAAGCCCTTCTTCAGGCGAAAAGTGTGTGGGAAGAGAGTTCGGAGGGTGTGTAGGGGAGTGGAGGAGAGACATTTAGAAAAAAGGGGGGAGAGGAAAGGGAGGAAAATATATATTTATACACAGACACACACACACACCTACACACACACACACACACACACACACACACACACATATATATATATATATATATATATATATATATATATATATATATATATATATATATATATATATATATATATATGTATATATATATATATATATATATAATAGTCTGTCTGGGAAAGGAGAAAATGTAGTACTGATTAGAATGAAGTTGACTAATACTTTTGATTGATTACTTGATAATGTCTTCCACGCTGCCGCCACGCATTTAGGCCACAGTCTTGTCCTAAACAGGCAGTAATCGAACTAAATCAGAAGGCAGTGACTCATCAATCGATAAACTCAAATACAACGAATCCTTTATTCGTTGAAAAAAAAAATGAAAATAAAAATAAAATTACTAAACAAAATAAAAAGGTCTCAAATGTATACGAGAAGGAAGTAGTGGTGGTGGTGGTGGTGGTGTTGTTGTTGCTGTTGTTATTATTGGTGGTAGTGGTGGTGGTGATGATGATGATGATGATGATGATGATGATGATGATGGTGATGGTGATGATGATGATGATGATGGTGGTGGTGGTAGTGGTGTCTGCGGCGGCGCTGGTATGATCAGCTGATCCTCAAAATATGGGAGGATCACCTGAAACGTTCATTGGCTGACTATGAAGGAGTGATGCAAAAGCTGTGAAATCGTGCATACGTTACTTTCAACTCTTTTTATTAATAACTGCATTGTTTCTTTCCAGGAAATAAAAAAAAATAAATCTCACTTGGTCATTCCACGAGAGTATCTTGATCAGCCTATGAACTTTTCAGTCTATGTACCTGCAGCCGACCTTCGCATATAAAAAGTAAATCTTATGAAGAGTTTCACCTTCCAAGTACCGGTCGCTCTCCGATAGGTTCGCGGTTGTACCCTTGGCAGTGGAGACTTCTGGTGTCCTCGGCCCTAGGGATATCTCCCTCTTCACCACCATAGGCGCTGAGCTGACCAGCCGCAGGTGTGAACCACGCAAGTTGGAATGGCTTTTCCAGTGCGTCTCCCTTGCCGTCCTCCGGGGAAACGCCTTCTCCATTCTGTCTGCCGGGGCTGGGGGGAGGCCGCCAATACGATTGACTGACTTGTCATCTTATTAGTTATGTATTTGTTGGACTTAAACGATATCAGCTGAATGTTGAGCTTATAAAATAAAACCAACCAAAAAATACATAAAACTCCTTAAGGATTATGTCATCATAGGAGAGAGACGTTTAGGTTCTCAGTGGCTACACAATCTATATATAATTAGCCACATAAAGTAAAGGCGTCGGCTCAGGTTCGTAAGATCGTGAGTTCGACTCTCGGCGACGCTTTGTATCCTTAGTCAAGATACCTTGTTTCAGGTTGCTCCACTCCACTCAGCAGACAAAAAAATATATCTGTGATTCAAAGGTCTAGCATTGTAACACACAAGTGTACACTTGTGTGTGTGGAATGCTCAGTCACCTGCACGTTAATTTCACGAACAAACAATTGTACACTCATTGTCGCAATCTACGGAGGTCCAGCAACAAGACCAACCTCATAAACTTTCATCTCCTTCCCCAAATAATATGCTATCATAGAAACGTGGTGTTTACCTACTCAGTGTCTACGTCAATCTATCTTGAAACGATCTCACCTTCCTTATTAGCTTTAGATCAATTTGGTTTGACTTGTATCAATGACTATCTCTTCTTTATCGGATTCGTTTTTCACTGCAGCAGCACAAAATCCAACGAGAGTGTCTGCATTGCCAAACCTAGAGTCAAATCTCCTTCAAATAATAGCCTACCTTCTTGAAATTAGATAACTATGCCAGCCAAAAATCCTCCCTCACAGAGGAATGACACGTTCGAGAATGTAGTCCTAGCTCTAATTCGACTGGATAAAAGATGCGATGGCTATGATTGGTACTTAGCCTTGGTGAGTCGCGGTTTACTGGATGATGAACAAGGACAATTTAATTGACTTTCCATGAAAGACAAAAGAGGAAATAAAACTGTTGTTGTGGTTGTTTAGCTGCAGGTCAGTCCAGATGATGAAAAGTGTCCAAACGGTGACTATATTGTGATTTTGTATAGCAAGGACTTTCTTGTTCACCGTGTCATTCATTTTGTAAAATATAATTTCAAGGAGATGTGACCGCTATTTCTACCGGAGGGTATGACCCCACTAGAGACTCCATAATTAGCTAAATCGTGGGGGATAGAGAGAGGGATATACCCATCAACAAAGTTATTTATCACAACTTCAACTTCACTTTTGATCAGGCCACTAGGTCAACCATCCATGAAAATAATGAAGGTAAATTTATAGCAACACCTCTTCACCCTGGCAGTCCAAAAATATCGTTAAAAAAGCTTCAACCGCTAAGATGTTTACCTTTCAGTCAATAAAACCTCCCGAAATTGGCGAAATGAAGTGTATTTATTCAGAAGGTGATGGCTGCTAAGTGTTGAACATGAGAAATATTTTCTCACTAGCAAACGATAAGTATAAATTTGGCAAAAACACTACATCTAAGTTTGGATGTACTCCAACTGGCTAATGCCATCTTTTTAAAAAGAACATTATGACCAGTCATCAACTGACCAAGTAAGACGCTAGCTTAGAATCGATAATTCCAGAACTTACCATATGGTCGCTTTCTGTTCCAAAATGAAGGAATTGAATTATGTGCCTGGTCAAGTGAATGTAACATTCACACGCAAACACACACTGACATATATAACTACACACATACATATATAATTATACAAATATGCATACGTAGGTACGCACATACATATATACATGGTGGCTGCCAACTCGTTTTCGAGTAGGGCCACTACTCTATATCCATGTAGGAGAACCCCTACCGATGCGCTGAACGAGTGTGACTTTTTAGTCCAGCCAGCGACTTGAAAACTCTGGTACAAACACTACACCTGTGACAATTATTGACGCATAGTGCTGGGCCCATGGTACCATGTGACGACAAGTGCAGAGAGATCTCCAGATATAAAGCAATGCCTGTGGCGTGAAGCTTTTATAGTGACCAAAGGCACTGCACAAAGCCAGTCCCACTCTCTTAACTAAGATGATATTTACCAAAAAGAACAAGTCAACATCATTGGATACCATCAGGGTTGCAGGTGTTATATCAGAGTTTTCCTTCTCCTAGAATTCTGCCTTGACAAAGGCTAAGGGGTCATCTCTCCTGGTGATTTTGGATGGCCATTGGCTCTTAAGAGCTCCTTTGCCCTTTGACAGGTTTTGTTTCTGGTCCTGCAGGATGTCCAAAGTCACCCTCCTCACCAAGAAACCTTGGTGGGGTTGCCAGTTTAGTCGCCAACGACTCGACCATGAGATAGGTTGTACATACATACATACATACACACATACATACATACATACATACATACATACATACATACATACATACATACATACATACATGCATACATACATACATACATACATACACATATGTAAATATAAATATTCATGAGCGCTTGTGAATGTGTATGGGTGCAAAATAGCGCGTGAGTTTATATTAAAACATAATAAACCAGTTTTGATTCTTAGTTATAACCGTTCCATTAACATAACTAAAAGCCTCGGAAATTGCACGAACGTATTAAATATTCTGTGAAATGGATTTACATGTGTGTGTGTGTGTATATATATATATATATATATATATATTATGAAAGTAAAACAAAGAAGCCTTCAATACATCAAAAGTCTTTATTAGCCAACATTGTTTCGTCCTATTAAGAACTCATCAGGGCAATTAAAACAACAAGAAGTATTATCGGCCAATACAAGCCGAAAACTCCGAAGAATATGGAGTGTACATACACTAAAGTATTGCAAGATTATGGGTAAAAATATATAATAAATATCACTAAGGAGGTGTATAACATTTATATATGAAAGCAGGGAGAAAAAAAATTTTTTTTTCCTTTTTTATTTCTTTCTCTCTTTTTTTCTGGGTTAGAAGATGATTAAAACGAAATATTTTACTTTGTGTGAAGTGTTAAGGTATTAGTTGATTTATTTATTAATTTATTTATATATTTAATAATTGTATATTACCGGTTTCAGCATTTTTATGCATTATCAAATGATAATATGTATTAGTGTAGAATGGTGGTGTTGGACATGTTAAAGAAATGGTGCAGAAAGAATAATGTTATTTACAAACATGGTTTATGAAGTGAAAAGAAAAAAGAAAGAAAGGGGCGTAATGTGGAGCATAATAAGTCAATGTGAAAGAAAAAGTAATGTTATTTACAGGCATAGTTCTTGAAGATACGCATATATATATATATATATATATATATATATATATATATATATATATATATATATAAATATAAATATATATATATAAGTTGTAGTGCCTGTCTGTTTGTTTGTTTGTTCACGAACTCCTCCTATGGTTTTGGAGATATACCACCATAACCATATATATTCTGAAACTACATTGCCCAGGGTACTTGGATAATATATTTTATTTTAATCAAAGGGTTCCCCGGGGCCTCAAACCCCCGCTTACCCCCGCTGAAAATGTTTTCCTTTCGATTTATATGAAATTTACACCATAGGTAAATGATTTGATGCCTATTCACAAAATTTCAGCAATAGTTAAACCCACTATAGTGAACATTTTGGAAGCCCATAACTTGAGTATTGGAACCTCTGTCATCACGGGGTTTTTACTATTAATTAAACGAAAATCAACAAAAACGTACCTCTCTTTTATAGTAAAATTTGGCTAATTTAGATATTTTATCTATGGCAAAACATCAGAAGAATTATGACAATAAAAATTATTAGTTAATACCTCCACTTTTTAACATTTCCCTTTATATTTTCTCCATAAATTATATCACTGATTTAAAATCATTTTCTTACAAAAAAAATGTGTGAAACTCAGCAAGACGCGGGTAATTCGGCTAGTATATATATAAGTAAAGGAAACACGAAACGAACAAACAAGAGGATGAAATGACATAAAGTGTATTTGTTTCACGCTTGGAGAAAGAAGAAATAGTTACATAGTCAACGTATCGGATATTTGTCCTTCGTCAAAAATAACATAAAAGGAAACTAGCAAACAAAATAACGTTAAAGAATGAAAAATGCAAACAAAAATAATAAATAAAAGATAATTGAAATAACGTCAGGAAGAAATTACAAAAATAAAAACATAATTGAGGAGAGAGGGAGAGCGATCTGGCGTCCTGGTAGGGGCGGGGTGTGGTGTCCGACATAGTTATGTGCAGGTAGGGGGCACATTACAGTGTGTTTGCGTGTGTGGGGGTGTTAAATGTGATGTGTTGTTGGTGGAGGTGTGTGTTCGTACATATGTAAGCGCATGTGTATGCTGGTATGTGTTTGGCAGAGAAACTTGAGTTGTACCTGCAATTAAGCCTTATCACACACCGTGTCCAACTAAATCTACTCGAGAGTCTCGTTTATGGTACACGTGGCTGTGTGATGCTCCTGTACCATTAACATAGTTCTCAGGGGAATTTAGCGTGATACGTTGTGCGATAATTACGCGCACACACACACATATGTATATAGATAGATAGATAGATAGATAGATAGATAGATAGATAGATATACACACACACATATATATATATATACATATATATGTACATAAATAAATAAATATATAAACATATAAATATATATATATAGAGAGAGAGAGAGGGGGGCGGCGGGAGAGAGATTTATATATATATATACATAAAAAAAAACTATATATATATATATATATATATATATTTCAAACATTTGAAATCACATGCGAAACAGTCAAGCATTTTCAGGTGGCCACTTGTAACGAAATCTACCGGTCAAAGCCAGGTTTAACATGTTACATACGAATGTAATTTAATTTCACAGTTTCTGCATATGTTGTCTCGTGATGTGTTTGTTCTTTGTTGTTTATTTTTATCTGTATCCCTAACTCTTTTTATGACTCAAGTACTTCGTAGTTATCTCCTGTTCCTGAATTAGACTGATTCTTCATCTAAAAGAGACTGCCCTGATTAGCTGCGTTATTTTGTCTCTGGAACTTTCTGACACCATAATCATGCATGACTTTCTCCTGATAGGGTGAAAACCTCTTATCTAATATTCTGTTGCAGTAGAGCATTGCAATTTCCCTGGGTCTCTGTCCTGAGGCATCAGACAGGGTGTAATTTTATTATTTAAATCTCTTCCCAAATCTCTAGCTTTTATGTTTCATGTAGGCATACTTTGTAGATACACTTTAAACTTAGTGGTTTCTGCTCCAGTTGATTCAATCAATAAAACTGCCTGATCATGCAATTAACGGGTAAGTGGCTGAGCATTCCACATGCACACGCACCCTTGACCCAACTCTCGGGGTGATTTAACGTGACACATATGATAAGACTGGCCCCTTGAATTACATGAACAACACATTTTTACTAGCTGACGCAATGTGAAATAGAGCGTCTTGCTCAAGGACACAATACGTCTGGAAATCGAACCCATGATCTTACAATCGTGAGTTGAACTCAAGCATGGCTTAGTGGTTAGAGCATTTGGCTTGCAATCGATCGAAAGGTTGTGAGTTCAATTCTAGGACCGGGCGATGTGTTGTTTCCTTGAGCAAGACACTTCACGTTGCTCCAGTTTACTCAGCTGTAGAAACGAGGTAATAGGAATGGGGTTCCTATCATTAAATCACCCAAGACACCTCCAACGAGATATACCTTGGAGGAAGCCAGCTAAACCTGCATAGGTGTGAGCTGTCACACACACACCCCTTCATATTCAAAGGATGTTTAAGTTGTTAACTTTCCGCCGCCTTGTTTTCCTCTCTGGTGGAGGCGGCGGTCAACGTCATTGTGGATGTGGACACTTTTAGTGGAAGTTGAGAGTATTTTTCGGATTTTAACATCGGTGTCGCATATCTAAAGTAACACAAATGTTTTGTTTTCTTTTTATTGTCTGCAGGGTGTTACATTCGCTGGTTATACGTTCCTTGTTAGAAGCATCATCGCAAGATCTCTTTCCATTCATCTCTAGTTATCTGGACCATTTTCTCCGGATATCGGAGAAATAGCCAGGTAATTGATACCATCGTTGCTAGAATGGCATGTAGTTCCCCTGTGTATACATGCATGTGTATATATATATATATATATATATATATATATATATATATATATATATATATATATACGAGGTGTGTCAGAAAAGTTCCAGGGCTGATGTCACAAAAGATTTATTTCAAACCCAAACTTCACACTAAGAGTTTTCTCCTTCAAAGTAATCCCCCTGGAGCATGTAACTGTAATCTTAGCTCTCTGCAGCGATCAAACTTTTCTTTTCATAATTTTATATACATGTCCTCTGTTTCAGGTCGTCAAGCAATGAGCACAGAGCAACGAACAAACTTGAAGTTTCTGGTACGGTTGGGTAAAACACCGTCAGAAGCACCGGGGTGCTGCAGCAAGTGTATGAAGATGAGACGATGTCATGCTCACGTGTTTTTGCGTGGGGAAAGATGACCCCAGGAGCGGAAGGCCCTCAACAACCAGGACTGAGGTTAACGTTGAGCGCGTCAGACAGATGGTGCGTAGCGATCGTCGGCTGACTGTTCGACTGATGGCAAATGAGCTGGGCGTGAACAAAGACAGCGCCTGGAAGATTCTCACTGAAGATTTGGACATGCGGAAAGTCTGCGCGAAGATGGTGCCAAAACTGCTGAACGATGACCAGAAGGGTCGAGGCATGCAAGTGTGCCAGGACATCCTCGAGCGTCTTGAAACCGAACCAGACTTGCTAGGGACAGTCATCACCGGTGATGAGTCATGGATCTTCGAGTACGACGTGTTGAAGACGTGGACGACATGAAAAAGGCCGTGACGACGGAACTGCGGGGGATCCCGGAAGAATCCTTCCAGGAGTGCATGCAAGCGTGGCAGAAAAGGATGGAAAAGTGCATTAGACTCCAGGGGGATTACTTTGAAGGAGAAAACTCTTAGTGTGAAGTTTGGGTTTGAAATAGATCTTTTGTTACATCAGTCCTGGAACTTTTCTGACACACCTCGTATATATATATATATATATATATATATATATATATATATATATATGAATGCATGAATATATGTATGCGTATATATACACACACGCGTGAGTTCGATTACGTTGTTTACATATGTATGTATGTATGTATGTATGTATGTATGTATGTATGTATGTATGTATGTATGTATGTATGTATGTATGTATGAATGAATGAATGAATGAATGTACTAAATGATGGGCCATTAAGGCTGCAGCGTAACGAGAGCTATCCTAATACAACACGATCAATAATGCATGACGGCCTTAAATCTGAGAACGCCGGTTCGTTTCCGGTTTCCGGAAGACACCTGTTATTCCGTTGGTCGTTTTTGAATATCAGAGTATCCAGTATATTCAGTGTAACCAGTATTGGAGATTCTGGTCGATGAAACCTAAGAAAGGTGCTGAAGTGTCAATAAAACCAGCCGGATGAATAATAATATTTGCTAATTTAGACACATGGTCTGTAATTTGAGGGCGGCAGCAATGGAAACTCGATTATATCGACCTCAGTACTTCACTGGTATTTTATTTTATCGACCTCCGGAAGGATGAAAAGCAAATTTTACCTTGGTGCGATTTGAACTCAGAATGTACAAAGCCAGAACAACTACCGCAATAGCATTTTATCAGACGCTCTACCATTCCTGCAAGTCTACCACCCTCAGAAGGACGAATATCTATCTATAATTTAGTCACACGGCCAGAAATTTGTAGGGAGGGAAATGTCGATTCCATTGACCACAGTGCGTGATGCGTGACTGGTACTTTATTTTATAGCCCCTGAAGGAAGACAAAGTTTACTTCAGCAGAATTTGAACTCAGAATGCAAATAGCCTGGCCAAATATACCACAATAGCATTTTATCCGACGCTCTACCACGTCCACAAATCCACCACACTTAAACCGACGAATAAATATATCTAATTTAGGTACAAGGCCAGCCATTTCTAAAGATAGAGGGGGAAATCGGTTATTCCGGCCACATTTTTAAGGTACTTTATTTCATCCGAAAGGATGATAGGCAAAATCAACCTCCATTTCCATTGGGTTTGAACACAGTACGTAAAAGAAGAACAAATACTGCAATGTAGTTGTTCATGACTAACGACTCTGCTGACTAACCGCCTCCAATGGTTTCTAATTTAGGCACAATGACAGCAATTAGACGGGAAGTGTAAATCGACACTGGAAGAATGATAAACAAAGTTAGACTCGGTGGGATTTGAACTCAGACCGCCAAAAACCAAAAACATTTTGTTCGACAGTTTAATGATTCCGATCCACACTAAGCCTCTTTCACCCGCAGCATTTAATAGCTGAAGCAGAAACAGCTGAGCTGATGGCATCCGAGAAAAAAAGGAAGCTTACAAAGCTTGGTTTGGAAATAACTCTCCTTCTTGCACTTGCACTTACAAGCAGGCACGAATAATCTTGGCAGTGACAGTAAAGGCGTCCAATATTAAGACATGGGAGGACCTTGGGGTTAAGCTGGAATCCAACTTCAGATCAGCAAATAAAGTGTTCTGGCAGACCATCCGCCGACTTCGTAATAAGAAGCTCTCCTCCACACCTGCTATCAAGAACGCGTCTTGGGTTCTCCTTCTTCAGAGATGTGCATCCTCGTGAGGTGGAGAGAATACTTTTCTGATCTCCTTAACTCGATCACAACAGCATTTTCGGATGTACACGAGGTGCATCTGGGACCAGTGACTATTCTCACAGAGGCTGCGGTCACAAGAGCAGTTAAAGAGCTCAAATGTGGCAAGGCTGCAAGGGAAGATGAACTTCGGGCCCAAGGGCCTTTGGAGTAACGTTACTCAATAAAGTGCGTACTTGGAGATCAGAGAATCACTCCGGGTAGAGCCGCTACTTCACCGAATTGAGAGATCACAGCTCTGATATTATGAGCATGTGGTTAGTATGTCTCAGAAAAGAATCCCTGGACAGATGTTATCCATGATAACATCCATGAGCTTGATTTATCTAGCTTGGGGATCCAACCGGACCAGTGGGATACGGTTGCTTCTGACAGGACCCGCTACCAATGCCTTGTGAGGGAAACTAGGTACACAAAAACTGTATGGCAGCTTCTCGAATGCATTGTATCTGTAATTGAACTGTCCCGTCTTGGGAATTATGATAACGATACACATATCTCTGAAATATTTACACGTTAATTCACGAGTTGATCAAACGTTCGGTTGATCGACGAACAACTACATGCTCATCGTCGAACCGATAGAACATCCATCATCATATATGTCTTACAATTCATCTAACAAGATTTATTAACAATGATTTCTAATATATTTTTATCACATAATCAGGAGGAATTAGGACCTGGTGTAAGTTTTTCTTAAACTGGAAACCTGACCAGAATGTTTGCAACAGTGTAGACTTTTAAAACTCTTTCAGGCAACTGGAGTTGGTGCTAAACCAGGCGACAGATTAATCTTAACAACAAAGAATGGCATAGCAGGATTTGAACTCAGAACGCAATGAGTCAGACCAAATACCACAAAGGACCACGTCCGATGCTCTAATGATTCAAGCATCCTAGCGCGGTAGTTTTTTTTTTCTGATCGATCGCTGCAGGATGAAAGTCAATGTTGACATCGGCGAGTTTGAACTTGAAACACAAAGAGCCAGAATAAACATCAGGAAACATAGATACTGTTCGATGTTCTAACACATCCGCCAGTTCACCACATAAGCACAACACTAGAAACTTGTTTTGAAGGCTTAGGGTTTATTGAACTAAGCCCCATTATACAACTTGCACCTGTATTATTGATCACGGATATGGGAATGGTAGGGTCGACTCCATTTCTGAAAGGTAGAATCGAATCATTTTTTTCCTTCAGCTCCCCACTCACTTTAGCCATATTGAAAATATTGATATTTGGAGAAGAAAAACAAAACTTCTATTTATCTACTTCCTTACTGCACGTTTATTGATTTATCTACACGCGCGCGCGCACACACACGTATGTTTGTATTCATTTGTGTATGTATATATAGATACACACATACACATATGTATGTGTGTGTGTGTATTCCTTCCGTCTCGTTGAATCTTTTCATTATTACATCCGTCTGACAGAAACTTATGCTGTCTACGACCTGTTTCTTAGTCAGGTTGCTTTTGCCATTTTCTCCTCTTCTTTAGTTTTATCTGACAATATGTCTGTCAGTTAATCAACCATATCACCGTCAGACAGTCTGATTTACACATACACACACATACGCATACGCATACAGACAGTTACACATATATATAGATTTGACTAACGGCAATACAAAGTCGGCTGCTGTTTAGGTATGTTCCAAACTAATGATACCTTAAACATATATTTATTCGTTTACTCATATAGTCAGTGTATCAGGCAGACACTTGGTCAGTTTGTCTAACAATTCAACTACCATATGTCTGTCTGTCCGCGTGTCTGTCCGTCTGTATGTGCATTTCGATCGTTTATTCTGAAGTTAACTTCCGACAAAAGGAAATGTGTTGTCATAGTTAAATGGAAAGGGAAATAATTCTTTCTGTAAACTATTTTTCTTTTTCAATCGTCTTAAACTGAATAATTCTTTCTAATGTTGGCACAAGGCCATCATATTTGAGGAAAGGAGGATGTCGAATATATTGACCTCAGTACTTATCTGATACTTTATTTTATCGATCCCGGAAGGATGAAATGCACATAGTTAACCTCGTCGGGATTCGAATTCAGAATGTATAGCGCAAAGTATTTTGAATCAGAAACCCCATCTCACAGTAACAGTTTCGCTAAACCACCGACCCAGGAGTCGTACTTAGGTATTTCATTTTATCGACCACAAAAGAATGAACGGTAAAGTTAACTTCAGCGAGATTTGAACTCATGGCACAGAGAGCCGGAATGAATTCGAAGACATTTAATGCGACGCCTCAATTTACCATCGAAATGTTGAAAAGATAATTACTCGGGTTATTATGATCGACTAAATTTCTTCAAAGTGAACCTTCACATTGGCCGCAGTCTAATGACAGTAAGAAAATAAAAGAAAAATATATGCTTTGTCAGTCACATTGGTAAGATGTCAGTTCAGGTTGACACGTACTAAATCAGACAATCATTAATTTCTTAATAGCAAACTCTGACGATCTATTATATTAATTCCAATTAACAATATAGCCACTAAGTACGTTTTTGTTACATTTACATATGTTACATGTAAGATATTATTTAAATAATCAGTTTGATCTACAGGAAATAGCTATGCTCATAGCCTTCGCAGATCCTCCGGTGCTAGAGAAGCTGGTGCCGCTAACCTGCCCCTTAAATTGTTAAGTCGATGTCTAGAAAAAAAAACATCAGCGAGGAGAGAACTCCAGAGGGTCAACACTCTGAGAAAGAAGCAAGGGCGGGGCATAATAGTTTGTGTGAAACCTAGGATGTTGGGCATAATATAGCTGACGAGAGGAATGAGTCGATGAAAGTGAGCTTGGAGTAGTAGAGGCTACTTTCGTATGCACATGTTGGACTCACGATCAAAAACTGGTGGATTCGAATTTTAGACCGGATGGAGTGAATGACGTTATACTAATCAGTCGAGTAGCCATTACTGTGACTGTAGTTCATGACATTGTGTGTCTGAGTAGCAACAGCACCGACCTAGGCATGGGAGCAAAACTCCATTGTGAATGTTACCAGAGATTTGTAGATGGTGAGTCATTGTTGACGTTTAAGGTATTTTTTTGGCTCTGGGGAGAGAACAGCTAGCCTTTTGAAATACAAATGGTTGAAACTGCAGGTGGTCTGAAATCTGATGAGTGTATTTTAATGTTTGTGATCTCTTCACATCTATTCTATTTCTTCCTTCCCATCAATTCTTCGAGTTAAATCACTTCGCTGATTTCTGTCCTTTGAGGTAAAGTTTTACCCAACGCCTTTTCGACGGCACTTTCTTGTTTTAACAACTTCCTTACGTCGAGTTCTTCCATTTTCCTACGAGTTCTCATACACTCGCGTTTCAAAACTCGATATTCTAGTTAATTTTGTTTAAACTTAGGTAGGTTAAGGATGTGGGTCGCCAGGATAAATTTTACGTGATTTGAAGCGATTTTAAGGGTCCTAGTTGCGAGCTGTTTGCATTTAAGAAGTGGATTGGGGTGGAATGCTCCGTGTATATTCTGTTACATCGGGTTGATAAATAAAACATTTCCTTGTCAGTGAGTACCTTGTAAGAATCTATTCATTTCAAATTTTCAAAATGTGTTTACACTCTCATAAGAAACAAATAAACAAAAAAGAGAAAAGAAAAGGAAAGAAAGAAAAATTATGATGGGAGATAACTAGGGAGCAAATTCTACACAATTTGTGAGCAAAATGCTGTTAGCGGGCCGTATGCGGCCCATTTGGCTCTCTGAATGTCATGCCTTACGAAAAATTACTTTGAATCTTTTAGCAGTGACCAGCCTTCTGATAATTCAAATGACATACAGTGCACCGTGTACTAAAGGTTGCCCACGCCTGCTCTATATCCTTGACTATACAGTATATCTCAACTGCACTCCGTGGACAAAATGGCGAAATCATTGCCAGCTATATCTACTTTAATTATAAACCAAGAATACCCGCTACATCAGTCATTCCACATCATGAGTTTCCTTCCTCAGGTGTGATACCTTGGTTCCGATTTGTCGGAGAAAAACGGCAGTCTGAAGACACCGGAGGAAAATCCAATGGCGATCGATACAAAAAGGAAACAAGCAATGAGTGTCTGGTATTTCGTAGAAAATTTCCTTGTATATATCTGTCAATTTTCAGTCAATTGTTCTGTTTGTCAGTCTAATAGTTAATTAAATCAGCTATATCTCCACCAGGCAATCTGTTATATAGCAAAATAAGTCTCTCCGTGTACATTATTCTTTCGAATTGTGAATCGTCTACATATCGCCATACGTTTTATTCATACGTACGTTCCATTATTACCGAAGTACTTATTCATTTTCTTATTCCCCCCCCCCTTCCCTCTTTCTCTCTGTATCTGAGAGTCTTTCAGTCATATTTTCTCCTATGTCTAAAATTATTTTATATAAAATCTGACCGTATCTCTGCCACTCCGTCTGTTACACTGCAACGCCTGACATTCTATTTTCTTCATTTGAAATGACAGTAGGCCATTGAACGTCATCCGCTTTAATCATATGTCCCACCGGAGGGAAGGACATATTTATTTATTTATTCGTACCGTTTTTCAGCCTGTGTAAGTGTGAGTGTATGTATGTGTGGGAGTGTATATATGGCTGTCCGTCTATGACAGATTATCTGTATGTATATCTAAGAGATAATTAATCAAAACTATACCAGGCAGTTTTCTAGCAGAACTTCTCTAGTTCTACATATTTCATTCAAATTGACAGACAACCAGTCATGTTTTTATGCAGATACTCTATATTGATGGGGAACGAGTTCATAAGTTATTAGACAACAATCCGGGAGGTCGACTGTATGGTACTGTGTGTAGTGAAGGCGCGTGACTTAGTTCTTAGGTTGTTCGGTTTGCAATCGTAAGGTCATGTGTTCAACTCCTTTTGGCGCGTTGTGTCCTTGAGCAAATTATTTTATTTCACGTTGCACCAGTCCAAACAACTGACAAATGTAATTGAAAGGAAGGGTAAGCGTTATCACATATTGTGTCCCACAGAATATCCTTCAGAATTTCTTGCGAGTACATGTGTCTGTGGAATTACATGGTCAGACTGAATCGTTGTTTAAATAATTAGAATACTGGTCGTCATGAACTGACGGAGATCTGACACTGTGTTGTGTGTGAAGGCAAACCACGCGGTGGTTAGAATGTTTGGCTCACATCCTAGGATAGAGGGTTCGATTTCTGGTTGTGCGTTGTGGCCTAGAGCATGACAATTTATTTCTCGTTACTGCAGCCTACCCAGCTGGCAAAAATGAACTGTACCTGTAATTCAAAGGGCCAACCTTCTCACACACACTGTGAATCACCGTGAGATCTGCGCTAAAGATACTCATGTCAGGCGCATGCTCAGCCACTTACACGCTAATTTTACTAACAAGCGATTCAGTCATTTGAACAATTGGAGCATCCATCGTTACCGATGGAGATGTAATAAGAAAGCCTTGTCGCTATAGAGATCAGCAACAGTAGTTCGTTAAATTGCAATACTGAGTTCAATTCAATCTGAGGATCTGTAAAAATCTCTCCAGTAATAATAATGGTTTCTTATATAGGCACAAGGATAGTAATTTTGGGGGAAGGAAAAGTCGATTAAATCGATCCCAGTGCGTGACTGGTACTTTATTTTATCGACCCCGTAAGGATGAAAGGCAAAGTTAACCTCGGCGGCGGGATTTGAACTCAGACCGTCAAGGATCGTAACTCTATGCTGCAAAGCATGTTGTCCGACTGTCTACCGATACTGCCAATCCACCAACCTGTCCCACTATCATAAATAATAATAATAGCGATGAGGATTATCTATATATATAAAAAAAACTGTTGTTGTCTGTGTGTGTCCTCATTTTTGCAAAGTCTATACAAATCCACATTTTACTCCGATTGACTCCAAACTTGCATTTATATATTCCTTGTGGTCTAAAGATATTAACTGCAGCTTTCATTTGTCAATTTTCTGTTGTTAAAGGGGTGTTAGGCGCCGGTTATCCATCTCCGTTGCTCCCTTATAATATCTGTCTGTGTGCCTGACTGTCTAAATTACGACATTCTGACAAACATTGATGACGTATTATGTTTGTTATTTTCCGTTCCATGCCAGGGAACGTCTTCACGAACCAAAGTATCGTCTTCCTGTTTTCCTTCGGTTGCAACGTTTTTCGATATATTTACTTCTGCGTTCACAGATTGATTTTTTTTAGTTTCAGAAGATCCCGTTAAGGGTGAAAGCAGCGATTCTTTGCTTAAACTTTAATCTGTTATTTTAATATATAATATAAGCGAGGCAAGCCAGCCTAGTTGCACTTCTTGCCAATAAACATTAACCCTTTGTGCGCTATTCATCTAACTGTAGACCAACAAATACCAACTAAATGTAGCGTTGACAAGAACGATAGCAAAGGAATCTTGGAAGTAAGCAGTTTCCCCCCGAGCATTAGTTCACGCGGGATTCTCTGCTACACCTTTTCGTAATAATACCGAGCAACGTACTGCTGGTCACTCCTTCCTCCAAAAGCCGTACAAAGCGGACATGTTCATCGGGTAGATGGATCGGGTGCAAATATACACCAGGCCTACGCGAGAAATTCGCAAGGGACTGCACCGAGAGGGATAGAGAGAAAGAGTAACTTAGTAGAAAGAGTGCGAGTAAACTTTTGAGGTCAGTAGCCTACGCCTTACTGCTATGACACTGGAACCTTCTGCCAACGTAACATGTGACTTTCTCTTTCACATTTACTCCAATAGGCCAAAACAGAGGAGTATGAAAAGAAGGGGCTCAACAATATTTCTATGAACAATGCACGTAGATAGCTAAACTGTACTTTCAACTTCTTAATTTTCTCCAAATAAAACAAGTTTCCTGTCGGTATATTTTCGTGAGTTTTTAACAGGCACTCACAAATAAACGTTTCTCATTGGAGGTGCTGTTACCAATGTTCTTACCCGTGCAACGCCGGGATACACTGCTAGTATATATAACAACGATAATTTTAATAATGTTAATGACTATGATTCTTTTTTTTGTTTTTTACTTTGGAATAAGATAATATATATGGGAGTTATTTCATACTTTATTATATCGATCCCATTATATGAATTGTGATTATCTTATCGATTCCGGAAAGATGAAAAGCAGAAGTGACTCTGATATGAATCCAGAACAAAAGAGTCACTTAAGAGATATTGTTAGGCGCTCTACCGCTTCTGCTAACAAGTTACGTTTCTCAGTCATAATAGTAATGATTTATAGCACATACACAAAGCTACACAGTGTAATCGACTCCCAGTACTAGAAAGATACTTCGATTTATCGATCCAGCAACGCTGAAAGTTAAAATGAAGTATATACAAAGAGTTAATTAAATGTTGCATGTCATGTTGTCCGTCGCTCTACCGATTATGACATCCAACGCTCTGATAATAAAACAAAAGCTTAACATGAGCTGATAATGTATCCTTCATCTGTTTCAGCGTTATGTTTTCAGTAATTTGATCAACTGAACGTCCAATTCGTGCTAGTCGCTGAGTATTTCACAGGCACGCGTATTATCCTCAACGTAAATCTCAAGAGGAATCAGCGTGACTTGATATGTGACAAGGCTGGATCTTTAAATTACATGTACAATCTCTCTGTCTACCCAATTTTATTCACAAAGCTTCGGTCGATTCCATGCAGTAGGATCGAATTAGGGACCTTATGATTGCGAAGGGGTTCCTTTATCACTTAACCATGTCTGCGTCCACACAAGCTAAGTAATATGTAACTAGCGTATACACTGATAGAAAATATTTCCACATCATCTCTGGCTATTCAGTCTTTGAAAAGACAAGATATGACTGGTTATGTAGTAGTTATATCTGTTGAAGCAACATGCCAAAATTGATATGGTAACTGAGAGTAAGTTATATAAAGATACTCTAAAACTCGAAGTATGATAATGTCATAGCTGTCATAATTAGGGATACACCTATTCAGACTGATAAAAATATCATGGTGAACGCCAGAATACCATAATCTATGGGGAGAAGAACTACCAAAGTATAATTGTGAATACATAACAAAGTCTTATGACTCTGAAATGGAAATAAGAAATATGTACGACATACGAGCATAGATAATGATTTCTGATTTAGGCACAGAACCAATAATTAAATCGACTCCAGTGCTTTACTGGTACTTTATTTTATCGACCCTGTTAGGATAAAAGGCAAAGCTAATCTTAGCGGGATTTGATCTGGGAATGTAAAGTGATGTAACTATATGTAAGGCATGTTGTCCAACGCTCTCCTGATACTGTCAATCCACTGCCCTAATAAGAGTTTAGATAATAGCAACAATAATCGTTGCATTGCTTATAATAAACGAAATGGACAAAAACATTTAAAAATAAAGTAACCTGGACTCACAATTAACACAAAATCCAGTCCAAGAAATACACCTATTAGACTCATCTTACATGTTACATAACATACTTTCTATTCAGTGGCACAACTCACAGAGCAAAAGTTTTATACGCTTATAAAAACACAACCTGAACAACGTATAGAAAACACAGCCATCTCCCTCCAAAATAACACAATTTACACAACATCCACAAAATAAAATAACACAATATATAACATATTCTTCACCATGACACCATAATAAAATAATACAAGCTACGCAACACATTCTATATAAACATCTACCGATACAACAGGTTCTACAACATCAAAACTTAATGAAATATCAGAATTAACACAGGTTCTGAGTAAACATCTCACAGTACTATATCACAAACTACACAACACATAATCTACACAACCACCTCACAGTACTATATCACAAACCACTCAACACATAATCTACACAACCACCCCACAGTACTATATCACAAACCACACAACACATAATCTTCACAACCACCTCACAGTACTATATCACAAACCACACAACACATAATCTACACAACCACCTCACAGTACTATATCACAAACCACACAACACATAATCTACACAACCACCTCACAGTACTATATACCAAACCACACAACACATAATCTACACAGCCACCTCACAGTACTATATCACAAACTACACAACACATAATCCACACAACCACTTCACAGTACTACATCACAAACCACACAACACATAATCTACACAACCACCTCACAGTACTACATCACAAACTACACAACACATAATCTACACAACCACCTCACAGTACTACATCACAAACTACACAACACATAGTCTACACAGCCACCTCACAGTACTACATCATAAACCACACAACACATAATCTACACAACCACCTCACAGTACTACATCACAAACCACACAACACATAATCTACACAATCACATATCAATACTAAAATATGACCCACACAACACATAATCTACACAACCACCTCACAGTACTACATCACAAACCACACAACACATAATCTACACAATCACATATCAATACTAAAATATGACCCACACAACACATAATCTACACAACCACCTCACAGTACTACATCACAAACCACACAACACATAATCTACACAATCACATATCAATACTAAAATATGACCCACACAACACATAATCTACACACCAGCCATCTAATACTACAACAAAACACAATAAATTGACGAGATATTAAAAGTACTAATAGAAACAACAAAAGATATAACACAACACCACAGAAAATTAGATGTAACACGCACGAACATTTCCTTACTTCTCTCCTTCCAAATCCTCCTCTAAAAAAACCCCCAAAACTGCAGACACGCGAGGAACACAGACGTTCACTTAGCAATGCAGTAGATCACACGAAAACAAGTAATTAAGATAGCCATAATATAATCATCGTTTAAATACCTGTTTGATTTTCGTTTCTTTTACAAATGGTTTTTTTCTCCATCTAATTCAATTTTTCCTCTCCCCAAATTGTTAAATTGTATTTCGATAAAGTAATATAACTTACCTAAAATTAGAAATAAGAAAAGAACAATGAGAATAGACATATTTAATCAGTCATTGAGTTGTTTTTAACAATAAAAGTTACAAATCAAATTTATTATACCCCAGTAACACAAATTAAAAAAATACGGCAAAAAAAAAAAAGAAAGCAAAACGGAAGAAATGGGGAAGGGAAAAACGATACTTCTTTAGCGAGACTGAGTATTTCAACTACACCTCACAGACAAAATGGCGAGAGCGTTGCGGGTAGAAAACAACCAGCTATCTTTGCTGTATCAAACTTCCATTTCACCACTTCGCGGGGCTCAGGTGTGAAGCTTTCATCCTGATGAGGTGGAAGAAAACGGCAGTTCCGGAACCGAAAGGGATCGTTAAATCAATGCTTGGTCCATCTTCCACCTCTTTGTGTTCCGCGGAGTGGTGCACAGGTTTCTGGCCGGACAGATGAGGTTGACAGCAGAAAAAGTCTTGTTAAAACGATTAAATAATAATAATTTGTAACATCGTCAGAAGATCTCAGTTTTATTAGGGAAGAAAAAGGTGGAATGAAACAACCACCAAACTTCAATTAATACTTCATTTTATGGACCTATGATTTGAACTCAGAACATTTAATCCACCACTCTTCCAATTTTTTTATAAAATAATTTGATAAAATTCATAACTAGAGGAGCCCGTGGCAATTCTACGTTTTATAAATACAGCTCATGAATGTTGTCTAACTAACTTACTCGAAGTCTACCCCTGGGTCTTCCCCCAGGCCGAGTTTGGGCGTAAAATATCTGTTCAGTGATTCTTTCCTGAGATATTCTGACCACATGTCCGGGACTGTGATCTCTCTGTTCGGAGAAGTAGCAGCTCTACCTGGAGCGGTTCCCTGATCTCCGAGCTAGGTACTCTATCAAGGAACGTTACCCCAAAGACCATTCGGACGAACCCCATTTCGGCCGCTTTTATTCTGGATCGTATTCTTTCGGTCATTATACAATATAATTTGATAGCATATAAAATAGAATAACACAATATAATATAACGCTATACATATAATAACAATATATAATATAATAAAATATAATATAACATAACACAATATAATATAATATAATTGTTTCTACTTTTGGTACAAGGGCAGCAATTCACCAATGCATTACTGGTACTTTATTTTATCGACCCCGTAAGGATGAAAGGCAAAGTTAACGTTGGCGGGATTTGAACTCAGATCATAAAGAGGCGTAACTCTGTGCTGCAAATCAAAGCGTCCGACCCTCTACCGATACTGCCAATCCAACGCCCATAATATAACATAATATAACATAATATAACATAATCTAATATAATATAACATAATCTAATATAATATAATATATTATAATATAAATATATTGTATAGATTTGTGAGTCCAAACAAACAAGAACAAATAGGATTTCTCATCACTATCTAATTCTAATATGTTGTATTGCTTTGCTCTCACTCCCAGGGGAGATTAGTTCCACTTCAGCGCATTGTGTGAAAAGAGAGAAAACTGCTGATTAAGTCTTTCAAGCAGATGGTAATGTATATTGACAAGTCTATCGGCAGGTCTCACATGAATGCTTACATAATGACATACAAACAAACATGCATACTCAAACTCACACACACACACACACACACACACACACACACACACACACACACACACACACACACACACACACACACACACACACATGCATACATATAGGCATGCATAAAAACAGGTATATATGCATCCATATATATATTCATATATGAACATATACATACACTCCTACATTCATACATACATATGCATATGCATATATAAATGTAGGCAAGCATATGTTTGTATACTAAGTCCCATATGTGCCCGTTACACTAATACAAG
The DNA here is from genome assembly GCA_964016885.1 of Eledone cirrhosa. NCBI lineage: Eukaryota > Metazoa > Mollusca > Cephalopoda > Octopoda > Eledonidae > Eledone > Eledone cirrhosa. The sequence continues at coordinate 336,221,674 of OZ024742.1, read as the reverse complement.
TACAATTGTATAAACACAAATACCTACACAACAATACTTATATCTAAGAACACACCAACTTGCAAAATCACTCACAAACCTATGGAACAGTCTTATCTTAAAGCAAAACAGCAGTGTAGCATTGTTAGTAGACGACTTGGATTGTGTAAAGAAGCATTTAAATAATCGACAAGGCTTTCGGGAACCGTCGGAACATGAAACCAGACCTGTCGACTCTCTCCGTCCGACGGGGAGATTTGCAATAGCCTTTGGGGTGGGTGAAAGATGTCTTCTCTTGTCAAAATAGGTATAGCTTTCTTTATGTAAAATCTCTTCATTTTGCCTCATGTCTCCCCGTTTTGGGGCACTTTTTTTAAGATACTCCCCGTTTGGGTTTTTAGAGGCTGGCAGGTCTGTGAAACTCACGACCTAATGTTGTTATGAGTACTCTTGACATTTCATGCGCAGTATAAAATGTTAAGAGTCAATATCCGTGTTAACAGAAGCCCCCGTCAAGAGGTAGGCAACTTTGTGGCGTACCAGCTGTATGCCACATGCCAAATTCTCATTGTTAACCCTTTCGTTACAATATTTCTAATGAACTACACTGTCTATGGGTTTTAATTGATTTTCAAATAATCAGACCTGCCAACCTCTAAAAACCCAAACAGAGTTTACCATGAAAAAAATGTGTCTCAAAAATGGAGAAATGAGGCAAAATGTCCTAATTTTACATAATGAAAGCTATACCCATTTTCACAAGAGAAGATATCTCTCACCCACCCCAAAGTGGGTGGGAGATCTACCCTTCGGACGGGGATAGTTGACAGGTCTGATATTAGGAGGAATTTAATAAAATATCTGACTTTTTCAGTAATAAGTTGATAATTAGAACATTATTTAACAAGTGTTTTCTAAATAGAATTATGATGGAAGGATTTAATATAAGTATAAACTTTTTTAAAATAAACTAAAGGTGATCTCAAGCCATTTTTATTAAAAAGGTTAAAGACCAAACACGGCTATATTTGCCCTACCTCAGTCGATGGAGCAAATATCATGCCACACATTGTCTAGGGCAGCCTCTAACTCATATTTTTTCTGAGCATATAGAAAACCTCTGTTTTGTTTAAAACCAGGGGTATATCATCTTTCTCTTCATCCTTTCCTGGCTAAATTCATCGCACAAGGAGTTACTGTCATTCACGGCATATATCCCCCATTTGCTCTCTTTTCTTTTAAGCTGGCTCAAATCTTTAATTCAACCACACAAATGGTGTCCGTACAGTTCAAAATTTGCACAACTACAACATCAGCAAGAATAATAATTGTTTCTACTTTAGACACAAGGCTAGCAACTATGGATAGAGAGAGAAGTATATTAAACCAAGGACAGTACTTGACTGGTGATTTATTTTATCTGTGCCGAAATGATGAAAAACTAAGTTGACTTCGGCAGAATTTGAAGTCAGAACGTAAAGGACCGATGCAAAAATATGCAATAGATATTTTTAATCTTTGACAATGTTTCGCTGGTTTAAACCAATTTCACTTGAGTTACATTTTGTTTACAGAAAGGTAAGAATAACATCGAAATGCTATATTCGTTTATATACGTGCAATTCACGGAGAATTGCCAGCGACACCCTCCCCACGGGGTTTCATCTATAGACGGGATAATGTCTTTCCGATTTTACGGAGGAAAACAGATAGTCGGCGCCTAAAGGAAGAGAGCAGTCAAGCTCCTCCATTGTAGAATCATTTCTTCAAAATGATAACATCACTATAATGAAAATCTCTATCATAAATTCCCAGCAATCTAACTATTGTCATCTTCACTGTTATTACCATAACCATCATCATTATCATCATAATCATCGTCATCATCATCATCATCATCATCATCATTATCATTATTTCTATGATTATCCACACTAAGAGCATACTAATAATGATTTCTACTATAGGCACAAGGCCAGCAATTTGGGGAGAGTGGAAAGTCGATTAAATCGACGCCAGTGCATTACTGGTCCCTTATTTTATCGACCCCATAAGCATGAAAGGCAAAACTAACCTCGGTGGGATAAGAACTCAGAACATAAAGGGCCGTAACTATATGCTGCAAAGCATGTTGGCCGACGCTCTAACGACCAGTATCATAATCCACATCATCATCATCATCATCATCATCATCATCAGCAGCAGCAGCAGCAATATGGCCATAATGACCGTTATAATGTTTTCTAGCTTCTGATCACCCCAAATAAGCCTCCCTCCTATACCATTAATTATATAAAGTAAGGACCGCAATATATACACCCTTCTTCTTATTTATACACTGCCCTCGGGGCTTAACCAGTTGTTCATAGATCTGTTCACACAACTGGAGCAGTTGAGAATTCAAATATGGATACGCCATTTGTATACAAATGCATAGACGTATGACTGCGTACACACTATTTACATAAATACACACACTTACATATACACACAAGCAAATATGTACGAATACTAACACACACACACACACACACACACACACACACACACACACACACACACACACACACACACACACACACACACACACACACACACACACACACACACACACACATATTTACACACGCTTATGTGTACGCATACATGAATGAATAAAGACACAGAAAAGAAGCAGGAGATATCGATAAAAAAATAATGAAATAGACATGTAGGGACCTGTACAAAAAGAACAGTTTTGTTTATCTATAAATGAGTGGTGTATATGTGTTTATATTGCCTACATGTGCGTGAATCTGGGCATTCAGGTGTCTACATATATTCGTGTTTGTGTATGTACGCGCCTGCATGTATATATAAATATATATATATAAATATATATATATATATATATATATATATATATATACAGTTTTCCCCCGGTATTCCCGAGGGTTACGTTTCTAGAGCACCCACACCAAGTGAAAAGCCGCGAATATTGGACGTGGTCCGTAAAAATGCCTATTTATCGTCAAAATATAACGTAAAATAAAATTAAAAAAAAGAGGAAGCGTCTTATGCGAAGGGGTGTCTAATAGGCCGGAAAATTTGGTATATTGTTATTAATAATTTAGCGTTAAAAAATTTATATTGCCACGAAAAAAGCCATTAAAAAAGATATTTACAATTCCGCGAATATGCGGTGGTTTCCACGAACAATTATTAGTCGGGTTCTAAGGAAAATTCCGCGATAATGGGGGCCGCGAATGCCGGAGTACACTGTACATATATATATATATATATATATATATATATATATATATATATATATATATATATATATGTGTGTGTGTGTGTGTGTGCTTGTGTGTCGTGTATAGACATACATAATATTTACTCTAGAACACGGCATATATGATGGAGTGGCAGTATCGTTACAGAGTCGGATAACAAACTTTGCTGTATATAGTTACGGTTCTTTTCGTTCTGAGTTCAACGAGGTTAGCTTCGCCTATCATCCTTACGGGGTCGATAAAATAAAGCACCAGTAATGCACTGGGGTCGATTTAATCAACTTTCCTCTCCCCCTCAAATTGCTGGCCTTGTGCCTAAAGTAGAAACCATTATTTAGTAGAACCCTTCGCTTTACATAGAATGGGGTGTAAAGAATTTCCACTCTTCCTCTGCACACAGCTGTTCGGAAATAGTTGTGCCACCATCTGTATATAACTACAATGATTCTGTATAGAGAGGAATAATGAATATATAGCAACGTTGTATATCTCAAATAGGATATATAATTTAGCTAAAATGGCCACTATAACTTACATGATGTGCATGCGTCTGGTGAGGTAATTAATTAGATAATGGTTTCTGATTTAGACACAAAGCCAGCAATTTTAGGGGAGGGCAAAGTCGATTAAACGACACTAGTGCGTTACTGGTACTTTATTTTATCGACACAGTAAGATTGAAAGGCAAAGCTAACCTCGGTGGCATTTGAACTCAGAACGTAAAGGCTCGTAATTATATGCTACAAAGAATGTTGTCCGACGCTCTACCGATACTGCCAATTAATTAAATAGTAAATATTTATGCTTGAAAATATAAGATTAATTTAATGTAGATATAACTACATTTGTTGAATTAGAAGCCTTAGCTTTGTATGACATGTAAATATTTTAAAATATTCCTTTAAACATGAAATCACGTTTGTTTCCTCATCAGATAACAACTACCAGAATGATACTGTTTATGGGGGAATAATTACTACAGCAACGCTGTATGTGAAAAGTATGGTGTAACTGAAATCAGTTTAATATATGAAACAAAGCAAATATGTAATACGATGACTGCAGTGTGATGATGATCGTCGCCAGTAATTGGAATAAGTTGTTGCTGTTGTTTTACTGGGAGGGCTGGGGTATGGTTTTGAAAGACATGTTTGAAATTAATTTATGGCTACTGTGGGATTGATTGTAGGATAATAATTTGTGTTTGCTAGTATTTGTGGATATCATAGGATTGGTTTAGATTTGTTTACGTTCTAGTTAAGACAAATGACGGTCTTATTTATGTTAGATATTTCCTTTAATCCAATACAAAATGAGATATAAATCTTTATGCTATGATCTCATATTTCACCAATCGTTCATAGGACAAAATTATAGCCGTAAGCAAAATTATAGCCGTAAACATGACGAAAGGAAGCAAGAAGAAAACAAAGGTTGTTGTTGTTGGATATTCATCGTTTACAACATATACATGTTGTTATTGGACTTCCGTCATTTTCGACAAGTGTTCTAGTTGATTCAATCAATGGAACTCCCTATTACCGAAACTAACGTGTAAGCAGCTAAGCATTCCACAGATCCATACGCCCTTAACGTAGTTTTCAGGGAGACTGAGTGTGACACGATGTGTGACATGGTTGGCCCTTACGCTACAAGTACAACTCGTTTTTGTCAGCTGAATGAACTGGGGCAACGTGAAATAAAGTATCTTACCGAATATCACAATGCACCGCCTGCTCTAGGAATCGAACTAACCACCTTATGATACTGAGCTGAACACTCTAACCACTAAGCTACACGCCTTCAAATGAAATGAAGGTAATACACTTTGACTCCAACAGTCTGTATTTCTGTGGTTATAAAAATATCAGAAGCATTCAACTGAGTGAAGAATAAAGGCTAGAAAATTTAAACGGACTCAAGATTAAACAAAAATATTAGCTACACATGCGCTTCACATTGCACATCTTAAATCATAAAAATAAAACATTTATTACAAAAGTGCTTAACTAAAAATTATAAAAGTTAAAGTGTATTAAAGTTTGATTGAAACGATGTGGGATTCAATTACCAATCTAGATACAAGTCCTACAATTTGTGAGAGAGGAGAGTCAATTATATCGTGTTTAGTATTTGACTTGTTGGAATATTTGACCTCGGCGGGCTTTGATTCAGGGTGTAAAGAACAAGAACAAACACCGGAAAGCATTTTATCTGACGCTCTAGCGATTCTATCAATCTACCGCCCTAGCAATGTGGAATATGAAAAAAATTATTTAGCTTTAAGAAACTACCACAATGAAATTAGAGCTATAAATATCTAAGTAACAACACAAAAAAAGCAATGTTACTTTCAAAATATTTAATAGTTGCTTATATTTCGGATAAAATTCTTCTTGACGAAGGAAAAAGTTGAAGAAATAACGAGGAGTGGAATTAAACGTCAACCTCAATGCATTTCTATTATCGTTATTTCGATATTTATAGATCCAATTGCGCTGTAGCAGCTTCCCCAAATTTAATCATTTAAAATGAATTATACTAGATATAGCTACGACAACGTCAATTTGAAAAATGGAATAGAAATATTGAATAACTTTAAGATAGCACACACCTAGTTATGTTTCTCTACGTATACAATGTAATGCATATTTCATCAGCCACAGAGTCAGATTTGTGGAGAAGAGATTGTATGCACAGACAGATACAGACACAAACACACAGGCGCACACGCACACAGCTGGATGGGTGGAACAGGTAAAACATATAAAAGATATATATATATATATATAAAAAAATATAAAAGAGTATATATATATATATATATATATATATATATATATATATATATATGTTGTTTAGACACTACCTTGCTCACAAGTGTCTTTTTTAAGTTAAGCTTTATATCATGTCTCCCTATTTTATCTGATGAGAATGCAAATATCGTCCCTGGATGATATTTGTTTTTGAAATGAGCATAATAAAATACATGGACATTTTCTAACCATCTTTTAATTTCTTCTTATATATATATATATATATATATATATATATATATATATATATACAAATCATTCTATCTATCTATAACTTTATACCTTAGAAATATCCCCATAAACACCAACTTTTAATATAATTTAAATTACTTATAATTACATAGTGACTGAAATATAATACAGTCTATATAAACTTTAAATACTAGATACGGCAGTGAATTATATATGCATCTGTAATTAAATGTATAGAGTAATAACATCAGATATATATAGGATTAATTTATTAACATAAGGGATCTGTCTAACTTATATGTAGGGTGGTGCAATGAATTATATATGAGTTATATATGCATGTATAACTTGATGGATAGATTAATGACATTGTAAATGAGGGATGTATTTGTTTACCCAAGAGATGTATTTGATTTTATCATGCAAACAGCCGTACGCTGCTCCATAACTTACCAGGGGTTATGTAGACAAAATTCTAATTGGTCCTCTGATATGTTTTGAGAGTAGACTGTATGTACAGTGAACTTTGATATAAAGATATAGCACTTTGTTGTGGGAAATTCAATTATAGCATTATATAATAATGAGTAATCAACTTCCTATAGATACCTTTAATACATTATGATAGAGTAGACTGTATTTAAAATTAGATATAAATATATAACCTTTTATATAAGGGACTCAATTGAGGCACCATATAATGTATGTTAGAACAATGAATTTAGTTATGAGAATCAGCCAGTTACCTCCCCTTAATTACACACCTACTTCCGGATAATAAACCACTGTAAATTCTCGCAGCAGAAAGAACCTATTCTATAATATGGATTAAATAACACTGAGCCTCAATACGTTACAATCATTTACTACATCAAACATTCAATACGAATTGATCGTAACATATGTGATGGATGTAAAAACTATAACTTCCTTTTTCTGAATCTGAAAATGGTGGCGGATGAGAAAACTATAACTTTCTTTTTATTTTTATTTTTCTGCACACATACTTTTTTGATCTATACAAAATATACCCTACCACTACAACCACCATAATACTCTTGCTTACCCGCTTAAAGTGCTTGCATTACATGTAACACCTTGCCACACAATAATCGTATATAAATGAGACACACTTGCATGCTCCATGTGTGACTTACGCATACACTATCTACTAGATCTGATTATCAAACTATTCTCTTGCATTATCTGTGTTATCTGCCGCATGTATTTTAATTTTGACTTTGAATTTGAATTGCTGTACAAATATAGTATAGTATAATATATGTCACTCCACTGTACATCAATATATATATATGTATCTGTATGTCTCTTGCGTTGGATAGGAGGTCAATTATATGTACAAGCATTGAAAAATGCTCCGAAGACTTCAAGCCTAGGTTTGGATGAAACAATTGTAAGTGAATAAATGCTTTGAACATAGCTTTGATTCTTGTGAATTCTCTCTCTCTCTCTCTATATATATATATATATAACGAAGGAAGTGTGGTAAGGAACCAGATGGACCCTAACGCACCAGAGTACTCAATACTTAGGGTAGTAGAGTGGGTAATAGGAAAATGATTAACACCGACGGCAGAGCTCTCGCCGTTTCGAATGCTATTTCAGTCCAGAAATAGCCGTCGAAACTGCTTCAGCTCTGCCGTCGGGGTTAAACATTTTCCTATATATATATATATATATATATATATATATATATATATATATATATATATATATATATATATGTATATATGTATTCTGGATACATATATATATATATATATATCCTGAATACACATATATATATATATATGGTCACACTGGAAAGGGAAGACCAAGGTTAACGTATGTTGATGCCCTAACGACAGACACTAGTCTGTTGGAGACACAGGATCTGGCAACGATAATGAGGGACAGAAACCGCTGGAGAGAACTCGTCCATGGATCTCGGGAATTTTACCCGCCCTAGAATATATATGTATGTATATATATATATATGTATATCTAGGGCGGGTAAAATTCCCGAGATCCATGGACGAGTTCTCTCCAGAGGACTCTGTCCCCCATTATCGCTGCAAAGTCCTGTGTCTCCAACAGACCAGTGTCTGTCCTTAGGGCATCAACATACGTTAACCTTGGTCTTCCTTTTCCAGTGTGTCCATGTAGGGGCTCCCACAGGAGCACTGAGTGCAATGTCAACTCTGGATGTCGGTGAGCATGTCCAACTAATCTCGGTCTCCTGTGTGTCACATTTGAGCTGACCTTTGGGAGGCTCCCATACAGCTCTGAGTTTTTTATCTTCAGTGTATACTGATTAATGTTCAGAGCCATCCTCAGTATTCTCGTGTAGCACGCATCCACCATCTGAGTGAGTTTCTTGGTCAGTGTCCAAGTCTCAAACCCGTACAGCAGCACAGACTCCACCACAGCAATGAAGAGGCGGATTTTCAGGTCTTTACGAAGGTCCGACTTCCACACCGATCTCAAGCTGTGGCACACCGCCAAGACCTTGCTCATCCTCTCAACCACATCATCTTCCGTATTCCCAATCTTTGCTCCCAAATACAGGAAGTCCTCAACCAATTCTAGCGGTTTCCCGCCTACATTAGTGATCCCCTTTGGCTTCTCAACATTCTCTACCAGAGAGGAGCCTCAGAGAGCCGAGAAGAAGATCAAGGAGAGCAAGGCTCATGGAGAAGATGGAGTGGCATCAGAGGTGATGAAGAGGTGTAATTTTGATGATATCATAATGGAGTTCTATAACCAGGCACTGGAGAAAGGAGTTGCCCCGAATCAGTGGAGGATCAATAACATCGTCCCAGTGCTAAAGAAGGGAGATTTCTCTAACACCAACAACTACAGGGGGATCTCACTGACGTCACTTGTGGCAAAGACCCTCAACAGGATGATTCTTAACAGGACCCAGCCTGAGATGGAGAAGAAGCTCAGGGACAAGCAGAACGGCATCAGGGAGGGAAGATCAACCACTAGTCACATCCTGATGCTGAAGAGGATATTAGAGGGAGCTAGAGCAAAGTGCTTTCCTGCAGTCATGGTTTTCATTGACTTTAGGAAGGCCTTTGATTCTGGGGACCGTTACTGCCTGATGAAGATCTTACAGGCTTATGGAATCCCCAAGAAGATAGTGGACCTGATATCACTGCTCTACACCAACACCAAAGCCCAAGTCATTACACCTGATGGGATGACAGAGTTCTTTGAGATACTGGCTGGAGTGCTCCAGAGAGATATATTGGCACCCTACCTTTTTATCATCGTAGTGGACTATTGTATGCGCCTTGCACTGGAGAAACACCAGGACTCTGGCTTTACTGTAGCACCGGTTCAGAGCAGGAGAGTTAAGGCAAAAAAGATATCGGATGTTGAATTTGCCGACGACATAGTTTTGGTGACAAATACAGTGAAGGAGGTAGAGGATTTGATGCAGGAGGTTGAGACTATGTCGATGAGTGTGGGGCTGAGAATGAATGAGACTAAAACAAATATATATATATATATATATATATATATATATATATATATATATATAATATATATATATATATATAATATATATATATATATATAATATATATATATATATATAATATATATATATATATATATATAATATATATATATATATATAATATATATATATATATATATATAATATATATATATATATATATATATATATATATATATAATATATATATATATATATAATATATATATATATATATATATATATATATATATATATATATATATATAAAAGCAGAAGGGATATTCAATTTGTTGGTAATTCAACAAATATAAATGTTTATAACTGATTCAGAACACTCGACAAGTTTTCTGGAGTATAATATTCAATGATGTTAAATAAATGGAAACTATATTTATAAAACCATATATATATATATATGTGTGTGTATATAGATAGATATATGTGTGTATATATATATATATATATATAAGGAAAAAAAATTAAATCGAAAAAGCAACTGGAGTCTTTTTTTTCTTTTATATGTTTATTTGATTCCTTTACCGGTTTCGCAGTTCTTGTACTTTTCAAAAGTAGAATTGAGATGGAGGTTTTGTGGTTTTTCAACCACAAACTCTCCATCTCAATTCTACTTTTTTCTACTTTTGAAAAGAACTACGAAACCGGTAAATAAACCAAATAAACATTTTATTTTTTTAAAAAGACTCCAGTTGCATTTTCGATTTCATCTTTTTTCCTTATACTTTCACTTGTGTAGGACACCTCGTTTTTTTTTTAAAACCTCACTTTCTAATATATATATATATATATATATATATATATAAATGACATTACTGACATCATCAAGCACAGCAACATCAGAATCTTCGCAGAGGATTCCAAGCTCCAAAGGGTCATCAATGAGGTGGGTGACCAGATTTGCCTTCAGTCAGACCTACTGGCTTTTATCCAATGGGCAGAAAGGAATAATATGCTGTTGAATGAAGATAAATTTGAATTAATCCACTTTGGAAAAAAGGATGCCCTGAAACTACCATACTCTCTTCCTTCGGGTGAAACTCTAGTGGCTTCCAATAATATCAGAGACCTGAGAGTAATTGTGGACAACAACATAAGCTGGGCCACTCATATAAACAGCAAATTTGATATGGCTCGCAGAATGTGATCCTGGATTCTTAGAACATTCCAGTCGAGAGATATCCACACTATTATCCTTCTCTTCTCCACTTTTGCTCGACCCCACCTTGAATACTGTTGTCCACTGTGGTCACCCCACACGAAACAAAGTATCATGAAAGTTGAAGCACCCCAAAGGTCAATTACAAAAAAGATAGATGGCATGACAGGCCTTGACTATTGGAGTCGATTAGAAAAGCTCAAATTTTATTCTCTCCAACGTCGCCGTGAGCGCTACATTATCTGTATGATGTGGAAAATATTCCACCAGCTTTGCCCAAATGATGTTAGCATCACCTTTAGTGTACACCCAAGACTTGGGCCCCGTGAAATCCACCCACGGCAAAAATCTCACTCGCATCACATAACAACAATACGGCACAATTATTTCACCTCAATTGGCCCTGCACTCTTTAACATTACACCAAGACACATCAAAGCCGAGACAGACCCCATCAAGTTCAAGAAGTCTTTGGATAAATTCCTTCAAGAAATCCCGGATAAGCCTCCTACACCCAGATATGCCTCCGTAGACAAGAACTCTCTGCTGGAGTGGGCCATGGTGCCCAAACACTGATTTGTAAGACTTCGCTAGGTGGTTCTATTAAGTTAGACATGACCCGGGCCAATACTGGCCGAAACCTATCAAAGTTATCAAAGTTATATATATACGCACGCACACACGCACACACGCACACACACACACACACACACACACACACACACACACACACACACACATACATACATACATACATACATACATACATACATACATACATACATACATACAAATATATATATAAACATATTTCAGATTTCGTGTCTGGATAAACACTTTAATCACTAATATATTGCCCGGCAGCCGAGAAGTATAACGATTGATCATAATGATATTAGTGTATATATATATATATATATGTGTGTGTGTGTGTGTGTGTGCGTGTGCGCGTGTGTATCTGGCATTAACTCCTCTTTGACCAGCCAAAATGAACGAATGAACACCTTTGCGTTCTATAAATAATTCTATGTATTCCGTTATACGGCAATATCATTTTATTGACAGCTGCACCAATCTTTGCACATACTGTGTGTATGAAGAAGGAACAAAAAAAAAAAAAAATAGACAACAGAAACACAATTATGTAAAACAAAAACAAGTCGTAGAAATATATTTTTAAAAATCGAAATGGCTGGGGAAAAATATTATTAATGATGATGCGAAGGAACAGGGGGTGAAGTGGATGATGTAAACAGACAGCTAGATAGACAGATAGATAAATAGATAGATAGATAGATAGATAGATAGATAGATAGATAGATAGATAGATAGATAGATAGATAGATAGATAGATATATTTCTTTATTAGCCACAGGGGCACAAAAGAAGGGGACAAATACAAAGGGGGAAGTTTACTTACAATAAAAACGTGTAAAATGTTATCACAGATGGAATTTAAAAGTTAGTCAATTTTCCCCAATAGAGGGAGACAGTTTATATGGGTAACACATACCCCCGAAAAAAATGTGCAACCCTCATCTCCAGGAGTACGAAGAGCTTGTACTCCTTTCCTCTCCTCCTCCTTTTCCTCAACCTACAGGCTGATATAGAGAGAAGGCCCATTCACTCGGGCCATTCTCGCCACTTTCACCCACCTTTCATATAGATAGATAGATAGATATTGATAGATAGATAGATATATATATTGATAGATAGATAGATATGTTTCTTTTATTTGCCACCAGGGCATCAAAAGTGGGACAAGTACAATGAGGGGAGTTTACAAAACAAGGCGTCCTCAATAAGGAGGAGGCAATAACAATATATAAAAATAAAATAAAATATAACAAAAAATAAAATTTATAACAAAGTCCTCAATAGAGAGGAGGCGCCTTGGGGGGTCGCACACACCCCCGAAAAAAGTGTGCAACCCTTCTCCCCAGGAGCACAGAGAAGGGGTGCTCCCTTGGTCTTTCATCTTCCTCACCTATAGTCTGATGTAGAGTGAAGGCCCATTCACACGGGCCATTCTCGCCACTTTCACCCATCTTTGATAGAAACGGCTGGGGTGCAGCACCTCTCTCTCCATCCTGATCCTTCTTCCGAAATGATATCGGAAGAAACGGACCAGTTGTTGGCCAGAGAGAAAGGTGTCTGACATCAGTCCTTTCAGACGCGTCCACCATACAACCTCTTTCGCCATGGCTATTACGCACAGAAACACCGCCTCTCCTTCGTTTTTGAAGAGGGGAGGCGGCTTGATCGTTACAATAGACTCGGTGGTCAACCGGATTGGTCCCACCCTTGACAGCAGTTGTTCGACATAACCCCACAGATCGGCAATGCCCGAGCAGTGTACCAATGTGTGTGCAACGGTTTCCTCGTCGCACACGCATCTGGGACAGATCTTTTTCGATGGGTCCCTACCCGGGCGCCCGTGTCTGTAGAGCCTTTCTCGAACGGGCAGAGCCCTTCTGTAGCATTGCCAGGCCAGGGACCTCTGGAAGTTATCCATAGGTCCCGGGCTGAATGTCCTACCGAACAGGTTGGCCAGTTCGTCTTCCTCCATGCCTAGGGCTTCTCTGAGGGCGTCGTCGCACCTGCTAACCACCAGCCCTCTATAGAATGACGAGGTGGATTCTCCACTGACAGCCGGATCCGCCTGCCAGAGAGCCGTGGGTGCCTGGGCACACTCGGTGTGCCAGGCGCCCAGTTTTCTCGGTCTTTGCTTGACCCAGGATTGCAGCTCGGTGAGTGAGACGAGTCTGGGAAAGGCTCGCCTCACAAACGGGGCCCACACCAGTTGACCGGAGAGGAATACCTGAAGGTGCCGTAGCTTTAATGCGTGTTTACGTATCATTAGCCACGGCATCCCCAGCCCTCCTTTCGAAGGGTGTTGACAGCAGATGGATCTCCTCACCATAGGAGCCCGCTTCTTCCAAAGGAATTGGAAGAGTGCGCGCTCCATTTTGGCGAGCGTTACCCTTGGGCAAGGCACAACGGTCAGGCGGTAGTAGATGACGGACGCTATATAAGTGTTCGCCACCTCCGCCCGTCCTTTCAGGGACAGTTTGCACTCGGCCCACTTCTGGGTCAGTGCAAACACCCTGTTCGTCACCTCACCCCAGTTCTTCTCCACCTGGAGGTCTGGTCCGAACCAGACCCCGAGCAACTTCACCGGGCCCTCCGTCCAGCGCCCGACGACGCGATCGGAGGGCATCGATCTGCCCCTCCACGTGCCGAGTTGCAGACCGATCGACTTGTCCCGGTTCAGCTTAGCCCCTGTAAACCTTTCGTACTCCTCCAGTAAGGTGCCGATCGCCCTGATTTCCGAGGCCGTCGACACCATTACTGTTACGTCATCGGCGTAGGCTGACACCGCTTTCCGCAATCCCGGTTCCAACGGGATGCCCTGCAACAACTCCAACTTCCGCAGCAGTGGCTCTAGAGTCATTACATACAGAAGGGAGGAGAGAGGGCACTCCTGTCGGATGGACCGCGCGATTTCGAACGGCTCCGAGAGGTAGCCGTTCACCTTGACCCTAGAGCAGATGCGGCTGCTGTGCATGGCATTGATCCAGCCCCTGAAAACGGGTCCGAAGCCTGCCGCCGCTAGCACCGCATCCAGGTAACCATGGTCGACCTTATCGAATGCCTTAGATTGATCCAAGTTGATCAGGGCCCCACCAAAGCCGGGTTCGTTCCCAACCCTCTCTATGATGTATATTGATAGATAGATAGATAGATAGATACACAGACGCATACATATATATATAAATGTGTGTGTGAGAGAGAGATGGGGGGGAGGCGAGAGAGAGAGAGAGAGAGAGAGAGAGAGAGAGAGAGAGAGAGAGAGAGAGAGAGAGAGAGAGAGAGAGAATCGAGGGTAACCACAGTTAGTAAGGTACTCAATACATTAGTAGAACGTAAACATCAAGTTTAATATAGAAATGGCTTCTGCAGGACTACAACCTTTTCATTCAAAAGATATCATCAGAAAAGAACGAAACACTACTAGTCCTGTAAAAGCCATTTCTGTATTAAATTTCATACACACACACACACACACACACATGTAGGCATGTATATATATATATATATATATATATATATATATATATATATATATACACACTCACACCTATAAATAGAGTATGTGGTACACGTGTGTATCTATGTATGTATGTGTGTATTTATGTATATGTGTATGACTGTATGTGTGTGCGCATTCATGTGATTTTCAAATTTATATTAGGTTCAAGTTAACTTGCTTCAACGCATGTTTTGATCATAGTGGTACTCGAGCTTAGACATGCCATACGCTGGACGGCTGTGCTACCGATTACACCAGAGAGAGCTGACAACATTTCCGTCAATTTATGCCATATCTATTGACCATTAGATGTAACTAAACGTATTGTTTCTTTACAGAGCGTTGAGCGAATTATGAATTTCGAATGCATGTTAACAGCTTCAGCGTATATCACAGTTACCTCCGCCAAGGAAGCACAAACTATTAGCTTTCTTTCATGTGAGTAAACGTCAACGATATTGGATAAAGCTTCTGAGATAAATGGTAATGAGGTAGCTATGACATGATCACAGCTTAAAATACCCACAGCGTGACATTAATATTTATATTATTCATAAACACGTTGTATACCTTTCCATATAGACTTCCTTTTATCTCTCCCCCCTCTCTCTCTCTCTCTCTTTTTCTTTCTTTATATTTCTCTCCCTATATATATATATATATATATATATAGGGAGAGAAATATAAAGAATATATATATATATATATATATATATATATATATATATATATATATATTATATATATATATATGGGGGGGGGGTAGCAGTGGTATCCGGCATTGCTCCGGCAAAAGATGGCAGTTTATTGAAAATAATAATTGTTGCATAAATATATTATTTGAACCACAACGTTTATATTTAGTGTGTAGGTAGTGGTGCGTATGTGTACATGTACAAGTGTATACAATAACTAAGAGATTGAAATAAGTCCAAGAATCCATATAATCACGGAAAAATGTTAAAACTTTGACCCAATATGACCTCAGACCAGTCGAATGTATGAAACCCAATCAGTGAAAGAGCTGATTCATTGTTATTATACTTGTTCAGTTGTTTTGTTGAATGTATGTCTCGGGTATTAAAACATTACTACCACTCAACTTCTTTAAACCTTAACAGCATATAATTAGAAGAACCCTCGTCCCACTACGTCTCTCTCTCTCTCTTATTAAGAGCTTGTCATGGCGAATGCACACCACAAACACATCCAAACGACTAGCCGTTCTCATCAAAGCCAGAAAAACTTCTGATTCTCTACATTATTCAGGTAAGATTCACCATAGAATAGTGAGACAGTGAGGCTGTGACACAAACACTTTGTAGACAGCACTGCTCCATAAAAAAATGAAATAAATGCATGACAGATAGGCATAACGTCACTGACAGACGTACATCAACCTCTAGCTCATATTTCTATCACTACTACAATAGCTGTGGAGACTTCTGGTGTCTTTTGTCCCAGGACCACCTCCCTACTCACTCCCATCAGCACGGAGTTGGGTACCCGTAGGTGTGAGCCTCGCGAGCTGGAATAGCTCTTCCAGCGCGTCTTCCGCACCATCCCCCGGGGAAACGTCTCTTTCTCACCGTCGGGGCCGTGTTGCGGCCAGCGTGTAGGCCCCCATTTGCTCATAATAATGAGACATGGGGAGAGCCGGAGAGACGGAGGCAGTGACAGTGGGAGCTTGGTTCCATTTTGTTTGGACCTGGTGTGTATATATATATATATATATATATATATATATATATATATATATATATATATATATATATATATATATATATATACATATTTATTTGCCACACCACATTTCACATGGCATCTGATCCTCGGATTTCTCTGACCCCGTGACACCATCACTCTGACACCCCACCTCATTCATCTCATCTTCTCTATTTACTTATATTAAATCCAACTGCTAGACATAGCACTAAGCAGTGTGATCAGTCTTTCCTCGTTAGAATGTCGTCCCTCTGGAATGTTCTCGCCTGCACATCGTTTTCATGCAGGAGTCGACCAGCAACAATCTAAATTGTGACCAATGCAGCTTCAACCGCATTGGTCACTGAGGGCCTACAGAGGTCATACACATAACCTCTTCCCCCAAACCTATTCTTCCCTCCAAAACGTTAAAAAAAAATCGGTAATTCAAAGCGAATAAATCATGAGAAACCTATACCATTCTATGTGTGTGTGTGTGTGTGTGTGTGTGTGTGTGTGTGTGTGTGTGTGTGTGTGTGTGTGTGTGTGATCCCTCTCGCACCAACATATATATACACGTATGTACATATTCAGGCAGCAGATGAGGAACAAACGGCTGTTATATAAGAATAAGAGATAGAGAGGAGGGGCGGCATACACTCATTATTATAGTTTATTTCTATCTGTTTTCCAAAAAATTTTACCTTTGAGTATATATGTGTGTGTGTGTGTGTGTGTGTGTGTGTGTGTGTGTGTGTGTGTGTGTGTGTGTGTGTGTGTGTGTGTGTGTTTGTGTGTGAGGATGCGTGTTTCGATTCTGATTCAAAACATGAGATTTGGCAAGTGTATATTTATGTCTCGGGTGTTGCAAGTTCGACGAATAATAAATATATTTAGACATTAACCCTTTTAACGCTTAATACCTGTGCCAATTATCATCATCATCATCTAAATTTCTATAACTGATGTTATTATTGATTTAACTGTTGGGCTTCTACTCCTGTTTCCTTCGGTTAAGGTGCGTGTCCGAGAGTTTCAGTGTTGAACACACTATCACAAGGTCGAGGCTTCGTATCCGGCAACAGGAAGCGCATGGGGAAGTGTTAGTGATTTTGACGCTTCAATTCGCGTTGATTTTCACGATAGGACTCTGCCGCAAGAAACTTCCTATGCCGCAAGAAACTTCCTATATGGCTAGCTAAGCCGGAATATTTCATGTTTTTCTTTTAATTCAATCAGCTTGTGTTTTCTCGATCATAGAACTTTTTGATATTTTTCGCCTACCAACTTGCTATTCTATACCAGAGTGTGCGGTCCAATACCTTGTTGTGCGTCTATTACGTTATTCTATATTATTCAACACGGAACTCTCTGAGTGAATACAGACTTATCCTATTCTCTGTCATTCTGGCTTAAACAAGTGATTCCGTCTGTAATTTAGTTAGAAATCACACAGTGGGAAATTCCAGTTATGAATGTGTGACGGTAAGTGAGAGATATTACAATAACAAACTTTATCGTATATGTTAGTTTAAAGTTTGTTATTGTAATATCTCTCACTTACCGTTTTCAAGCGATAGATACATACATATCTTTGTGCGTGCATGCATACACGCACATAAGCACATTGATATATATATATATATATATATATATATATATATATATATATATATATATATATATATATATATATATATATATATGTATATATAGTAATAATAATAAATTTGAAGACTAAAATCCAAAGAGAGCTCGATAAGGATACATATATATCAAATATATAAGAACCGTAGAGCAAATATTTATTAAAATAACAGATTAAAGTTTAAGCAAAGAATCGCTGCTTTCCCCCTTACCGGGATCTTCTGAAGATCCCGTTAAGGGTGAAAGCAGCGATTCTTTGCTTAAATTTTAATGTTATTTTAATAAATATATATATATATATATATATATATATATTTCGTTTCTGAATTTGTTTAGAGCAAGATTCTTTATCTGAAAACGTGTGTTGAAACCGATATTGTTATACTTTGGGAGGGTCATGTTGCCAATAAGAAACACACGCACCGGTTGCTTTCACTCCAATTTATTATAAATTAAATTTATAAATTTCCGGCTGGTTGGTTGGTTCCACAACCAGACGATTGTTCATATATTGTCAAAGTTCTTTCGTCACACATTCTGTGACCTCTTCAGGGACTGGGGATTATTTGCTCTGTTTTTGTGCCTCTCCTTTGTTCTGTCCTACGCCATCTTGTTTTTGTGTGTGTGCTAAAGAGGTCACAGAATGTGTGACGAGAGAACTTTGACAATATATGAACAATCGTCTGGTTGTGGAACCAACCAACCAACCGGAAATTTATAAATTTAATTTATAATAAATTGGAGTGAAAGCAACTGGTGCGTGTGTTTGTTATTGGCAACATGACCTTCCCAAAGTATAACAATATATATATATATATATATATATATATATATATATATATATATATATATATATATATATATATATATATATATATACTAGCAGAATGGCCCGGCGTTGCTCGGGATTTGCTCTAGGGTTCTTATATATTTGATATATATTTATTCTTATAGAGCCTCGTGAATTGCTGCTTTCACCCTTAACGGGATTCTTCTACCTAAAAGCAGTATGAAGTACACTACGACTAACTGATGTAATCGTTGGCCTTGTTTGTTTATATTTTGTTTTTGTGTATGCAAAAATATATGTACACGAATATCTATATTAAAATAACATATTAAAGTTTAAGCAAAAAATCGATGCTTTCACCCTTAACGGGATCTTCTGAAACTAAAAAAATTAATCTGTGAACGCAGAAGTAAATATTTCAAAAAACGTTGCAACCGAAGGAAAACAGGAAGACGATACTTTGGTTCGTGAAGACGTTCCCTGGCATAAGAATATATATACACACACACACACACACTGATCGCGTCATAATGTCGTAATGCAGACAGCCAGATATTATGAAGGCGCGACGTCATATCTATGTATCTATCTAAAAAGAGAAAGACTAAGAGAAAGAGAAAGAGATCGCTAAATCGCCTAATGCGGTGCCTAGAGCTTGAAAATTTGAATTTTTGCTCAGAACACTCAATAGGATCATAAGTATCACATGTGCAAAGTTTGAAAAAAAAACGGTTTGGTAGTCCTCGAGTTTTAGGGAAACAGACACACAGACATTCTTTGTTATATATAGAGAGATGTGTGTGTGTGTGTGTGTGTGTGTGTGTGTGTGTGTGTGTGTGTGTGTGTGTGTGTGTGTGTGTGTGTGTGTGTGTGTGTGTGTGTGTGTGTGTGTGTGTGTGTGTGCGTGTGTGCGTGTGTGTGTGTGTTAAAGCACGAACTGTTTGATAAAATTCTTCATGTTTCTATACTTTACGTCTAGTATTTGTTTTTTCTATACATTTAATATATAACCAACCAAAGAGTGAGTGTGTTCTGTTATTAATTCTGGCAATATTATTACAACAATATGACCCTCCTCATATATATATATATATATATATATATATATAGATAAATAGATAAATATACACGGGTGTGTATGATTGTGTATAGAAGATTATATTAATAAGAGGAATTCCAACTTTGTCTGATTTACTCGTTTTATTTACAATCCTTTAAAATTTATAATGGTATTATAATAAAATAGTATGATAGAATATTAAATTCTAAGTGTTAATTGAACAAGTACTTTCATGCTTTCGCAATCTTCAGGTTCATAATATGTGGTGACAGTCAAGTTTGCAATTTTCAACTGTTGAAAATTGCAAACTTGACTGTCACCACAGAATGTGAACCTGAAGATTGCGAAAG
>OZ024742.1:336158586-336196086 GCA_964016885.1 Eledone cirrhosa | reverse complement strand
GGTGCAGGTGTTGGAGGTGTTGGAACTATGCCGTCTGGAAAACTATTTCCTGGTAAGGTCACCCATGGCGGACAAATCTGACACCCAGCGGCATCAGGGCCACAATCTTGCAACTTTGATTTACTAAATTCGCTATTGGAAGATTATTAACCCATCATTGATTGTCCAAAATGCTAATTGGTTCGTAACTTTTAATAACCGGTTCAACTGCTTTATGCACTTAATTGATAAGCTTATTCGCTTTCAAGCCACGTTTGCCTGTATGTAACTTTTCATAGCAAATGAACAAACCCGAGCAACGCCGGGCTAAACTGCTAGTATATATAAAAGAGAAGAACGTGTTCAATATCGAAGTAGAGTTTAAGTATTCATTTATTATGGCACAGCAATGAGTCTTGTTGCTCTAGAGTTGTCCATGTGCACTCGCAGGAACATGTGGTGACAAACATATTACTGCACTCAGGTTAGCTGAGACAGACATAGTGACGAATGTAGGGATTCAAATAAGTGTTATACATACCCATTGTTAGATAAGGAAGGGTAAACGAATGCTGGTAGGGTTTGAGCCACCAGGGGATACACATATGCACAAGAGAAAGGTAAAGATGTACAGAAACTTGCAATAGTAGCAATATATACAGAATCACACACATGTATATACATATGACCACACACACACACAAATATACACACATACACATACACATACTTGCACATAGGCGCATAACACATACAGAAACCGGCAACAGCAGCAATATATAAAGAAACACGCACATGCTCACACAAGTACACACTCACAAACATGGGCATACCGCATACACACACCACAGAAAAACAAAAATAAATTAAAATACAAGAGGGTGTAACTGGATATGAATCAACGATGGAGTTCATGAAACAAAATCAATGCGAAAAGGAGACAAAGAGTGTCAAAACATCCATTGTGAAGGCCACAGAATGTGTGACGAAAGAGTTTTCACAATTAAATAACCATTTCGTTGTTATTATGCTTCGCAGCATAGAGTGAAGGCCCTTTACATTGTGAGTAATCCCCCCGAGGTTAGCTTTACCTTTCATCCTTATGCAGTTGATAATATAAAGCACCAGTAATGCACTGAGGTCGAATTAATCAACATTCCATTCCCATGGCCTTGTGCCTAAACTAGAAACAATTATGATTTATCACATAATCATATATAGGGTGGTGGATTGGCACTATCAGTAGAGCGCCAGATAATTTTTTGTGGCATGTAGTTAGGTCCCTTTACGTTCCGAGTTCAAATCCCGCCGAGGTTGGCTTTGCCTTTCATCCTTACGGGGTCAATAAAATAAAGTACCAATATGCACTGGGGTCAATGTAATCGACTTTCCCTTGTCCCTAAATTGCGGACCTTGTGCCTTTAATCAGAAAACATTATTATTAATCACGTACCTGTCTAATAATAAAATCTGAAATGAAACTCAACTGGTGCGTGTGTTCCTTTTATTGGCAGCATGATCCTCCTAACCTATAACAATATCTGTTTCAACACACGATTTCACATCAAAAATATTGCATGAATACAAAAACGAAGTGTATATATATATATATATATATATATATATATATATATATATATAACAGATATTGGTATATGTTATGAGGGTCATGCTGCCAATAAAAGAGGCACACACAGCAGTTGCGTTTCATTTCAGTATTTATTATTAGACAGGTACGTGATTATTAATGCTAGCAACCAGATGGTTATTCAATTGTCAAACCTCATACAAATATATATATATATATATATATATATATATATATATATATATATATATATATATATATAAATAAATGAAAGGTATATACATTGTTTTAGCGAGAAGCTAACAGTATTCCATAACATATATGCGACTATGTCGTCAAGATGGGAACATGTGTGTGTGTGTAGAACAATGAAGAAAAACAAGATAGAAGTCAGAGGTAGGTAGTTAATTAGTTCATAGTTTTATGATCGTTTCAGCGGGTCGATTGATCGTGTAAAGTCGATGTATCGGCTAGCATGATAATGGTTACGTTACTACCTATTTCTAGTCTCTAACTTCCTTTTGGTAGAATACTATATATATATATATATATATATATATATATATATATATATATATATATATATATATATATATATATATATATATATATATATATATATATATATATATATATATATATATATATAGACGAGTGTGTATGATTGTGTATAGAAGATTATATTAATAAGAGGAATTCCAACTTTGTCTGATTTACTCGTTTTACTTACAATCCTTTAAAATTTATAATGGTATTATAATAAAATAGTATGATGGAATATTAAATGTTAAGTGTTAATTGAACAAGTTGAAAATTGCAAACTTGACTGTCACCACACATTATGAACCTGAAGATTGCGAAAGCATGACAGTACTTGTTCAATTAACACTTAACATTTAATATTCCATCATACTATTTCATTATAATACCATTATAAATTTTAAAGGATTGTAAATAAAACGAGTAAATCAGACAAAGTTGGAATTCCTCTTATTAATATATATATATATATATATATATGAAATATAAGAATCAAAGAACTGTTCAAAACATTATTGTGCTTACAGCTGTTTCCTCCAAACCGAGGTTTGGATTCTTCGGAGCAATTTATTAATGCATGGACAGTTATATGACCTCCTTTTCAGCCGAGAGACATACCAATACATATTCAAACATTGATACATATTCAAACATTGTGGGTCAACATTCATTACAGAATTTAGAGTGGCAGTACACACTTCGAGATTACATTTATATTAATAGGTACAATCAAAAATCAAAGATATAGGTTAAAGTACAACATGAAGATAAGTGGTTATATAGTGCAAATGTTATATGTGTGGCACGCATGTGCGTCTTGTTTATATAGTGTGGCAGAGAGATATGTGTGGTAGAGGCACTTAGGTAGGTAAATAAGAGTGTTAGGTTGGTAGATCTGGTGGCAAAGTCTTTATATGATTGATGTAGTCTGTGTGTGGAGAAATATTATAAGCATTAAAGATAGTGCAAGCATTAAAAGTGTTATAAGTATTGGAGATGCACAGCGCAGGGATGTCAAGTAATTCATGTACTTCGGCATTTTCATGGTCAAGGGAGTGTATATTTCGATTATATGCCTTTCACATAATCCACGACAATCCAGGAGGTCATATAACTGTCCATGCATTAATAAATTGCTCCGAAGAATCCAAACCTCGGTTTGGAGGAAACAGCTGTAAGCACAATAATGTTTTGAACAGTTCTTTGATTCTTATATTTCATATAACTGCTCTGTAAATCATCTGATGTTTTTACATTGAGCTACTTAACTTACTGGTAATAAGGTAGTAATACATTACTGCCTACCACTATTTAGGGTGTATGTAAAATACTTACAACTGCTTAAGGTTTTGTGTTTACATAACCATAAATAGTATAACTAATACTATATATATATATATATATATATATATATATATATATATATAATTGGAGAGTTGGATGCTTAAAGCGTCCGTATGCGGTAGGCCGTATGAGCACTCGATGCTCTCATAGAGTATGATATCACCGAAACAAAGAGAATCAGTGTTGCGACGAATGGAATTTATTGGACATATTACAATCGGTTCTCTGGCGACGAGCTCGAGGCACGAATCTACGAATCAAGACTTATCTGAGGACCTTGCGATGTTCAGAATCAGGTTCAATCATCACATCGATCGTGCCTCGAGCTGGTTGCCAGGGATACGATCGTAATGTGTCCAATAAATTCCATTCGTCGCAACACTGATTCTCTTTTTTTCGGTGATATACATACGAGGTGTGTCAGAAAAGTTCCAGGACTGATGTCACAAAAGATTTATTTCAAACCCAAACTTCAGACTAAGAGTTTTCTCCTTCTAAGTAATCCCCCTGGAGTCTAATGCACTTTTCCATATTTTTCTGCCACGCTTGCATGCACTCCTGGAAGGATTCTTCCGGGATCTTCCGCAGTTCCGTCGTCACGGCCTTTTTGATGTCGTCCACGTCTTCAAAACGGGTCCCTTTGATGACCCTTTGAGTTTGGGGAATAGGAAAAAAATCATACGGAGCCAGGTCGGGGGAGTAGGGAGGTTGCTCCAGCACGGCGATGTTCTTCTTGGTTAGGAACTGTCAGATACTCGGGGCATTGTGAGCAGGCGCGTTGTCATGGTGAAGCAGCCACAAGTTGTCCTGCCACAACTCTCGCCTCTTCTCACTCACTGAACGAAGCAAACGCTGCAGTATCTCTTTGTAGACATCTTGGTTGATCGTCTGGCCCTGTGGCAAGATCTCGCAGTGGACGATCCCCCTCACATCGAATAATGTGATCAACATGACCTTGACTTTGGACTTCGACTGTCGTGCTTTCTTCGGCCTTGGCGACGTCGGACTCTTACACTGAAGGCTCTGGCGTTTGGTTTCCGGGTCGTACTCGAAGATCCATGACTCATCACCAGTGATGACTGTCCCTAGCAAGTCTGGTTCGGTTTCAAGACGCTTGAGGATGTCCTGGCACACTTGCATGCGTCGACCCTTCTGGTCATCGTTCAGCAGTTTTGGCACCATCTTCGCGCAGACTTTCCGCATGTCCAAATCTTCAGTGAGAATCTTCCAGACGCTGTCCCGATTCATGCCCAGCTCATTCGCCATCAGTCGAACAGTCAGTCGACGATCGCTACGTACCATCTGACTGACGCGCTCAATGTTGACTTCAGTTCTGGTTGTTGAGGGCCTTCCGCTCCCAGGGTCATCTTCCACGTCCTCGCGTCCTTCTGTAAACCTCTTGCACCACTCAAAAACACGTGAGCGTGACATCGTCTCATCTCCATACACTTGCTGCAGCAATCCCGGTGCTTCTGACGGAGTTTTCCCCAACCGTACCAGAAACTTCAAGTTTGTTCGTTGCTCTGTGCTCACTGCTTGACGACCTGAAACAGAGGACATGTATATGAAATTATGAAGAAAAAAGTTTGACCGCTGCAGAGAGCTAAGATTACAGTTACATACTCCAGGGGGATTATTTTGAAGGAGAAAACTCTTTGTGTGAAGTTTGAGTTTGAAATAAATCTTTTGTGACATCAGTCCTGGAACCTTTCTGACACACCTCGTATATATATATATATATCTTTATATATATATATATATATAGAGAGAGAGAGAGAGAGAGAGAGAGACATATATATAAAAAGGGTAAAGAAACCTCTCGGTGACGAATAATCATGAACTTTCTCCTGTGAAGTACAAGTCTGGTCAAGATTGTTTTGTGTAAGACCATCAGCCGTCCATGCATACCAGCCTTCCCCCGCCACACCACCGATGTTGTCCAAGGGAAAAGCAAATGCTTTTCTCAAGGACACAACGCCTCACCCAATCCTAGAATCGATCTCGCAACCACACGATTGGAAGCCCAACGCTCTAACCCCTAACCATGCGCCTTCAAACACAGACATACATGTATATATAGTTATCGACACACGCATGCATGCATATGTGTGCGTGAGTGTTTGTGTACATCTGTGTGAGTGTGGCTGTGTGTGAAAGCACGTGTGAATTAGGAAACAGCGGCGATTGAAAATTTAGAAAATATATTCGAAGCTTTCACTGTAAATTGAGTTGAGAAAGTCGTTTAATATGAATCCATTTCTCCCGTTATGGCAGTTTAATAGACTTCTGTAGAGAATTTATAGAGAAAGCTTCTAATTCAATTTTCAATACGTATGTATATATATATATATACACACACAAATATATATACATATACATATAAATATATATATATATATACTCACACACATATATAAATATATAATTATATATATGTATGTGTGTGTGTATTTGTTTGTATGCATATCATTCGTGTGTATGTGTGCAAATGTTTGTCTATTTATAGACAACAGTTTAAATTCGGAAACCTATAACTGGAATGTCTTTGATGTTCAGAACAGTTTTACTGGATCAGTGGCTTTGGATCGCTGGAACACATATTTTATCTTCCATTATTCTACCCTCTCACTAGCCCTGTAACACTTCACTCCACCAATCCAGCCCTGTAACACTTCACTCCAGAACAACCACACTTCACTCCACCAATCCAGCTCTGTAACACTTCACTTCAGAACAACCACACTTCACTCCAGAACAACTACACTTCACTCCACCAATCCAGCACTGTAACACTTCCCTTCAGAATAACCACACTTCACTACAGATCAACCACACTTCACTCCACCAATCCAGCCCTGTATCACTTCACTCCAGAACAACCACACTTCACTCCACCAATCCAGCCCTGTAACGCTTCACTTCAGAACAACCACACTTCACTTCAGAATAACCACACTTCACTCTACCAATCCAGCCCTGTAACACTTCACTTCAGAATAACCACACTTCACTACAGATCAACCACACTTCACTCCATCAATCCAGCGCTGTAACACTTCACTCTCAAACAACCACACTTCACTCCACCAATCCAGCTATGTAAAACTTCACTTCAGAACAACCACACTTCACTCCACCAATCCAGCTCTGTAACACTTCCCTTCAGAACAACCACACTTCACTCCACCAATCTAGCACTGTAACACTTCCCTTCAGAACAACCACACTTCACTCCACCAATCCAGCTCTGTAACACTTCCCTTCAGAACAACCACACTTCACTCCAGAACAACCGCACTTCACTCCACCAATCTAGCACTGTAACACTTCCCTTCAGAACAACCACACTTCACTCCACCAATCTAGCACTGTAACACTTTCCTTCAGAACAACCACACTTCACTCCACCAATCCAGCACTGTAGCACTTCCCTACAGAACAATCACACTTCACTCCAGTACAACCACACTTCACTCTACCAATCCAGGACTGTAACAATTCACTCCAGAACAACCACACTTCACCCCACCAATCCAGCTATGTAAAACTTCACTTCAGAACAACCACACTTCACTCCACCAATCCAGCTCTGTAACACTTCCCTTCAGAACAACCACACTTCACTCCACCAATCTAGCACTGTAACACTTCCCTTCAGAACAACCACACTTCACTCCACCAATCCAGCTCTGTAACACTTCCCTTCAGAACAACCACACTTCACTCCAGAACAACCGCACTTCACTCCACCAATCTAGCACTGTAACACTTCCCTTCAGAACAACCACACTTCACTCCACCAATCTAGCACTGTAACACTTTCCTTCAGAACAACCACACTTCACTCCACCAATCCAGCACTGTAGCACTTCCCTACAGAACAATCACACTTCACTCCAGTACAACCACACTTCACTCTACCAATCCAGGACTGTAACAATTCACTCCAGAACAACCACACTTCACCCCACCAATCCAGGACTCTAACACTTCACTTCAGAACAACCCCACTCAACTCCACCAAATCACCACCGCAACACTTCCCTCCACCAATCCACTCCAGCACAACCACATTCCACTCCACCTATGTAACACTGCGACATTCTACTCCAACCCAACCCCACTATAATTCACCACTCTTACACCTCTTCCCTACCAACCTAGCAAAACCACACTTAACTCCACTAATATCAGTACTGCCACACTTTACTCCATCACCTTTACACCACACCACCATTGCAATACTTCACTCCAGTACAGCTACACTTCACTCAATCACTGTTACCAACACCCTCTGTACTGTAACACTTCAGACCTGCCAACTTCAAAAAACCCAAACGGGGAGTACCATGAAAGAAAGGGGCCCGAAACGGGGAGAAATGAGGCAAAATGGCGAGATTTTACATAATTGTTTCTACTTTTGGCACAAGGCCAGCAATTAGCCAGTGCATTACTGGTACTTTATTTTATAGACCCCGTAAGGATGAAAGGCAAAGTTAACCTCGGCGGTATTTGAACTCAGAATGGCAAGGGCCGTAACTCTATGCGTCAAAGCATGGCATCCGACCCTCTACCGATACTGCCAATCCACCCAATCCATCCGCCCTTGGAGATTTTTACATAATGAAAGCTATACCCATTTTCACAAGAGAGGACATTTCTCATCCACCCCAAACTGGGTGGGAGATCTCCCTGTCCGACGGGGAGAGTTGACTGGTCTGCTTCAATGGAGTACACCCCACCACTGTTAGACACATACCACGTACTTGCATCATTAGAGCACTCTGGTTGAGCGAACCCCACCAACCGAAGCTAACAGCACTCCAGCATTCCCTGATTCTACCACTAACTTATAACATTTGTCTACATCACTACTTCACTTCACTCTTCTTCAGCCTCAGCTCACTTCCCTCAAGCCCTGTCTCACTTCACTCCACTACTATGTCACTCTACTCCACTCCACTCAATCTACCACAACTTCACCTCACTCCACCACTGTAAGTTCTAACTCCATCTATGTGTCACGTCACTCCAGCACTCCCTGATTCTACCACTAACATCCCTCACTCAACCACTACTTCACTTCACTACTCCCCTTCCTCGGATTACTCCATTCCACTATTGCTTCAATCCTCCACTATCTTACTCCACTCCACCACAACTCCACTTCATCCCTCCCCTGCTTCACCTCACTCTACTCTCCCACTGCTTCAATCCACTACTGCCTCACTCAACTCCACTCCACCACTGTAAGTCCTAACTCCATCTATGTGTCATAGTCAAACTCACCGTATCCCTACTACACTCCACCTCTCCAAACACTCACAACTCTTATTCAATGTCAGTTTAACACTTCATCACATTTATATTCCTGCTCCGCCACTCATCAATACCACACTTCACTCCAATACTCCAAATGCGGAGGACACTATATCGATTACAACAATCAATTAACAGGATCTGTTCGATCACTTGGTGCTCTACACTCGAATACTATCCACCTATGCGTACACACATACCACACAAACACAAGCAAGCACACACACAGATAATTTATCTCACTCTCTCTGTCTTTCTGTCACACACATACACATATAGTCGCATACACATACACAGAAAAATCTAACACACATAATATATATATATATATCTCTCTCACACACACGTATTATACACCCCGTCCCCCTCTTACTTTCACACACAATCACATATAATTACCCCCCCCCCTCCTTTCTTTTCACACACACTTCCTCTCTCACATAATCTCTCCCTATTTCGCCTTAATAAAATGAATATATATATATTCACACACACATTACATATATACACACACACACACACACACACACACACATATATATATATATATATATATATATATATATATATATATATATATTTGTAAAAGGAAAAGAAAATGCTGATAAATTGTTCCCAGTGAAAAATAGTTTAATTAGCAATTTGTCACCATTTTCTTTTCCTTTTACCAATATATCATAACTCGTGTGTTACACCTCTATTCTTTTAAATATATATATATATATATATATATATATATATATATATATATATATATATATATATATATATATTTCGCTCTACATGGCTGAATACAATAAATGTAATCTAATAATTGGTAATATGCAAATCAAGCGGATCAGTCACTGTATTTTAGAAAATACCAGAAATATTAGTGTCTGTAGTTCTGTTTACATGTCAACACAAGAGCAAGAATGAAGGGCTCATTCTACTGACATGACTTTAAAAATGAGGCTTGTTTGCATAATTGCAAACGAATCGAATGTTATTATTAATATTCGAAACGGTGGATTGGCAATATCGATAGAGAGTCAGACGACATGCTTTACAGCATAGTTACGTCCCTTTACGATCTGAGTTCAAATCCCGCCGCGGTTGACTTTGCCTTTCATCCTTACGGGGTCGATAAAATAAAGTACCAGTAATGCACTGGGTAATTGCTGACCTTGTGCCTAAAGTAGAAACAATTATTAATATTCGAAACACTCAGATTACATTTATTATATATATATATATATATATATATATATATATATATATATATATATATATATATATATATATATATATATATGTGTGTGTGTGTGTGTGTGTGTGTGTGTGTGTGAGAGAGAGAGATTCTGGCGCACGAAGAACAAAATGCCTGTTGAGAAAGCGATCATTATACCAAAAGCTTATTTTTTATAAGCAGACAGTATTATTGATTTAGGTGTTGCAGAAACCCAATATCGGAGTATTCCATCTTCCCCGAGGGTCCGGGTAACTATTTCAATACGGAAGTTGCGTTTCGCTAATTTCTACCCGCCGAAATACGATTCTCGCTACATTTATATATATATATATATATATGATGGCTGCAAACTCTGCCAAGAGTATTGCAATCGATTGTCAGATTCAGATGTGGGACGCTCGGATATGATTTTCAAGCCTGCTAGAGACTTGCACTCCTTCACACACTGACGACAACTCTCCCTGGCTTGAGGTCCCGCATCAGGTTGCCCGTGAACCCTCACAACACCGTGGAGATCATAGTTCACTGATTCTTTTTGAACATGGCTGCGACTGTGGCTCCTGAGACCAGATTTGCTGAAACAAATTTTACCACACTCAGGGCACTTCAATTCAATGGAGACACCGATCGTTTCGAGAGATACACCAGGGCATTGCTTACGCACATCCCTTTTGATCTTCTCGTGCTCTATTTGTCTGTCCTCAAAATTATGGACCCCATCATTCACCATTCCACGCCAAGTCTCTCTTTCAAGAGCTTCTATCTCCCAGTCGGCCATCATCAAACCATTTTTTTCAATGAGTCCTTCACACAATGCTTGAATCGGAGCTTTGGTTTGTGAGGTTGTCTCTTACCCTCACAAAGCTCGCCATACAAGAGTTGTTTTGGGACTCGATCATCATCCATTCTGCAGAGGTGTCCGGTCCATCGCAAACGCCGTTGGTGGATGATACTCTCAATGCTCCGACACTCACATCTCTCAAGACCTCAACATCACTCACATGCATCTGCCACTTGATACCAAACATCTTTCTGAGACACTGCTGATGAAACCGTTCCAGTCTGTGGACATGCCGTTTGTAGGCAACCCATGTTTCACATGCATACAGCAAAGCTGACAGTACACAAGCAGCATACACTCTCACCTTGGTCCTCATTGTGATTCCTCGCCTGCACCAAAGACGGTCGTTGAGCCTTCCAAATGACTCACTTGCCTTACTAACAGGTAGACCAACGTCTGCATCCAGAGAGCAGGTCACACTCAGAGTACTCCCCAAATACACAAATGTGTCAGCTGCCTTCAGCTTTTGACCGTATACGTGTATGGAGGGTTCATTGAAAACTTTATCTGGAGCAGGTTGGTACATGACTACAGTCTTCTTCAGACTGATTGTCAGTCCCAAAGCACTGCACGCATTGAAAAAAGAATCCATAAGGTGTTGCATGTCACTCTGGGATGGAATCCCAGATGGGATGATGCAAAGAGATCACAATCATCTGCATATAAAAATTATCTGATCAAGGTACTCAGTACCTTAGTGTTGGCAGTGAGACGCCTAAGGTTAAACGGCTTGCCGGAAGTGCGATATCTGAGATAGATACCGTGTTGACAATCCTTGAAGGCCATGAAGAACACCATCGCGAAATACAAGGCAAACAAAGTTGGTGCAGGTATATCACCCTGCTTGACACCATTCTCAACCGAGATTGGCTCAGACAGTTTACCTCCAACATTCACCCATGCCTGCATGTCATCGTGGAAGAGTTTCAGAATGTTCACAAACTTTTCAGGACAGCCCAATCTCTCCAAAATAACCCACAAAGCCTTCCGATTAACGGTGTCAAATGCATTGGTCAGATCGACAAAAACTTGGTATAAGTCCATGCGCTGCTCATTGCATTTCTCTTGAAGTTGTCTGGCCGAGATCATGTCAACAGTGCCTCTGCCATTCCTAAAGCCACATTGGGACTCAGGAAGTACCTCAACAGCAATGTGCTGTATCAATCTGTCCAACAATGTCCTGCACAAAATCTTCCCAGCCACAGATAGCAGTGAAATACCTCTGTAGTTGCCACAGTCATCTTTGGCCCCCTTTCCTTTGTAAAGTACCACCATCAATGCATCTTTCCAATCCTGTGGCACATCTTCTTCACTCCAAACATTCACAAAGAGATCAGTGAGGTGGTTTAAGAAGTTATCACCAGCACACTTGAAAATCTCGGCACTCAGTCCATCCATTCCAGGTGACTTGCTGCAGTTTAATTTGGCAATGGCCTTCGCCACCTCATCAAATGAAGGAGGATCAGCCATTGCCAGCTTTGTAGGTCTGGATGGAATCGACCGGATGAACTGATCATCAATTTCTGATGGTCTGTTGAGAAGCTCATCAAAGTGGTCATGCCACCTGATCAGGATTTCCTTCGGATCTTTGAGCAATTCATTGCCGTCCCCGGAGCGAAGTGGTGATATTCGTGAACCGGTCAGACCATACACCTCCCTGAACAGACTGTATAGGAGCTTTGTATCATGTCTATCTGAGGCCTTCTGGATTTCATTAGCCTTTTGGCTCCACCAGGTATCCTGCATGGCTCTCAATCGATGTTGCACACGTGCCGTAATCTGCCTGAGGGTCCGGTCACTCCTGTCAGAACGTGTCTCACACAACAATGATGTCAGCACTTTTTGTTTCTCTTCAAGCAAGGTCTGGATCACTGCATCATTTTCATCGAACCAGTCTTTATGCTTTCTATTGGTATGACACAAAACTCCGGCACTAACATCATAGACGGTTTTCTTCAATGATTCCCAAGTGTTTTCACATTCCATGGACTCAAGGGACCTCGAAGCTCAGCTCTGACTTTCTGTTTTCAGACGAGCCACGTTTAGTTGTTTTGGAAGTGCAACCTTCTTCCCCATTACTTTGGGCTGCACAACAAATTGAAACTTGGCGCGCATCAGAACATTCCGCGCCTCGCTATACACGAACCAATGTGATATCCCTGATATCACGTTTTCTCGTTAAAACGAAGTCAATAAGGTGCCACTTCTTGGAACCTGGATGCATCCAAGTTGTCTTATATTTGTCTTTCTGCTGAAAGAGCGTGTTCCCAACAACAAGATCCATCTCAGTGCACATCTGCAGCAGAAGTAGGCCATTGTTATTACCTACTCCATGCCTCCCCATCACACTCCAAGCTTCCAAGTCATTACCAACACGTGCATTAAAATCACCAATGATGACAATCCTGTCTGCATAAGGTATATCATGGATGACCTCTCTCAAAGACATGTAGAAACTTAGTTTTTCATCATCACTAACACACATAGTAGGAGCGTACACACTGAGCAGAGTCACAAAGCGGTTTTGAATCAGAGGGACTCTCACGGACATTATCCGATCATTGAATTCACAAGGAAGATTTTCCAGCTTTGAAACGATTCCATTCCTGACTGCAAATGCGGCCCCTGCCTCTCTCCTACAACCCTCTGCTCCACCACTCCAATAGAAGGTATATCCTCCCTTATGTTCTGTGAATTGACCCTCACCTGCCAATCTCGTTTCTGAAAGAGCAACGATGTCCATGCTATAGCGATCGAGTTCCCTCGACACCAAAGCAGATCTTCTTTCAGGGCGAGTTTTACTGGACTGGGAATCCAGTAAAGTTCTCACATTCCAACATCCAATATTCAGAGGTTTGAGCCTCCTTCCAGTTGTTGAATGACGACCGGGCCCACGCTGCAGTGCCATAGGACACCTGCTGGGCCAGACCCCTTCACAATAAGTTCCAGAGCCCTCACTGCCATTGACCTCAAGGTTATCATCTGTTATCATAGAGTTTGGTGCTCTTTTAGGCTACGGCCAGCCACACGAACCTGTAACAGATCCTGAACAAGCGATACCTCTGCTTTGAAGGTTTTTTAAGTGGGGAAAGGCCTTGCACGCGAACAATCCCACTCTCTGAGTATCGAAAACACTACCCGAAAAAGAGAACTGGTCAACATCATCGGATGCTTCCAAAGCTGCAGGTTTTCCTTCAGAATTTCCCTCTCCTAGAAAGGTGTTGTGACAACAACAGGGGGCCCTTCACTCCCAGGTAAAAAAAAAAAAAAAAAGTACTAGTTGGATGGCCGTTGAGTTCCTCCGCACTTTGCCAGGTTTTGTATTTCATCCAGCAGGGTGTCCAAATATCACCCTCCTCACCAAGCAAGCCTGGTGGGGTTGCCGGTTTAGTCGCCGACGACCCGACCATGAGACAGGTAGTACTGGGTTACATATTGCCAGTAGCACTCGAGAGCAACCTGACACACACACACACACACACATATATATATATATATATATACACACACACACACACACACACATCATACATGTTTATGTGTATATGTGAGCATATATATCTATATATTAATATCCATACGTGCGTCTGTTTGTCTGTTAATATTTACACTACCTCAAGTGCTGGTGGTGTTTAAGTGTATTTTTATACAATGTTACTTAATTGTTCAATAAACAGGTATCGATAAAATATGTTCGTCCTGGATTCACATAAGAACACACACACACACACACATACATATATATATATATATATATATATATATATATATGGATTATTGAAGTTTATAGTAAACTCCACCCCCACCCTCTCTCTCTAGATATATATATATATATATATATAGAGAGAGAGAGAGAGAGAGAAAGAGAGAGGGGGAGTGGGGTTTACTATAAACTTCAATAATCCATTTATACAGACGAAAGTTTATAAAATATTTAAAAAGATATAAAGATATCTAAAACCTAATGCACTAGATACTAGACATACATGCTAAAATGAATACATACACAGAATTACGTTTTTTACCGCTTCTTTAGACTGAAATATTTGATGTTGCCATCAGCGAATGTTAGAAAAAAAAAAGAGAAATGTATTGTATTTCTTATATATTAACCGGTGAAGTCGGAAATAAAATTTGTTGCAGAATCTCGAAGTCTCGACCTGGGAGGCAGGAGAGCCGTGTTAATATATGTGAACGTCGCTGTAATGATGACGGACAACATATAATTCAAGAGAGCCAGGATCATTCTAAAGAAATACGAGATCGTCAATTTTTGCAGCTCGCAACCTGCCACCTGGTGAGACAAGTTGATGACTTGGAAAAGTCTCATAAGGTACTAGACCTACGGACTGATTAAACTGGTTGGTACATTGTTCGTTCCGAAGCTGCAATTGGAATTGTAACTAGGAGAGATTACATTCAGTGTTGTTAGTCTTACCCAGAAATGAGCTGAGAAAGTTTGGGCAGAGGTGACAAACGCCTGAAGTTTGTCTTAAGCCAGTAGACTCGTTAGGCCGGTGCTTATCCCGGTTTCACGGCATGGATTGGGGATACAAGACTTCTCCCTGGGTTAAACCTATTGATGGTACTTACAGCTGAGTATATTGGAGCAACGTGAAATGATATATTTTGCTCAACAGCACAACAAGCAACTCAGCCCAGGAATCGAACCCACAACATTATGATCGTAAGACCAACACCCTTACCACTAATCCTCGCGTCGGCACATTATTTACATACGCCTGCATCACATTATTTACCGCCTGGTCGTTGTACCATACTACAGTTCTTGCCTGAGCGGATCAAACTAAATACATTGTAGTATTTATTTACAACCTTTTACAATCTGAGTTCAAATGTTTCCGGGTTGATTTTACTTTTTTATTTTCTCTGTCTTTAAATCCATTCACGGAAATTTCGTATTTATTTGCATAAAACATCACACAAAATATTTCGCATGATAAACAACAAAAAGAAAAATATTAAATAATGAAAATAAGGAGAAAGGCGAAACGAGAGACAGACTCTATATCCCTGTCTAGGAAGTTCATCCTTTTAAGATCTAAAATATTAATACCAGTCGAGTACTGTCGGCCGTTATATTTCGTTTCCAGCCAAACAACCTGGAACTGCCTTTACTTCGACAATAAAAACTGTTTATTTTAAAATTCTTATATTTATTTAAAGGCAGCAAATTGTTGAAATGTCGGATAGAATGCATTTCGGTATTCGTTCTGGATCTCTGGGCTCTGGATTCAAATTCCAATGCGGTCAATTTTGCCTTTCATCATTTTGAGGTCGATAAAAACTTACTAGTCCAGTAGTGGAATCGAGGAGTTCCACCCCCCTTCTTTCTCTCTCAAAGAAGAAGAAATGGGCTGTGTTGCCTGGAAAGCAACGTTTAACATTCCTATGATACACTGTATATGAACATTACACCAGTACGACGGCATCAGAAGTTATGGGTCCGTATATACATATTTATCTAAAACCTTACATCATATTTTTATGTTTCAAACACAATCTTAATACTGAGAAATATAGTTATATGAATAAATCACTCCAAACTCCTAATTATTTTTTAAATTATTTAAAAATCATAGGCAGTGTCTAACGGTTAATCGATTGTACCTCTCCTAAAATTTGTCACCTTGTGCCTAGGTCAGAAATCAATACTGTATTTTATAATCAACTGTTTAGCATTTTCTCATTGATTATATTTATACATATTTATTTAGGAGGTTTAGAATGTTTGTGTCACGCAGCTACGTTGACCCAAATATATTAACAGAAGTCTAATCCAGTTCATAATATTTGTGTGTGTGTGTATGTGTGTGTGTGTGTGTGTGTGTGTGTGTGTGTGTGTGTGTGTGTGTGTGTGTGTGTGTGTGTGTGTGTGTGTGTGTGTGTGTGTGTGGTTACTTGTATATGTGTATGTATCTGTCTGCTTTTGTGTGTGTGTAGCAGCTCTACTGATCCAGATATGTTAGCCTTACTCCAATGTAGGTCGTACGTGTGCTTTATAGAGAGGTTCAGCGACCGTTCAGAGCTACAACTGACCCTGAAATCGAGGCTTAACCTTGTGCACCTACCAATCATCGATTAACTTAGACTAGCCAAGCTTAATATAGTCTTAATGAAGTGTGCATTTTTTTTTTCTTTGTTTCTTCTTTTTTTACAATGAATGAAAATTACCTTTGCAATAAGAAGAGGAAAATGTCAAATATGTTTATCAAATTTAGTTACGGTCAAGGGGAGACAACTGCAATATATAATTTCTAATCATTTGACTAGTTTAGCTTAGTCTCACATGCAAAGGACCTCTGTCGGATTCGCTTATGACTTCAAGTTTCCGACTAAAGGAACAGTCTGCACCATAAAATTAATGTGTAAGTGGATTCATTCACAAAATTGTTGACCTTGTGCTTAAATCAGAAACAATTATCATTATTGCAGTCTTGAATCAGGAAAAGGCCGAGATGGAGGGCTTGGCAACTGGAATGTAATCAAATGTTTACAGCCTTTTACTCGTTAGGCACTGCGATTGGTGGAAAATCCACTTTGGCATTCTATAGAGGATTAGTGGCGGGAAGCAATGTCAGTTCAGGATCAACTAAGCAGGTATGAATGTACCACCAGCCCGGCTTGTCTACGATGCGTGCAGAGCGATGCAACAGTCCTACAAGTATTCGTCCGGTGTCCGAGTACCGCTGACTTGTGTGTTAATGTCGAACACCCAATCTCACGTATAGGAAGGATCTGGCTATCAGCTGAGTCCAAATTGAAGATCACATAGTCCGAGTGAACGGATCAGCTCTTAGTATAAACTTTTCGGTTGGAGGAAGACAACTGGGCGTGTTGTCATGTGCTTATGCCCTTTACTAGCTGGACAACGTAGAAGGCGAACAGAAAACAGGTCGCTGATTATAGACAGTCTCTAAAATTCCTTGATGAGTCAGTGCTACAGGTGGACACAACAGTTCGAGACGATCTCTATAGGCACGAAAGTGCCAACAGCCAAACCTGTCCAAGATCCATATAGTGCGACGAAATCGACTATGCATGCTATCGCCCAGTGTCCATGCTTTGCAGAAATGTAAACGTGTGTAGAATAACTATCACGAGTACGACAAATCCAGCTATTGGCCGTGTATATAGTGAAAATATGTCCACCGGCAAGTCTTCCTCTGCCTGGAAGCTATAACCAAAAAAGCTGTAAGGTGAACACGTCTAAAGAGTTCAGGAACAGGAAACTTCCTCTTCGACCAAGCCCTCATCAAAATCTAAAGTACCACTTGAGAAGGAGATAGTGATGGAGGTGCTGCCTTCTAGTGTGCTTTATGAAAGATGGCTGAGAGCGGCGAAATAGCCGAGGCTGAATGGGCCTACTCTGATTATGCTTTACTAAGCAGGAAGGGAGGAATCTGAAAAGGGTACTTTCAAACCCCGTGAGGTGACCGAGTAATCTGGAGTTTTGTGTGGTGATTTTCCTGGAGTTAACTTAAAGTCTAGTATCTCTTTATTAAGAAACTGTAGATAGTTGTCTTATGTTCTTATCGAGACTATTTTTGTGTTCTTTTTTTTTTGTTCACCCTTGTATTGTCCCCAATATCTTGGACGTTAAACGATGATGACGATGATGATGATGATGATGATGGTGATGATGATGATTTGGGGTCTTTCTAACATTGGTATTATTAATCATCCCGAAGTATTTGTTGCCTTTCACCCTTCCGCGGTCGATACAATAAAGTACCAGTGACGTACTGGCTCGATATAATCAACTCCTCCCCACAAATTGCACTTAAATCATCATATCACCAAGTCTCGGTAATTCTTTTATAAGGCATGTTATGTGGTGTCCTTGGATATATAAAGAGAGAGAGGGGATGAAAGAGAGAAAGAGAGACAGGCAGATGGACAAAGAGATGGAAAGAGAGAGGGGGTAGATAAAAGAGCAGATACTAATGATCGCTGGATAAATCCACTGAACTGGTGAAGTTAATAAGGATTAACCTTGTTAATGATAATACTCACGTCTCTCTCCTCTCTCTACCTATCTCTACCATCCATCTATTTCTCTCGCTCTCCCCCCCTCTCTCTCTCTCTTTATCCCTCTCTCTCTCTCAATCTCTCTCTATCTTTCTATCTATCTTTATCTTGCCGCTTATTATAAAAAAAAGCCTATTTTTCTGGCTCTGAAAAAATTAATACATTGCTAACTAGCGTAAATAAGACCACAAAAACTGCAGTATGATCAGGTGCAATAAAAGCAATCATATCGCATCGTTCTTCACGCGGAGGTAATAAGGGATGTGTTCAGGCCTAGGGTAGAGGGACCTGTTTGAAAATATATATTGTTATCACCTACCAACGTCGTAGAAACTGGCGATAGGTCTGCTACCTGCCCTGGAGGGTGTGGGATGGACGCTCAAAGGTTGCATATCTCGAGACTCCAAAAAGGATCCAGAAGGGAGCACATTTCAATTGTTGTCACATGGAAAGTTACAACCTTTACAGGTAAGAAGCAGAAACTAATGGAGGAGACCAGATGTTACCGATCAGATATAGTCGGGGTTTCCTCAACAAAGTTACGTAGCTCTGGTACCGTAGATTTGGATGGAGTATGGAAACACCACTATTCAGGTGTGGTGCCAGAAATGACTGCATTGGAGAGTGTGGGGATACTCGGGGATGTCCCCGGCTGTCGGAATGTGTTATGGACTGAATGTCATTAGCAGGGAGAATTTGCTTCTTGAAGCTAAGGGTGAAAGATAGGTGTCTGTTGGTGGTGCAAGTTTATATCTCAGACAGCTTTAGATGTAGTTAAGCCTGAATCCTATATCCTCATGGGAGACTTCAATGCACATGCTGGCACTGACCACCAAACATCAAAAGGATCTAAATGCGAACGGAGAGGCCTTATTATACTTCTGTTCTAGTAAAGGGTTCTCTATTATGGACTCCTTCCAGAAATCAGTAAATGATGTTTTTCTGTTTTTTTTTTTGTTTTTGATCTCTTCGATTCAGTGTTGGATATTAGTGTTAAGAAAGATGCTGAACTGTCAACTGATCACTAACTAGTTATCTGCAGCCTGAAATAACATAAAGTCAAGAAAACCGATGAGATGGTAGGCACTGGCTGGTGAGGAGCTCAGGACGAGGTATTTAGATATTATTGCATCCAAATTTGGAGAACTTCATGAACAAATTGAGAACATTGAAACAGAGTAGAGACTCTTCAGCTTGGCAGTTTCTGCTTCAGCTGTTAAATGATGCGGCGAAAGTGTCTGGCTGTGGCGCCAGGTGGCAGGAGGAACCCTGGTTCAATCAGGAAGTCAAAGATTCCACCCTAGCAAAGAAAGAGGCTTACAGAGCTTGGAAATGAATCTTCTTTCTTGCACTTGCGGTATAAGCAATTGAGAAAAGTTGCAGAAAAGAGAGGAAAGGCGTCCAAGACTAAGCTGGAATTCGACTTTAAATCAACAAATACATATTCTAGAAATCCATCTGTTTTTTACGGCTGCTCTCAGGAACTCGTCTGGGATTCTTCTCTCTGAAGAGAGGCACTAACCTCGCAAGATGGAAAGAATATTCTGGTTGTCTTCTAAATCCGGTCACAAAAACATCTTTAAGTGTACATGCAGTGTATATAGGGGCGAAGACTAAGCTTTTGGAGGCTGAAATCACAAGAGCAATTATAATACGGCCTCTGAGGAGGAAGAGATTTGACCCGAGATGTAAAAAACCATAAACAGCGTATCCTGGGTCACTGGAACGGCATGAAAGAAATGGCGATCGAGAGAGATAATCTTAATTTTCAAAACAGGAGACAAGAGAGATTGCTCCAATTATAGAGGAATCTCCTCGTTATGCCCCTCCCCCCCCGTAAAGTATATGGTAAGTGACTGGGAAGGAGATGTAGGATATAATAAAGCCCATACTAGTTGACGAACAGTGTGGTTTTCGTAAATATTCGTACTGCGGCAGGTCTTCAAGTAATCCGGTGAATATTGCCAACATATCAACACTTATTTCGTAAAACTTTAAAAGGCATATGACCGCGTTCCGCGGAACTTGTTGAAGGTTCTGCAGGAGTCTGGGATCAATAGTCAGCTCCATGTTGCCTTGAAGTCCCTGTATGAATGTCCTACTATTTGGGATCGGATAAATGGCGCTAACCCGAAACCATTCAATGTGAATGTCGGACTCCACCAAGGGCGCGTACTGTCACCTCTCCTGTTCATAATCTTCATGAACAGAATTAACAAGCACTGCCGTGTCGGAATTTATATACAGAGCGGCGGGAATAGGATCAGTTGGTTGGAATTTGCAGACGACATGGTACTACTTAACTCGTCGGAAGGTGATCTCTGATGTGCACTGAATAGATTTGCTGCCGAATGGTGCACGGTATGAATGAGCATCAGTGCTGCATTGACTGAGGCATTCTTCCTCACAAGAAAGTAGATACAATTCACTCTGTTTGTGAGTAGAATTTTACTGAAGCAAGTAGAGTATTCTAAGTATTTTTAGCATCAATCGTTTTTTCGATTGATGGAAGGCCGAAGGCCTGAATTAAATTCAAGAATGACAGGAACTGGCACAGTAATGCGCCAGCTTCAGATTGATATACTGATATATATATATATATATATATATATATATATATATATATATATATATATATATATATATATATATATATATATATACATAGAGAGAGAGAGAGAGAGAGAGAGAGACAGTAGCGATTAAGATGTTTGTGTATGTTTAACAGCAACTCTATCCCAGATATGTGAGCAGTATTCAAATGTGATCAACGATGAATAAGTGCATGCATTTATGGTAGCACGCACACATACACCCAATGCTCCTAGAACTACACTATCTTAATATGTCCTTTCAATTTTAAGAGAGTAGCCTGTCATTCGATGGAGATTTGCCTGTCATTTCTAGCAAAATCTGGTGACCACGTAGATGCTCTTTTATTGACTGGCAATGGATGCTATTCTGTGAGAAGCAACAGTTATTTACAGTATTGTTTACTGAGAATTGCTTACTAAAAATATGTTTACTGATACAAGCCAGGCACGTCAACAGTTTATGATACATATACATACAATGTAATAAAAGCTGGGGCCTTCGCTCGCTATCTCCGCTCCACTAACACACACACACTCACACAAATACTAATACATATACATACACGCAAACACCTACACGCCTACATATTAGTAGATACACACTAAAAATAACACACATACATTAATATACACACACATACACTAATACACAGTACACACACACATACACATACATTACCAACTGACAGATCATGTTTAAAAGGCATTCATCTTACTGATAAAGAAACATTAGTTATGACTCTTGAGCACAGCTATTTCAGTAAGTGCTG
The DNA here is from genome assembly GCA_964016885.1 of Eledone cirrhosa. NCBI lineage: Eukaryota > Metazoa > Mollusca > Cephalopoda > Octopoda > Eledonidae > Eledone > Eledone cirrhosa. The sequence continues at coordinate 336,173,828 of OZ024742.1, read as the reverse complement.
TATTTCACTGATGTGTCATCATCATCATCATCATTATCACTATCACCTTTTCCATCACCATCATCATCATCATCATCATCATCATCATCATCGTTGTCGTCGTCATCATCATTACCATCATCATAATCTGCGCTTCCATCATTGTCATCACAATGACTATCCCCATCATCCTTGTCATCACCACCATTATCATCATCACCACGACCATCACCCTCATCATCACCACCACCACCATCATCATCATCACCATCACCACCATCACCATCATCCTTCATTGCTAATTTAGGCACAAGGCTAGCAAATGTGAGGGAAAGGCAAGGTTGATAAACCAACCCCAGCACATGACTGGTACTTGATTTTATCGACTCCGGGCGATGAAGGGTAAAGATGACCACGGCTGAGTTTGAAATCAAAATGCAATCAACCAGAACAAATAATTGTTTCTACTTTTGGCACAAGGCCAGCAATTACCCAGTGTATTACTGGTACTTTATTTTATCGACCCCATAAGGATGAAAGGCAAAGTTAACCTCGGCGTGATTTGAACTCAGAATGGGAAGGGCCGTAACTCCATGTGTCAAAGCATGGCGTCCGACCCTCTACCGATACTGCCAATCTTCCGCCCCAGAACAAATAATGCAATGGCATTTTGTCCGAGGTTCTACCGATCCACCAGCATCATCACCATCATCATTATTTCATTTCACAAGACACCAACTTACACTGCCCTTGTAAAGACCCCCCTTCCTTAGTTTCTACATCACCTCTCAACATACAAACATAAACACTTCTCTTTTTGGAATGACCATGTCCTGCGACACACTCCATCTGAATTACCCGACCCTCGTTTCTACATCATCTCTCAATACACCACTGTTGCTGAATGTGTCCTCTGCTTTAATTGTTACATCATGTCATCACACATCCTTTCTGAATCCCCCCTCCCCGCTTTGTTCTCTACATCCTCCCAAGACACACCATGTCTGAATAATCACCCATCCCCGTCTTAATTTCTACAAATATCGGTCTCCAAGTATCTGTCGCTCTCCAACAGGTTTGCAGTCGAGCCCTAGCAGTGGAGACTTCTCGTGTCCTTGGTACCAGGACCACTTCCCTACTCACCACCATAGGCGCTGAGCTGGCTAGCCGCCGGTGTGAGCCTCGCGAGATGGAATGGCTCTTCCAGCGCATCTCCTTTACCATCCTCCGGAGAAACACCTTCTCCATTCTGCCCACCGGAGACGTGGAGCGGCCAGCACGTGGGACCCCATTTACTCACAATAGAGAGAGATGGGGAGGGCGAGAGAGATGGCGGCGATAACAGTGGAAGTTCGACACTTCTGTGTTCGGACTTGGTGTACAACGTCAGTTGTCCGTAAGGAGGCAGTGATTCATAATTACTTATAACTAGCCGACTGGTTAATTTCTACATCATTTCATGATACACTCCTGTATTATCCTGCTTTAATTTCTACTTCATGTCATGACACACCCCATTTCAATGCACCCCTACTTTGGTTGTTACATCACCCATAAGTCGTCCCTTCTGAATACCCCACCTCTACAGATCACCTAATCTCACACATCTTCTAGATGACCCTACTCTAATCACTACATCGTCTCATGACACACCTTTCTAAACGACGCCTATTTAATTCTTAAACATACCACATCATGCCTTCTCTGAATGACCCTGCACTAGTTTCCACATCATCTAACCACACACTCCTTCTGAACAACCCAACCTTTGCCTTATTTTCTCCTTTCAGAATGACACTGCTCCTAATTTCTAAATTCCCTAACGCCCACTTCTTGTCGATGTCCTTGTCCTTTAGTCTCCATTATATCATAATACAAACGGTTAGTGCTGGAAAGAACATGCACTCAATATTAGCTTAAAATTGACCCCATGGTAAGTATGACTAAGGCTCTCGTGGAGCCTGCAAGGCTAACAATCTGCTTTAGCAGGGAAAAGGGTTTTCAAACGACACAACTCTTCTGTACTCATCTATTAATCTCCGGCTCGAATCCAGTCTTTAATCGTTTAGAGTTGACCTGGGGTTGAGGTGATGGTGATGGTAATGGTAGAGTTGGTGGTGGTGGTGGTGGTGGTTGTGGTAAAGGTGCTGGTAGTGGTGTTTGAGGTGATGGTGATGTTTATGGTAGAGTTGGTGGTGGTGGTAGTGGCACCACCACCAAACAACCCACACTACCACTCTCACTTGTACCATCTCCACCACCAACTCTACCATCACCTCAAACACCACTACCAGCACCCCTACCACCACCACCACCAACTCCACCACCAACTCTACCATCACCTCAAACACCCCTACCACCACCACCACTACCAACTCCACCATAACCATCACCATCACCTCAAACACCACTACCAGCACCACTACCACCAACACCAACTCTACCATAACCATCACCATCACCTCAAACACCACTACCAGCACCTTTACCACAACCACTACCACCACCAACAACTCTACCATAACCATCACCATCACCTCAAACACCACTACCAGCACCTTTACCACAACCACTACCACCACCACCAACTCTACCATAACCATCACCATCACCTCAAACACCACTACCAGCACCTTTACCACAACCACCACCACCACCACCAACTCTACCATTATCATCACCATCACCTCAAACACCACTACCAGCACCTTTACCACAACCACCACCACCACCACCACCACCAACTCTACCATTACCATCACCATCACCTCAAACACCACTACCAGCACCTTTACCACAACCACAACCACCACCACCAACTCTACCATAACCATCACCATCACCTGAAACACCACTACCAGCACCTCTACCACAACCACCACCAACTCTACCATAACCATCACCATCACCTGAAACACCACTACCAGCACCTTTACCACAACCACCACCACCACCAACTCTACCATTACCATCACCATCACCTCAAACACCACTACCAGCACCTTTACCACAACCACCATCACCACCACCACCAACTCTACCATTACCATCACCATCACCTCAAACACCACTACCAGCACCTTTACCACAACCACCACCACCACCACCACCAACTCTACCATTACCATCACCATCACCTGAAACACCACTACCAGCACCTCTACCACAACCACCACCAACTCTACCATAACCATCACCATCACCTCAAACACCACTACCAGCACCTTTACCACAGCCACCACCACCACCACCACCAACTCTACCATTACCATCACCATCATCTCAAACACCACTACCAGCACCTTTACCACAACCACCACCACCACCACCAACTCTACCATAACCATCACCATCACCTCAAACACCACTACCAGCACCTTTACCACAACCACTACCACCACCACCAACTCTACCATAACCATCACCATCACCTCAAACACCACTACCAGCACCTTTACCACAACCACTACCACCACCACCAACTCTACCATAACCATCACCATCACCTGAAACACCACTACCAGCACCTCTACCACAACCACCACCAACTCTACCATAACCATCACCATCACCTGAAACACCACTACCAGCACCTTTACCACAACCACTACCACCACCACCAACTCTACCATAACCATCACCATCACCTCAAACACCACTACCAGCACCTTTACCACAACCACCACCACCAACTCTACCATTACCATCACCATCACCTCAAACACCACTACCAGCACCTTTACCACAACCACCACCACCACCACCACCAACTCTACCATAACCATCACCATCACCTCAAACACCACTACCAGCACCTTTACCACAACCACCACCACCACCACCAACTATACCATAACCATCACCATCACCTCAAACACCACTACCAGCACCTTTACCACAACCACTACCACCACCACCAACTCTACCATAACCATCACCATCACCTGAAACACCACTACCAGCACCTCTACCACAACCACCACCAACTCTACCATAACCATCACCATCACCTTAAACACCACTACCAGCACCTCTACCACAACCACCACCAACTCTACCATAACCATCACCATCACCTCAAACACCACTAGCAGCACCTCTACCACAACCACCACCACAACCACCACCAACAACAACAACGACGACGAGATAAACATAACACTCGATGACAAAGAATCAGGTTCGACCTGTGTAAATGACGACGTTTTTTGTGTTTTGTGTTGTTTTTGTCTGTTTTTTTAATTATTATTATTTTTTTTTTACCTTTGTTAGTTTTTTTTCTAATTTTTGCGTTTTTCAAAAGAGAAGAGATTAGATAAAAAGGTTGAAGATTCAGTGAAATATAATAATGTTAATTTACCGTAGATGAAGGATACCTTAAAAAGTTTCTTACCTGAAAATATAGAAAAGAAAAAAAAAACATTTAATATATTTAGATTTGTGGTAAAGAGAGATAAAAATAAAAGATTAACATGTCATGTTAACACTAGAGAGGGCGAGAGAGAGGAGAAAGGGAGGGAGAGAGAGATGAGAGAGAGAGCTGGATAGATAGAAGAGAGAGAGAGAGAGAGAGAGAGAGAGAGAGAGAGAGAGAGAGAGAGAGAGGTAATAATAGTGAGGTGAGTAAGTGAGCAAGTGGATAGGAAACAGATCTTCAAGGTCAAACTTGCAGTAACGAGTAATCTATGCACACACATCCGTATGTACATATACATACATATATACATACATCTGATGAGGACGTACTGATGAAATAGCTCAGTACCTCTGAAATATATATAATAAAATATATTTGATCACATGAATGTCTATATTTATTAATATTTTGAAATAATATTATATATATATATATATATATATGCACGAAATATAGTGGTTGCCTGCGATTATATTTGTGTGAGGTATTAATACACCCGTTCAACGCCAGGTACACCTGCTAGTATATATAATGGTTTATTATATAGGCACAAGGCCAGCAATTTTGAGGGAGGGGAAAGTCGATTAAATCGACTCCAGTGCGTGACTGGTACTTTATTTTATCAACCTCGTAAGGATGAAAGGCAAAGTTAACCTCGACGGGATTTGAACTCAGATCATAAAGGGCCGTAACTCTTTGCTGAAAAGCATGGCGTTCGACGCTCTATCGACACTGCCAATCCACCGCCCTTGCTGCTAGTATATATAATGAAAGTTATCATCAGCAGACCTTTGTCTTATGCTACATTTACACCCCACAGCCGTACCAGTCATTGCACGGGTTTATTAATACCGCAAACAAATATAATCACATACATTCACTAACGTATTCCGCATACGTTGCTTTCAAAAAACTGCTGCCCATCTTCAGATGATCTAGGAATGTTTGATTCACTAAAAATTGTTACATCCAAATAATACAGATGGTTCTAGTTGAGCTGAATATACAAACAATAAACAAATATAGACCCTAACATAAAGTTTACACTACATATCGACAGTCGATCGACTTTCGTCAAATTTGAAGGCGCGTGGCTGAGTGGTTAGAGAATTAAATTCACAATCGCGAGGTTGTGAGTTCGATTCCAGGACCGGATGATGCGTTATGTCCTTGAGCAAGACTCTTTATTTGACGTTGCTCCTTCTACCTGGAATTTCGACCGATAGATAATATTAGCAATTGGAAAGACCAACGGAAACATTGTCAATTTGACACTACATATAATGTTTTTTATTTATTTTCCTGGAAAACATGTTTCGTTTTTCAAAATACTAATTTACAGAATTATTCTAAATGAATTATTTTAAAAATCAATATATTTTCCAATGACAGAGTAGTGAATTGGCAGAATTGGTAGAGCGTCGAATAAAATAACTATTACAGTATTTATGTTCTGGCTCTTCACGTTCTGAGTTCAAATCCCACCCTCTGACATTCATTCGCCTGGGATCTATAAAATAGATACCAATAAAGTATTGGGATTGATTTAATCAACTTTGCCCTACCCCAAGTTTGCTGGCTTTGTACTTACATTAGAAATCACTAATGTTTTCCTATAACTAGTGAAGTAACTGGTAATATAGATCTTTTTGTTGTTTTGTTAGAAGCAAACATGAAGAAACATCAAACGTTATATAGCCTACCACCTTCGTGAAACACAGAACCCACATAGAAAATGTAAGCTACCTAGGTATAAAACTGAGGTCTATAACTTGGAATATACATACAGATCTACATACATACACATACACACGCACATACATACATACATACATACATACATTAATGGAACAGTAAAAATATGTACAACATTCCAAAAGTGTTGCATCTAATAACTGCATATACACATGTACAGATACTAAGCATATACACATACACACATACAACTCAAAACATCCACATCCACACATACAATAACATCCATATCTACACATGCAGGCATACATACATATCTACCTAGTTGATGTTGTGTAAATTCCAATGAGAGAGTCTTGTGTCTATGTTAGAAACCGACTCTCTCTCTCTCTCTATTGGCAAACATTTGTGAAATTATAAAACCAGAAGAACATACATATATACATACATACACATACATACAAACATATATACATACGAAGATACATACATATACATACATACATATATAGGGTTATACATACCGACCTTGAACGAATGAAAGTGCCCCTCGTCGGGATTTGGCCCGAGAAAACAGAGACCCAGAACAAATATCTAACTCTAACTCTGCCAAATCAATATCTGTCTTCATGTGTGTGTGCGTGAATGTGTGTGCGCGAATGGTGTGTGTGTGTGTGTGTGTGTGTGTGTGTGTGTGTGTGTGTGTGTGTGTGTGTGTGTGTGTGTGTGTGTGTGTGTGTGTGTACTTGTGTACGCACATCTATGCGTGTGCGGGGAATGTGCGAATGCGTATATATATGTACAGTTTTGTGTGTGTGTGGCGAACTATATAACGACAATGTAGGTCATGCTTGTTTTACAGACTGTTACAGATAATATTCTGCTATGAAAATGAATGACAGCTGACGTTTACAACCGAAACAGCTCAACAGTGTATCGTTGGACGTACCTTACTACAACCTCTGTGTATGTCACAAGTTGGATCTCTTCAAGTGCCCTACGGTACTGGCACACACGCACACACACATACACAAATACACGAGTACAAACACACACACACACACACACACACACACACACACACACACACACACACACACACACACACACACACAACACGCAAACATGAGTACACAGTCAATTTAGAAATAGAAAACAGAGTGGTGGGAAAGCAAAAGCAAGCAACTTTCTGAGTACGTCAAGATTGAACCTCCATTCTCTCACTCTACGGCACACGTAAGCGTTGGATCTTCGTCGATTCCGACGACGAGTGTTCCAGTTGTTTAAACAACGGAACAGCTTACTCGTGAAATTAACTTGCAGTTTGATTGAGTATTCCAAAGACACGTGTACCCTTAATCTAATTCTGAAGATGATTCAGCGTGACACAGTGTGTAACAAAGTCGACATTTTGAATCACAGATACAAACCATTTATTTTTCTTCTCCATAACTACGTGGAATAAAGTGTGTTGCTTTATGATACAACGCACCGACGGAAATCGTATTTTCTACCTTACGATCGTGAGCCGAACACATGAACTACTAAACCACGCGCTTTTACACATGAGTAGACAAGCAAAATAGAATTAGACAACAGTTGGAGTGATGGGAAAGCCAGCAAAATGTGAAGAAGCGCCAACCAGCAAATAACTTTAGAACGACTGACTATAGACCGGCGGAGCGAGAAACCGATTTTTTACTTTTGCTTTTTCTTCATTTTTTTTATCTGTTAGGATTTTGGATCGAATTCAAGTGGAAGAGACGGAACAAGAGTTGGCTAGAGTTTGTGGTAGCTTCCTTATAACAACAACAACAACAACAACGATAATGATGGGGATGATGGTGATGGTGATGGTGATGGTGATGGTGATGATAGTGATGATGATGATGATGATGATGTTGAATAGGATGACGAGGATGTTGATGTTGATGATTATGATGAAGACGATGATGATGATGATAATGGTAACGATAATGACGATGGCGATAATGATGACTATGATGATGATGGTGATGACTATGATGATGATGATGATGATGATGGTGATGACTATGATGATGATGATGATGATGATGATGGTGATGACTAGGATGATGATGATGATGATGGTGATGACTATGATGATGATGATGATGATGATGATGGTGATGACTATGATGATGATGATGATGATGGTGATGACTATGATGATGATGATGATGATGGTGATGACTATGATGATGATGATGATGATGGTGATGACTATGATGATGATGATGATGATGGTGATGACTATGATGATGATGATGATGATGGTGATGACTATGATGATGAGAAAGACGATACATTGGTTCAATAGAAGTTATGGAAGGGAAGACAACGGTTTAAGTTGTAGTTTGGTGGTGTTGTGTGGTGTTGTGGCGAGGGTGGGTGTGTTGTGTGGTGTCGTGGCGAGGGTGGGTGTGTTGTGTGGTGTTGTGTGGTGTCGTGGCGAGGGTGGGTGTGTTGTGAGGTGTTGTGGGGAGGGTGAGTGTGCTGTGTGGTGTTGTGGCGAGCGTGGGTGTGTTGTGTGGTGTTGTGAGGTGTTGTGAGGTGTTGTGGCGAGGTGGGTGTGTTGTGTGGTGTTGTGAGGTGTTGTGAGGTGTTGTGGCGAGGTGGGTGTGTTGTGTGGTGTTGTGAGGTGTTGTGGCGAGCGTGGGTGTGTTGTGTGGTGTTGTGAGGTGTCGTGATGAGGGTGGGTGTGTTGTGTGTTGTTGTGAGGTGTCATGGCGAGGGTGGGTGTGTTGTGTGGTGTTGTGAGGTGTTGTGGCGAGGTTGGCTGTGTTGTGTGGTGTTGTGGCGAGGGTGGGTGTGTTGTGTGGTGTTGTGAGGTGTCGTGATGAGGGTGGGTGTGTTGTGTGTTGTTGTGAGGTGTCATGGCGAGGGTGGGTGTGTTGTGTGGTGTTGTGAGGTGTTGTGGCGAGGGTGGGTGTGTTGTGTGGTGTTGTGAGGAGGGTGGGTGTGTTGTGTGGCGTTGTGAGGTGTCGTGGCGAGGGTGGGTGTGTTGTGTGTTGTTGTGAGGTGTCATGGCGAGGGTGGGTGTGTTGTGTGGTGTTGTGAGGTGTTGTGGCGAGGGTGGGTGTGTTGTGTGGTGTTGTGAGGAGGGTGGGTGTGTTGTGTGGCGTTGTGAGGTGTCGTGGCGAGGGTGGGTGTGTTGTGTGGTGTTGTGAGGAGGGTGGGTGTGTTGTGTGATGTTGTGAGGTGTCGTGGCGAGGGTGGGTGTGTTGTGTGGTGTTGTGGCGAGGGTGGGTGTGTTGTGTGGCGTTGTGGAGAGGGTGGGTGTGTTGTGTGGTGTTGTGAGGTGTTGTGGCGAGGGTGGGTGTGTTGTGTGGTGTTGTGTGGTGTTGTAGAGAGGGTGGGTGTGATGTGTGGTGTTGTGAGGTGTTGTGGCGAGGGTGGGTGTGTTGTGTGGTGTTGTGTGGTGTCGTGGCGAGGGTGGGTGTGTTGTGAGGTGTTGTGGGGGGGGGGGGGGTGCTGTGTGGTGTTGTGGCGAGCGTGGGTGTGTTGTGTGGTGTTGTGAGGTGTTGTGAGGTGTTGTGGCGAGGTGGGTGTGTTGTGTGGTGTTGTGAGGTGTTGTGGCGAGGGTGGGTGTGTTGTGGGATGTTATGGCGAGGGTGGGTGTGTTGTGGGATGAAGACGAGATTATACAAAAGCCTGGGTCGGAAACGACAAGAGAATAAGGAACATTTACAGAAACAAGAAAGGTTGGAAGCTGCCAAGACAGGGGCAAAGAAATAAATAGTTCGATATTGGTTGATGACGTCGTTGAAGTTGTTGTTGTTGGGGTGGTAGTGCTATTGATATTGATGGTGGTTGTTGTTGGTGGTGGTTGTGATTGTGATGGTGGTGGTGGTGAGAGTGGTGGTGGTAGTGGTGATGATGGTGTTGGTGATTGCAGTGGCGGTGGTGATGGTGGTAATGATGATGTTGAGATGGTGTTGTTGGTGGTGGTTGTGGTCGTGGTGATGGTTATGGTGGTGATGGTGATGATGGTGATGGTGATGATGGTGATGATGATGATGGTGGTGATGGTGGTGGTGTTGGTGGTTGTGGTGGTGGTGATGGTGATGGTGGTGATGGTGATGATGATGATGGTGCTGGTGATGATGGTGGTGGTGGTATTGATGTTGGTGGTATTGATGGTGGTGGTGGTGGGAGTGATGTTGGGATGGTATTGTTGTTTGTGGTGGTGGTGGTCATGTTGGGATGGTGTTATTGTTAGTGGTTGTGATGGTGGTGGTTGTGGTGCTGGTGGTGATGTTTGGCTGTTGTTGATGCTGTTGTGGCGGTGGTGGTGATGATGTTGAGATGGTGTTGTTGGTGGTGGTGATAGTGATGTTGAGATGGTGCTGTTGCTTGTGGTTGTGATGGTGGTGATGGTGATGTTGAGATAGTGTTGTTCTTGGTGGTTGTGGTGGTGGTGATGATGATGTTAAGATGGTGTTGTTGTTGGTGGTTGTCGTGGCGGTGGTTGTGGTGGTGATGTTGGGATGGTGTTGTTGTTGGTGGTTGTGGTGGCGGTCGTTGTGGTGGTGGTGGTGATGTCGGGGGTATAAGAGTGATATTTTCTACGTTATCTGTGATAAAATAATATATTTAATACGAAATAAGCAACCAAGCCGAAATAAAATTAAAATACCGTTACTATTATTTAATTGAATGATCTATTACTTTCTGCGTTGTTGTGGTTGTTGCTCTTCTTCTTGTGTCGTGAGGGTAAGGTCCTTAGACACGACTTCCAGAGGGTCCTATCGGAAGCAACTGTCTCCAATTGATCCGGCTGTATCCCCAAGTGATACCAACAGAGCTCATGGATGTTATCCAACCTTCTTGCTCGTGATCTTCCGCGGGGTCCCCTGCCAGTCGGCTATGCCTGTAAAATCTGTCCAGCGATTCTTTCTTTAGACATCCTAACAACGAGTCTCTCCTGAACACTCATTAGTGTCACGAAATACGCAACCATTGTCCAAACCATGCCTCCCAGGACATGTAGTAGGCTCATCACCAGTTGGAAACAAAAATAGGAGTCTGCATAGCATAGAATGTTTCTTGGAGTATTTTAATGATAGAAGGCGCCAGTCCCATCACTCATGATGTTGTGGTGAAGATAAAACTGTATACATAAACTATCTGCAACTCAACTACCTATGGATCATGAATGGCCCATTCTTGTATCGCTTGGGACGAATCCAGTCATGCACTGGGTCCGTAGATATGAATGAAATCTTCCGGGGAATACTTCAATTCCAAGAGTGAAAGTTTTACAGCTTTAAAAATAATTTACTTTTTTTCTCTTGGAAACAACATACCTGACCCATCCAGAACACCGGTCAACCCAAAGGAAATGTGATGAACAAGGCTGAAATGATTCAAATTTTAAACAAATCCCTCATAACGTCTTTCAGTATCACTTTAAGTGGGAAATGAGTGTGAGGAGACCTGTCCGGAGCTATTCGTGGATGCCGAATGGTTATCTTAAGGTACTAGGTTCGACCTCAGTACGTGGTATGTTTGGAAAGTGTCATTTCTTGGTCGATAATATACACACCAGTAACACTACACTTTTATCTTAGCCAAAAGGCCGAGAAGCAATCTTGTGGCTACGATCAAAGTGTATTAGTTGTGTAATGTTCTTCCATAAGCTACACCATTTGGTATCAAAAGCTATACCTCGGTGTTTGTTGGTAGTAGTAGTAGTAGTAGTAGTAGTAGTAGTAGTAGTAGTAGTAGTAGTAGTAGTAGTAGTAGTAGTAGTAGTAGTAGTAGTAGCAGCAGCAGTAGTAGTAGTAGCAGTAGTAGTAGTAGTAGTATATGAAAAAAGGAGGAGAGAGAATGAAGAGAAAAATAAATCAAGTTGAAAAGTAGCCAGGGGATTAAACCATTAACGCAGGTGTATTTATCATCACGAAAGTATGTCATTAATCGCTATTTAAATAGGATCAAGGATGATTATGTCTGGTGAATGACATTTTTATAACTAAATCTCATGGAGACGCTGGGCTGTAATGGTGGAGTGTCGGTCAGAAACGGGTTGGATTTTGAAACCGACCCGGTCATATGAAAGAGATTGACTAACAAACTATTGACTGCTAAGTGCTCGTTCTTAGCTGACGCTCTTTCCATTTTCTTCTCAGTTTTTTAGCAACGGCTATGATTTCAGTTTTTCGTGACATTATTTTAAAGCTGTTTTATTTTACCCAACCCAGCGGTCCACCGAGCATTGCTCAAATGCCTACATGGCTAGTCTCAGTCTGGCATTGGAGTACTAGCCGGTCAGTTAGTGGTTCATATACCCCAAATACTTAACTTCCAACCAAGGCCAGCGTGCCTCTAAGGTCAACAAGACAGCCGCCTAGAACGTTGACATGAACATTAGAGGATCACAGTTTTATACAGACTCATATAACCGAATGAATTATATAATAATTTCCTGTGGTTAATAAATTAAATCGGTAAAAATCTTTGCCGCATAACAGCATTTTAGAAATAACCGAAACAGTTGAATGGCTTCTTAGTGTTGTCAGAGCAAGAGGTGTGTCACAGTTGTAAATTGAAATTATTTTATATGGAAGAATGAATCGCATAAATGGGAGAAGAGGGCACACATTTCACAGCTAGCCTAAAGTATTAAATACCCAGGCACGGCACTACTTCCAATGAGTAGCGATTGGTTTCTATAAGGAAGCAGAGTATATCGAGCTGTCATCAATATGTATCACTGCGGGATAGTGTTCTTTTTTTTTGGAGCAAACTCAAGCTGTAAGTAAGGTACCATACATAGTCAACTTTACTGTAGATACCAGGTACCAATAGCTTATAGTTTATCGAGATAAACACGATGAGTACTTGATATATAAATTAGGTTTATAATAATGCTTTCTAAATTATTAATCAACTTGTCCTTCTTAAAGCCTTTCAGCTGTGGTTTCAAAGAGATGTATCTGTTATTTCTAGCAGATCCAGCGACCACATGATAGATAGATAAAGATTATTTTGTTTTGCTGATATTTATACCAAAGGGTGAGTGCATGGAATGTTAAACAGATTTCTATTATGGTGATAATTGTAAGGGGATTTGACATAAACCAAAGATCTACATCTTTCTACACTAGATTGACACCGAGTGAGCTTTGGGCAGAGTATTCTAGTCGTTCTTAAAAGAGAGGAGGACGAAGGACATGTTGGAGGAGCAGCTTATTCTAGAATGAAAGGAATATAAAACATTTAGCGTTGTTGCAAGAAAGCAGAAGTTACCGATTTATCGAGAATGGATGATATTACAAACTAATGGACTTGTGCCATCAATAATGACGGCAGTAGCGTTAATTTTTGTAGTCCAGGATTGATATTGTTATGGTTGATATATATATATATATATATATGTAGGAGGTGAGTTTTATTGTAGTACAATAAAGCAATGCAGAGAACGGATAAGAAGCACTCTACAGTTTGTAGGACTGGAGTATACATAATATATAAGATCAAAAGATGGTTAAAAGAGTTCCATCGCACATATTATTAAACCCTTAAATATTATTCTTAATACATATTAACAATTTCTTTTCATCGCACATATTATTAAACCCTTCAATATACAAACCTTAACTTTACATTATTTTTCTCTTCGTTAATTTTCAAATTCTTTTAATTTATACATTATCTTCCAACGGTTTTTCAACCTCACTATGTAAAACAATATATTTTTCTCAGTTATAAAAGCTATCTCTCTCTCTCTATCACCCATCTCTCCTCCTATCTCATCCTTCCTCATTATACTCCTCCCCTTCCACTTTTTACTCTCATCTCCTCTTTTTCATCCTTTCCAACCCCCCCAACCCCCCTTCAAAAAATGCCCCCCCCCCACCCCCTAATATCACACATCAATCTAAAACTACTTTTCATATGTTGATTTAAAACTGCACTATCCACAAGTGTTTTTAACCTTCATATCATGTCTTCCTATTTTATCTGATGAAAACACAAATGTTATTGCATGATGATATTTGTTTTTGAAGTGCGCATAATAAAATACATGGAACTCTTTTAACCATCTTTTGATCTTATATATTATATATATATATATATATATATATATATACACATATATATATATATAAATATATATGACGTGTGTATGCTGTAGGTATGTTTATATTACCATTGTCTTTCGATATGAGTACCTCTTCCCGCAACTCACCATCTATTTTTGTGGAAAATACTGTATAACATATAAAATGAATGCATTCATTCACTAGTAGTGTCCTATCCAAATTTGTTCTGCGGTGATATGTGCAGTGTTTTTCAATGGTCCCTTATATGGGAAAACAATGAAAGGTATGAAACACAAGAAAAGAAAGAAAAGACTAGAAGATATCAATATTAACTGCGTGGATGGTTATATCGGAGAATGCTACAATGTTTAGAGGTAAGAATAATAATGGCTTCTTGAAATAACGATGATTGGATTTCATTTGTTGAGAATTATAGTAATATATTTTTATAAGCGAAAATTTCTTATTCTTTGTCTCGTTCTCTCTCTCTCTCTCTCTCTCTCTCTCTCTCTCTCTCTCTCTCTCTCTCTCTCTCTCTCTATATATATATATATATATATATATATATATATATATATATATATATATATATATATATATAAAATAAATGTAATCTGAGTTTTTCGAATATTAATAACAACATTCGATTCGTTTGCAATTATGCAAACAAGCCTTATTTTCAAAGCCATGTCAGTAGAATGAACTCTTCATTCTTGCTCTTGTGTTGGCATGTCATCATGCTTTGCGGCATAGAGTTACGTCCCTTTGTGCTCTGAGTTCAAATACACCGAGCTTAGCTTTACCTTTCATCCTTACAGAAACGCACTGGGGTCGATTTAATAGACCCCGCCCCCTCCACTAAATTGTTGGCTTTGTGCCTAAAACAGAAACCATTATAAACGGTAAGAATCTATAAGGTTAGTACTTAATACCCTTTTCTATAGACTTTGAGGGTTGAGAGATGATTCTATCCCCAGTACCTTGGATAAGAGGCTGGGCTGCCGCAAATAGCTATTTTTGTCACTGTAGAACATCTAATACGCTAATACAAGGCAATGAATTACTTGTCGATTCTACAA
>OZ024742.1:336151086-336153586 GCA_964016885.1 Eledone cirrhosa | reverse complement strand
TCTATTGACCGCAGAAGTATGAAGGGCAAAGTAGAACTTCGGTGCGATTTGAACGCCGAAAGTCGTAACTAAATACCAAAGCATTTTAACATATGATAAATACGACCTGTGCTCCATATATGGAGTCACCCCATACGCAAGTGATGGTTGTTATTTTAATATCTATAAATCTAACACCCAACATTAACATATATATATCCTCCCCCTCCTTCTTCTTCCCCTTCTCGTTCTCCTCCTCTTTCTTCTTCTTCTTCTCCTCCTTCTTCTTCTTCCATCGACGGGCTACTTTAATTGACAATGATGTTTATTGAAGATATATTATACACATCAAAGCTACATTTTATGCTGTATTTGATTAAAGTAACTACTGGAACACCGGGTTCGATATATTATATTATAATCATATGAAACGAAAACAAACTTTGTTCTTACATTTTGTTTTGTGCTTTAAATTTATATTAGGGTTCTGCTAAAGAGAAACATAATGCGCTGGTTTTAGGGTAATTCATTTATATTTTTTTCCGATGTGTTTACTCAAAAATTGCTTCGTTCTATTTATCTCGATACATCTAGAACCATTTCATTATTTCTTTTTGGTATAAAAATGATGTATTTAATACTCATACATAAAGTTTAACTTTGTATAGTTAAAATCGTACTATGATCATATATAAGAAACAAACTAGCGAACCAGCGAGAGAGCATTTTTGCATTCGCTTGATAGGCTAGAAGGAGAATTCAAAAGTTTCTCAAACCAGTAGGTTACAATTTACCTCATATTATTGATCACTGTTATACGTGTTTCGATAGTAACTGTTATGTAACAATTACGACCTCACCAGACAGCTATTACGTGAACAGAAAAATACACGAATAAAATTAAAATGAATAAAAATTACTCATGCAGTTTCCATTCAGTGATATGTCAGGTTATTGGTGTTTGTTTATTTTTATTTGTTTGTCGTGCTATTTTACTCATGTAATTTTCTCTTCACGTAATAGCTCCCTGTTGAAGTCGCAACTGTTACACAACAGTTATCATCGAAATACGTATAACTTTTCCAATAATATGAGAGAAATTCTAACCTACTAGCTTTACTTCAGTGTTATACTAATACACCGGAGTACACATACCTTCTGGTATACTTCGTCTAGTCTAATATCCTGCGTACATTGATTAATTAACGCATAATATATCAAGTTTGTGTGTGTGTGTGTGTGTGTGTGTGTGTGGTTGATGATTCCACAGGCATGTGTACCCTTAATGTAATTCTCAGGTAGAATCAGCGTGAGTCAATACGTGACAGGGTTGGATCTTTGAATTACAAGTAGAATCCATTAAACAGGCTTCTACAGCTCCTGTCTACACGGTTTCATTCGCTTGGCTTGAGTCGACTCGGCTCTAAGATTAAGACACTTGAATTTAATATGCTGTCGATAACAGGCGACCCTACGAACTCAACACAGCCAGCTGTGACAACACTTTGTATAATTGAATTATAGGTTCTCAATCAGAAAAAAGTAATTTAAAACTGTAGTAATTGAATTACATTTGAATAAAAAATATAATTATCAACACAGAATAACATCTGAAGAAGGTTTTTGTAGTACTTTAAAGATTTAGAATAGATATGTAATGTGTGTGTGTTGTATCACGTTATGTTATGTGACGGTGTGTTTTATGTTATTCTATATTATGGACTGTGTACGTTGTCTTACGTGTGCTCCAACATGTTTGCGTATTGTGTTATGTTATGCGGCTATGTGCGTTGTCTTAAATATATTTATGTAAACGCGTGGAGGCAATGTGAGCACACGTGTGTGCACACTTGTGTAGGATGTTGCGTTATGTTATCCATTGTGCGTTGAACTATCCCTGTATATGTGTGCGTGTAGGTATGGATGTGTATGTGCATATATATGTGTAGTGTGTTAAGCATTTTGTGATGTGTGTTTGTGTCTGCACGGATGTATTATGAGCTATCATGTATGTGTGTCTGTGTGTTTGTACAATGTTGAGTGTATGGACGTAGTGATGAGAGTTAAACAATAAATACATACATTTATGCTAGACTAATGAGGAATCTGCAAATAGCCACCCTGACTATACTTTTAGAGTTGTACCCGTGATAATTTGAGTTCTGGGATACCTTACTAACTGCCTCAGTACAAATCTTGAGAAGCTGGGCTTCACAGAATCAGAAAAAGCACGGCTAGTTAAGACATTGCAAGTATAGTCCATTAATGGAACTGTAACAAATATGTAAAATATTTCAGAAATCCAGCTTGTAATAAGAGCATATACACATGTATAGATACAGAAACATAAACGCGTGTACACATATAACTCAAAACATACAGATCCACACGTGTAAAAACACTCATATCTGCGCGCGCACGCACACACACACACACACACACACACACACACACACACATTCATTTAGTTGATGTCTAAATTCCAATGAATACGTCTTGTTTCTGTTAGAAACCGGCTCGC
>OZ024742.1:336133586-336141086 GCA_964016885.1 Eledone cirrhosa | reverse complement strand
GCTGGGGATAGAAACTGCACTGGTTATTTATTAACAAAGATCGAAAATGTAAACACTGCAACGCAGAGAAAAACATTAGCGTAACCAAATTATCAGTTATGTCTGTCTGCACGCCTATATCACCTCTCTGCACGACTGTCTGTCTGCACACCTATATCACCTCTCTGCACGACTGTCTGTCTGCACGCCTATATCACCTCTCTGCACGACTGTCTGTCTGCACGCCTATATCACCTCTCTGCACGACTGTCTGTCTGCACGCCTATATCACCTCTCTGCACGACTATCTGTCTGCACGCGTATATCACCTCTCTGCACGACTGTCTGTCTGCACGACTGTCTGTCTGCACGCCTAACGACGAAATATTTGCTTGTTTTACGTAGTCTTTAAATAGACTTGTTTTCAAGTAAAAATATTGTTTTAAAATGCTTTTAAATGGAAATGAAGCAAAACGGAAACTTAGTGTTCGAACTGATGAATTTTGCAGGTCAATATTTTGCTGGCTCTGTCATTTTAAACGCTGAGAAAGCCAGCGTAATTTTTTACGTAAGACGCTCAATGTAAACAGAACAAAGGGAAATAACTGATAACTTACGCTCAAAAATCGATACATTATATTCGATTTCGTCACATAGGGTGGGTCAATTTGAAATATTTTTTTTCCGATGTCTTCGCTAGGGCTCAATGTACAAGTATAGCAATTTCGGTGCAATTCCGTGAGAGATTCTAAGAGGAGATGTGTGCCAAAAATCGATAGACAGACAGACAACCACAGTTTTATATATATAGATGTAAGGTTAGTTACAAAATATCAGATAGGGAGAATATTTACTTACATGCATATCACCAGCTGTTGTCAACGGCTATTTCTGGACTCCAGAAATAGCCGTCGAAACGGATTGAGCTCTGCCGTCGGGGTCATACTTGTTCCTATATATATAAGTATATATATATAAATATATATATATATATATATATATATATATATATATATATATATATATATATATATATGTATATATATATGCATACACATGTGTGGGTGTGGATGACTAAATACACACGTGCTTTTCTCTCGTAAAAAAAACAGTTTCCGTTTCTTCCTAATCTTACTCTTATCTTCCTTTCTATTTCTTCTTTCATCTCTCATTCTCTCTCCTGATGAAGGTCTGTCGTCCAGACCATTATGACACCTTTCCTATTTTATCAAGCGTTAAACTAATATATATCCTTATAGTACTGAATGGTTCTCCAGTGTTGTTTCATAGTTTGTATTTCCCATATATATATATATATATATATATATATATATATGTATATGTGTGTGTGTGTGTGTGTGTGTGTGTGTGTGTGTGTGTGTGTGTGTGTGTGTGTGTGTGTGTGTGTGCGTATATATCTAGAGAGAGGGTCCCGGAATGTATTCATACGCTATCGAATTACGTAAAGGGCCGTACCTAAATAGTTCGAGCATTTTGTTCGTGCCAATCCTCGTTCGTTGATGTTTTTACTAGTGTTTTGTTAGTTATGTGGATGTCATACGCATCTATATCTCTCTAATACTCTACATAGTTTGTTATATATCAAGGTATTTTGTAATAAACACTCTCATATTGCTATTGCTCACTATTGATCTCTCTCTCTCTCTCTCTCTCTTCATATATATGTGTGTGTGTGTGTTTTATATATTATATTATATTATATTATATTATATTATATTATATTATATTATATTATATATATATATTATATATATATATATATATATATATATATATATATATATATATATATATATATATATATATATATATATATATATATATATATATATATATATATATATATATATATATATATATATATATATATATATATAAATAATCCCTGTTTATTTCCTCGCTCTATAATTTATCCTCCACTTTTGAAGACATGAAATCCAAATTGTATTGTATTCTCGCTTGTTTCTTTTTTTTTTTTTTTTTGCTATCTTTTATGCATGAAAACAGTTTTTTTTAGTATCCTTTCTCTTTCTCACACACACACTATACCTCCCTCATATATATATATATATATATATATATATATATATATATATATATATATATATATATATATATATATATATATATACAGCGAGCTGGGGAAGGAAAGTGTTGGTATTTATCAATGGTAAATATGTGCTTTTGCGGTCCATCATAAATTCTCTGCAATTCTTCCACTTAAGATACCGACGTTTCTCTTGTGTTACAATACGCATTCACGTACGTATATTCAATTACATACACATACATACATTTATGAATATGTGTATGTGTGTGTGTCCGTGAGAGGTGTGTGTGTGTGTTGTGTATATATGTATGTACATATATTTTGTGAGTGCATTTGCGTGTAAATATGGTGAAAGTTCGTGGGTTTATATATACTTACATACATATACCCATACGTTCCCATATATATTTACTCACATGCATATACAAACATTCATATATATATATATGTGTGTGTGTGTGTGTGTATGTATGCGCGCGTGCGTATGTGTGTGTGTGTGCACGTGTGTGTGTATCGATATTATATATATGTGTGCGTGTGCGTATATATTTGTATGTATTTGGGAATATGTCTGCTTACCAACAGGGGAACAATTACTCGAAACACAAAGTACAGTGTGTGTATGTGTGTATATGATATATTAGAAGCTGAATCATCTTGAATCTTCATATCTCCGAGCTTCACATTACTGAATATTAAAACTACTGAAGTAGGGCAGCAGCCTTACAATATATTAGCAATAGCATTCACAAGCACATCGAAATATGATAAGTAAACAGTACATGGTCATTTGCTCTTTTATTAAACATAGTCACTACCTGAGACTACATATAGATTGGCTCCTTCCTATAGATTTTTGGTATATGATGGAATCGTTTATTATTTCTAACAAATCAAGTGACCACTTGAAGTTTCTCTTTATCTCGCTCAACTAGGAGTTTATTTGAGTGAGATAATGTTTATGAATATCCTCTAACCTAGCAGTTCGAAACTAACGAGATCGATAAAAAAAGTACCAGACTTCAAACAATATGTAGCGAGTTGATCTGACCGACTAAATCTTTTCTGAGGCACCCCTGCGTGACCGTAGTCTAATAACTGAAATATAAAGGAATATAATGCACACACACACAGAGGTACATACAAGTAGATGAACGTAGAAAGCTACATTTAACTATACGCACATACACACACGAATCTAGAAAGAAAAAATGAAAGAGAGAGAGAAATAATGAAAGAGAGAGAGAAATAATTATTCCTGACTCAGGTACAGGACCAACAATTTTGGAGAGTGGAAAGGCGATTAAATCGATCCCAGTACGTTACTGGTACTTTATTTTATCGACCCCGTAAGGATGAAAGGCGAAGTTAACCTCGGCGGGTTTTGAACTCAGAATGGCAAGGGCCGTAACTCTATGCGTCAAAGCATGGCGTCTGACCTTCTACCAATACTGCCAATCCACCGCCACATAGAAATAGAAATAATGAAAGAGAGAGAGAAAAAAAAAACGGAATGAAAGAGAGAAATATATAGAGAGAGAATAGAAACAAAAAGAAAGCAAAAAAGAGAAGGTAGGACAGATAGGTAGGTAGATAGAGAGAGGAGGAGATTCCCGAGTTGTGTCGGGGGGGGGGGGGGGGTAATCACAGTTAAAAAATGGTACTCAATGCATTGGTAGAGTATAGGCATTTTTATATCTTATACAGAAATTACTTCTACAGGACTCGAAGTGTTTCATTCGTATGGAATCCTTTTGATGATTGCATACCAATGAAACAGTTCTAGTTCTGTAAGATTCATTTTTATAATATATGTATATATGTATGTGTGTGTGTGCGTGCGTGCGTGCGTGCGTGTGTGTGTGTGTGCGTGTGCGTGCGTGTGTGTGTGTGTGTGTGTGTGTGTGTGTGTGTGTCTGTGTGTGTGTGTGTAACATTGTCAATTATTCAAGGCATGCGCTTCAGTTTGATTAACTGTTTCCAGTTAGATTAGACGACCATTAATAGAACATAGGGTGAGTCCTGTAATAAGATAGGGATCTACTTACCATAACCAGTGTTTAGTCATGGACAGTTATATGTTGCATTCCCTAGGGCTACGAGGAAAACCGCACCCTAAAGAAGTATTATATTAATCTATATATAAATTTGAGCGACATCCGTCCGTCACACAATGTTTGTCTGTGTGTGTGTGTGTGGTTGTATAAATGTATGTATGTGTGTGTTTGTGTGAATGTGTGTGTGCGTGTGTAAAAGGAAGGAAGAGGATGGTGAAAAAACTATAGTAAAATAGCGATTGGCGAACCATTTGCTACGCTGTGTTAGTGTATGTGTATGCGTGTGTTTGTGTAAATGTATATGTGTGTGTGTGGTTGTGTAAATGTATGTGTGGTTGTGTGAATGTATGTGTGGGTTTGTGTGAATGTATGTGTATTTGTGTGAATGTATGTCTGTGAGTGTGCATTTTTGTAAGTTTGTCTGTTTGCGCGTTTATATTTATATAATCATACATATAAATATATGCATATACACATATACACGCTAACGCATACATATACACATATGCGTTAGCGTGTTGAAAAGAATTCTAGTGTTATAAATTATGATAATTATATATGAAATGATTCAAATTAGTTTTTTTCGTTGTTTTTGGTATTGTGTGGCTAGGTCTACCTGCCGCAATTTTCAATTTGTCCAGCTGTCTAAACGTATGTTATTACTCTAAGGCCTACCTTATTGAGTGCTTTGCTGCTCATTCCTAATTGTAGGTCGTTTGCTTGGCCACAGCCAAAGCTTCGATTTTACTAAGCTTCCACTTGTATTATTATCTGCTAGACTTAATGATTAACTAATTCATTTAATTAGACAATTCCATTGATTGGTTAATTGTTTATGTTTGTTTAATAACGTCTAGTCGAGAGCTTTTCATTCGGAATGTGGAACGGAATTGATTTCCTTTGTTCACACTTTGAATTTACCCGCCAAAAACCGGGGGTTACTTTCTTTGTTGGAAATAACACGTGACAGTGAAACATTGAGGGCTGCCAACGGTAGCAGTTCAGCGTTACATTCCACACCGGCTTGAGGCATAGAACAACATTTCCTGTTGATGACCTGAACCCAATGTTCGATCATGGAATACCACAGGTTTACATATTACGTGAGCTGGATGGATGATTTCGTTTCATAGAAACCTATCGGACGCATTGCAAAATATCGTTCGATATGTCCAGGTCAGTTGTCTAACCGGATTAGTTTTTTTCATTGTTTTTGGTATTGTGTGGTTAGGTCTACATGAGGCAATTTCCAAATTGTCCAGCTGTCTAAACGTATGTTATTACTCTAAGCCCTAGGTACCTTATTGAGTGCTTTGTTGCTCATTCCTAATTGTAGGTCGTTTGCTTGGCGACAGCCAAAGCTTCGATTTTACTAAGATTACACTTGTATATATATATATATATATATATATATATCAGCAATTATTGCTCCTTAGATTTCCACAACCGTGAATACCCACATTATTTTCATAACGAGTCTCACAATACATATGACTCGAGGTATGCTGGTGTGCTTGAGTAGGAGCTTACCAGGTGTATGGGCTTGTGTGTTTGCTTGTGTTTGTGAATATGTAAACTTGTTTATCTATGTACATACAATGTGTATGTACATATATTTGTATGTGTAAATATACTTATGTATGTGTGCATGTAAGTGCATGTGTGTGTATGTGCGTGTGTGCGCATGTTTGTGTGTGTATATGTGCATGTTTATGTGTGTGTGTGTGTGTGTGTGTGTGTGTATCTGCATGTGTGCGCGTGCATGTGCATGTGTGTGTATGTGCACGTGTATGTGTATGTGTACGTGCATGTGTGTATATGTGCATGTGTGCGTGTGTGCGTGTGCATGTTTGTGTGTGTATCTGCATGTGTGTGCGTGTATGTAAATGTGTGTATGTGCATGTGTGTACGTGTATTTGTGTGTATGTGCATGTTTGCGTGTGTGTGTGTGCACGCGTGCCAGCAACGCGTAACATATATGTGCCTCAACTTTCATAATATACATTAGATCTGACTTTACATTTCGTATTGTGCTCTAACACAGAATGTATCATTAGATACACTTCTACAACATTACTATATATGTATTATGTATGTGCGTGTGCCAGTGTGTGTGTGTATGAGAGAGTATGTGTGTTTCTGTGCGTGATTGTGTGTGTATATGGATATATATGTATGTGCGTGTGCCCGCGCGTGACTATGTGTGTTTCTGTGCGTAAATGTATCTATATATATATAGATATATATATATATGTGTGTGCGTGTGCAAGTGTATTTGTGTATGTGAGTGTGTATATATATATATATATATATATATATATGTGTGTGTATGTAAAAGGTAAACATATATATATATATATATATATATATATATATATGACATATATATATATATGACATATATATATATACAGACATATGTGTGTGTGTGTGTGTGTGTGTGTGTGTGTGTGTGTGTGTGTGTGTGTGTGTGTGTGTGTGTGTGTCTGTGTGTGTGTGTGTGCGTGTGTGTGTGTGCAAATGTGTGTGTACGAATTATTAAGCTCTTACATAAAACGCCTCTAAATATTTTCTTTGTAATTATTATTTACTTTCCAGCGGTTAAATACTTTGATTTCTCTCTCAGCAATCGGATCTTCCGCCATCATCTTTTTTATCTTGTCCTTGCTTCATTACATTAAAGAATTTAAATATTTGATTTCGTATTTTAGAGTTACTTCCTTTACACAATGTGCACCATCCATACCTTGTTGCACACTCACATTTTGTTCTCTTTTTTTTTTTCTAATTTTCAAACATTTTCGTTTGTTTTGTTATGTTGTTTTCTTTTTTGTATGTATGTTTGTAAATTCGTAAATGTTCTTTGAAATCAAAAACTATATTTTAAATATTTTGACAAAGAGAAAACGACAAAAAGGAAAAGAAAGAAAATGGGAGAGAAATGTAGAGGGCAACAAGCGCTATACACTTGGCCGGATGGTATGTCTCAGTTGCTCCTCGCGGACAAGATGGCGAAAATATCGTCGCAGAAAACAGCCGACGATACTCTCTGCAACATTCCACCACACGGGCTTCTTCCCGAGGCGTGTTGCCCAGCTTAATGTTTTCTTTTCATTTCATTTTATTTTCCTAGGTCTATAAATAAGGGAGCAATCGAGTAGATATACCACCTAGTTCACATTCTTTCTCTCTTCCTCCCTGTCTTTTTCTCTGGAAGAAATCGGCTGTGTTCAAACCAGGAGAGAGGTAGACTCCAATAGTTTTAAATTGGAATAATCCATTAGATACATCATTTAGTTCACATTCTTTCTCTCTCTCACTCCCTGTCTTTTTTCTCTAGAAGAAATCAGCTGAGTATTTTTTCTACATATTTTATAGTTTATATTTCTATTT
>OZ024742.1:336123586-336128586 GCA_964016885.1 Eledone cirrhosa | reverse complement strand
GTCCGAGTTCAAATTCCAGCGACGTTAGCTGTGCCTTTCATCCTTACAGAGTCGATAAAATAAAGTATCAGTATAGCACTGGGGTCGACTTAATTGATTTTCCCTCCACCAAAATTGTTGAACTTGTGTCTAAATCAGAAAACATTATTACTCGCTGACAAGATATATGTTAGCAGACTCCAGTATTTGGTTTTTTCCAATGTGTAAATGACAAGCTTGGATTATTTCACAAGCAAAGGATGTCCCAACAGTGTGGAGAGGCTGTTATATTTTGGGACAGACTTCAAAATTGATGTCTTTCGAGACGTAAATTTTTTTTTTCGACTTGTCAATTTTCTAAACATGGCAGAGAACAAAACAACATAGTAGCACTCTTCACAAATGAAAATACAAAAAAGAGGGTATTTGGGATACACAGATATTCAACACTCGTAAACGGTGGAAAAAACGACCTATCATTGCGCAGAACATTTTGAATGATACGGCAATCAACTACAACAACAACCACAAGAAACATAGTTTGCCAATCGAAAGCGCAAAAATAATATTGATTACATTTGAACACCAACAGCACCAACTGCAGCCATTGCAGAAGATGGCCACAATCCTCCTCATTGCAGCTCTCTTAAACAATTATTATAATCAAGTGATTAGCGCTGGTCATAGGAGAGAATGCAAGATGCCAGAACAGGAAACACAACTCGTGCCACACACAACAATTCTATCTATTTTGATGCATAAATTTGTAGATCTTCATGACAGTGTTTCACTATGTCAGAGATTTCGTTTCATATTAACTGTTAATATAAGTCAAGTCGGCCGCGGTGAAATTTGAATTCAGAACGTTTGGAAGTAGAACAAATGTGTTAAGCTATTGTTTTCAACGCTCTAACGAATCTACCAACCCGCTGCCTTAATAATTCTTTCTAACACAGACACAAGGCTAGCAATTTGTAGGAGGGAACGTAAGTTAATAGTATCAACAACAGTATTTCACTAGTACTGTATTTTATCGAACAAAAAGAGAGGAAAGGCAAAGTTAACCTTGCTGAGATTTGAAATCAGAGCGTAGGGAGTTGGTTGAAACTAAATACCTTAAGGCATTTTCTCCGATGTCCTGACGATTCTGCTTGTCCAACGCCCTTAATTCTTTCTAATTTAGGCATAGGACCGGCAATTTGATGGGAAAGGAACAGTTGGTTATATTTCATTAAGCCAGGAAACATAAAAAGTAAAGTTGACTTCGGTAGGATTTGAACCCAGAACTCAAAGCATTTTGTCCAACGCTCTAATGCTTTTTCCAATCCAAACCATATCTCACTTCACATATCATTTTCGACTAGATTATTTCAGATAATCCCACTTGACGTTGCAAACAGAATGAATATTAAAACATATCAAACAAAAATACCCGCCATTTGATTTGTTCGTTTTTTTTTTATTTTTTTTTTATTTTTATTTTTGTTTTATTTTTTTTTTAAATCCAATATTTTGATTTATGTCTTTGTTCGGAATACATAAAGATAGAGATAGGATCTCTTATTGGGATTGGATTATGCAGCAATCACAGAGCTCGGAATTACCATATTAATAAGAGAGCGGGTTACCAGCCCAGATGGCAGCAGAGAACTGTCGTATGCTGACATCACGTCGGTGCCGTGTCAACTACATAGAGATGAAAGTCAAGAGCGAAAACTGATGAAGCTGAATACTCTATTTAAAATATTTTTTCCTTTTTTTTTTTTAAAACCTTATAGTCTCGACCATCTTTAATGACTTAATGTGTGGGGTATATATGATTTATTTCAAAGACTTCGTCACCTCAGCACTGCTAACCGTTGGTTCTGGGGTGACACATAATTAACCCCAAGGCAAGTCACACTGTATTCCTGTTGCTGTTGCTGTTCTTAGACCTAAGTCTCCTTGATCAAGCAAATCTATGATCAAAGTCACTGCAACGGTGATCATCTTGTCTGTGAGAATTAGGTGGGAAGGTATAAAGTTACAGTAGGTTTTCTGGGGTGTTGTACATAGATGTGTCCGAGTTGGGTGTGTCATGCTGTGTTCTGTAGTGGTGTTATAGTGTTCTGTGGTGTTGCAGTGTTCTGGCGTGTGATAGATGTGCCTGGGTTGAGTGAGAGAGGTAGTGCTCTTATCTTTGTGTTTTAGTAATGTTCTGTGATGAACAACGACGTAAACTATATATACTCTATACCTCAATCCTCCACAAACTATTCTATAACGTATTAAGAAGTATAACACCGTACTACCTCATATTTGATTTATTTTCATTAAGCCAAATTGAAAAATAATATCCGGAATCATTTTTTTTTCTTTTTTCCTTTTCCTATCGCCCACAGTTTTAAAGCTATTAATAAAACAATTGCTTCGCATTTTGTCATTTTCAAACCTTCTTTGAACTCTTTTCGCCATGAATCGACGACATATACAAAAAACATTTTTAAACGTAAGCCTCGTGAAGTTAAATGCCACACATAAAACATCGACTTCGAATGATATAATCTATGTTTCTTTTAAATTTCCAGTCGTTTTGAAATATGAATTTCCTTTACAGTTTTTATAATGGCTTCTGGAGACTGCATCAATGTGTGTGTGTGCGTCTCTCCCTCTCTCTCTCTCTCTCTCTCTCTCTCTCTCTCCCTCTCTCTCTTCCTCTCTCTCCACTTCCGTCTGTGTTTATGTTCTGTGACATAGCGGTTCAACAAAAAAGAAATCAATAAAATAAGTACCAGACTTGAAGAATAACATAAGTGTTGTGGTGTATAAGATCGACTAAATCTAAGCGATGCACCAACATGACGCAAGTCTGATAACTTAAAGCAGTAAAAGAAAAAAAGGATATGTGATGCAGAGGTGTTTATCAAAGCTTTAAAAATAATTTAAATCACGAAAAAAGTTATGTACAAAAGGTTTTTTGTACGTATATTACAGCATTGAGAATTGGTATAGTAAAACGAAAGCCTATTTCTTGGTTATGTCTAATCTCGGCTCATAATATGGAGCTTTGGGAAAAAAAGACGTTCCTAAGGGGCTGTGTTTAATGGTTTTCATGACATTCTTCGTGGCATGATAATGCCAGGGCGGTGGATTGGCAGTATCAGTAGAGAGTAGGACGTTTTGCAGCACAGAGTTACGGCTTTTATAATCTGAGTTCAAATCCCGCCGAGGTTAACTTTGCCTTTCATCCTTATGGGGTCGATAAAATAAAGTACCAGTAATAGACTGGGGTAATTGCTGGCCTTGTGCCAAAAGTAGAAACAATTATGTCTCTATCTTATGCTATTCTTTTGTAAAATTGCAATTATTATTATAAGAGAAAATAACAAAACATTTATACATTCTTTCTAATGTCAAACTTAGGGGTTATTTAGTCACTCAGTAATATGGTCCTTTGTAAATCCTTCGCTAATATTTGGGGTTAATAGGATGAAATATCAAGTTTGAGGGTTTCTTAGTAAAGCTCTCAGAAATATTTGGGTCTCGTATTGTGAAATATCAAGATTACAGGTTCTTTGTAAGTCCTTCTGTAAAATTTGTCATGGAATATAATTAAGGGTTCTTTATAAACCTCTCGGTATTACGTCGGCCCCTGCTCTATAGTATATCAGGAGTTTGGAGATCATGTCGACGAGTGGACTGGAGTAACATTCTCAAGGACACGACGCACCTCCAGGAATCGAACAAACGACGTACATATATTTGCTTGTATATGTTATGGCGTATATATTATATATACTGGTACATGTGCATTTGGTTATGTGTATACGTGAGTTTTGCGTCTGTGTGAGTATGCGGGTTCGTACGTATGTAGGATGTGTGTATATGTGTACTTTGTGTTTTTACATGTAGGTATGTGTGTGCGCGCGTTATATACGTATTTATGTGTGTATATTTATATACGTTTATTTAATTATATGTATACACGCACACACACACACATATATATATATTTTTAAAAATATATATTTCATGTATATTTGGTGTATACGTTCGTATGTGTGCGGGTACAGGCGTTGCGTGGGTTCTGTATGTACGTGCGTATTTATTTTGTGTACATGCTTGTATTTGTTTACCCATAAGCGATTGTTTTCGCGTATGCTTGTTTATGTACGTATATGGATGCGTGTATGTATATATTTAATTTCAATTACCTCTGTATTTTATTTACTTTATTCTTAACTCTGAAGCCGAGATTCATTCGGTTTCCTAAATAGAATTTTAGTCTACGACTTCAGTTATACCACTTACGTGGTTTTGTTTTTGCGTGTAATTGTTCGCAACGCTCCACATAATGAAGTATTATTTCCGTTCATTGCCTGAGAACGTCTCCATGAACCACCTAATAGAATATTAGTCTACGACTTCATTTATACCATAAACGTGGTTTTGTCTTTGCGTGTAATTGTTTTCACCGGTCCAAATAATGACGTATTATCTTCGTTTTTTCCCATTCTTTGCCAGGGAACGTTTCCACGAACCAAAGTATCCTCTTCCTGTCTTCCTTCGGTTGCAACGTTTTTTGAAATATTTAGTTCTGCGTTCACAGATTAACTTTTTTAGTTTCAGAAGATCCCGTTAAGGGTGAAAGCAGCGATTCTTTGCTTAAACTTTAATCTGTTATTTTAACAAATATATATATATATATATATAGCATAATAGTAGAACACTGGTGGATTATATCCGTAGTAGTAGAGCATCCAGTCCATGGGACGAGTTTGGTAGAACAATTGTTTCACCTTATCCGAATAAGGTGAAACAATTGTTCTCAGTATGGTAAACTAACTGTTGTGGAACTACTTATATATATATATATGAAAAACTTCAGGACCTTGACGGCTGAGCTCCGATCGTTTTAACAGCTAGATCTAGCTGTTCGGATCTAGCTGTTGAAATGGCCGGAGCTCAACCGTCAGGGTCCTACATTTTTTTCATATTAGCCACTCTACTACCCTAAGTACTCTGGTAAATAATGGTCTAAC
>OZ024742.1:336118586-336121086 GCA_964016885.1 Eledone cirrhosa | reverse complement strand
GCCAATCCATTGCTGAGATAGGAAAATGATAGTCATACTTTCAGAAGGAGAGAAGTGATGCCACAAAGGATCGTATGGAAGTAAAGATCAGCTATCGATAAAACAAAAATCAATAAATCAATATGAAAAAAAAGAAAAATCGGGGCTTGGCATTGGTTCATTAGTAGAAGGCGTATGATGGTATTCCCCAGCTGTGGGTTCAGGAAATATTAGCTAAAAACAAAGTAGTACTATTAATGTGTAGATATATTTCACGTGCCATGAATGAATGAAACATAATTCAACAGAACATAAGAAATGGGGAAATCATACGAAAGGGAATCCCCATAGTGTCTCTCCTATATGGAGTCAGACCAACCATCAAGATAAAACAGAGTTGACGTTAATACAAATACACGTTAGGGTTAGGGTTGCTATCTCGGCATTCGATTAATATTTAAAACGCAGCTAAATGCTCAAAATATGGTAATAGGTATCAAGGCTGTAGCTTTTGCTATAAGTTACAAATATAATATATATCAACTATATAGGGAAAAAAGGGAAATAATGGTTTCTGAATCAGGCACAAGGTCAGCAATTTGGGGGAAGGGGAAAGTCGATTAAATAGATCCCCAGTGCGTGACTGGTACTTTTTTTATCGACCCCGTAAGGATGAAAGGCAAAGCTAACCGCGGCGGGATTTGAACTCAGAACGTAAAGGGCCGTATCTCTATTCAGTCAAGCATGTTGTCCGACGCTCCACCGATGAACACGACAAAGTTGAAAACCATGACTATGAAGGACGTTGTAAAGAGGTGCAACTCTATTTTACAAAGCATATAGTCCGACGCTCTATCGACTCTGCCAATCCATGTAATATACATCAAGAATAACGAAGTAGGGATCCTCTTTATATATACCAAGGATATAAAATATCCACTGTAGGAAATAAACACATCTAACAAAGAACAAAAGGATAATAATTGTTTCTACTTTTGGCACAAGGCCAGCAATTACCCAGTACATTACTGGTACTTTATTGTATCGACCTCCCGTAAGGCAAACTTAACCTCGGCGGGATTTGAACTCAGGACGACGTAAAGGGTCATAACTCTATGCTGCAAAGCATGGTGTCTGATGCTCTACCGATGACGACGACAACGTTGGAAACGATGACTATAAAGATGATGGTGGCGAAGAGAAGGACGATGGGAGGGTGGGGACGATAACAATGACTATAAACATGATGATGAAGAGGGGGGGTGATGACAATGACTATAAAGATGATGATGAGGAGGAGGAGGAGGAGGTGGGGGGGGGTGATGACGACGACGACGAGGGCGATGACTGACTATAAAGATGATGATGTTGATATTAATGAAGGTGATGATGATGATGATGATGATGTCGATGATATCGATGTCGATGAAGGTGTTGACATGCCGACGCTGGTCGATGGTGATGTTGATTGCGACGCTGGTGAGAGTAATGATATTATCCATGTACGTATCAATAATATATACTAGAGACGCCAGGCGATGAGGACGGCTGTACTAATACCTCCATAGTGGCAGACATGAACACAACAGACTGATGGATGTAACACACTAACACAGGAGAAGAAGTAAGATTATGTGTATGTCTGTCTTGTTGTTGTGTGTATATGTGTGTGTATATGTGTGTATATGTGTGTGTATCAGTGTGAGGGAGAGATGAGGAGTAGACAGAGAGAGAAAGACACGTGAAGGCTCATCGTCAGGGAAATGAGGAGTGATGAGGAGACAACAAAACATAGGGAGGTATTTCGAAAAGCAAGAGGTATATATGACTGTGTGGATGTTTTTGTGTGCATGTGCAAACAGTTCTATATGTATAAAGACAGAGTATCACTAGAAAATACCCAGGGGCGTCTACTGCATGAACATTTAACCACAACAGCTATGAAAATGCTATTATCTCTCTCTCTTTCTCTCAATATATATATATATATATATATATATATATATATATATATATATATATATATATATATATATACAATTCCAGAATCAGACAGATCCATACAATGATCGTGTCTCGAGCTGTCTGTCTGCCGGCGAAACAATTGTAAGACAATAAATTGAGTCCAGATGTATCACAGATTTTTCGTTTTAAATATATATATATATATATATATATATTAGAAAGTGAGGTTTTTTTTACAAAATGAAAAATAACCGGTATCCTACACGAGTGAAAGTATAAGGAAAAAAGATGAAATCGAAAATGCAACTGGAGTCTTTTGTTTTTAAATATATATTTATTTGGTTCCTTTACCTGGAGGGTTTGTGGTTTTTGAGAAAAACCACAAACCCTCCATCTCAATTCTACTTTTGAAAAGCAGAAGAACCAAATAAATATATATTTTTTAAAAAAAGTCTACAGTTGCATTTTCGATTTCATCTTTTTTCCTTATATATATATATATATATATATATATATATATATATATATAAACAGGTGGAACTCCAGAGTTACAAAA
>OZ024742.1:336106086-336113586 GCA_964016885.1 Eledone cirrhosa | reverse complement strand
AGAGAGTGAGAGAAAGAGAGAGATTATTATGTGTGTGTGTGTGTGTGTGTGTGTGTGTGTGTGTGTGTGTGTGTGTGTGTGTGTGTGTGTGTGTGTGTGTGTGTGTGTGTGTGTGTGTGTGTGTGTGTGTGTTGTTGCATGTGGAAATAGAATGCATAAATATTGTTGCATCTAAATTTTCATTCGCTTTTTTGTCTACATTTGTATATATCTTAACGCATGAGCAATGACAGAGAAAAAGATCGAAAGCGGGTGAAAATCCTGTCAACAACTAATGGGCAGACGATAATTCACATCATCTTTCACAGTATATATATATATATATATATATATATATATATATATATATATATATATATACACCAGTGGTTGGATGTTTAATAGGTATAACACATATAACATGCTTTAACACCCCACACAAAATACGTTTATTTCAACTGCATTATAACTCTTTCCTCGTACATGCCGTATTGACTCCTGCATTGTACACCAATTGTCCTTGCTTATAACTTCTTTCCCTGTGTTTTTTTGCTTGTCATTTTTTTTTCTTGTGCTTTTTGCTTTTACTTATACCTATTACACTTCCAACCAGTGCTGCCTGTAATTGTGTTATTTCAAGCGGAACATCTTTTTAACTCTTGAATCTCCACTAATAACAATTATGTACCCTAAATGTTCTAAATGACTAGGATTCTAGTTACACGCTTTCGACATTCTCTATGCTCCGATGATTCCAGAATTCTCCCTGGAAGAAACAATTGTCAGCTAATAAATGTTCTAAACTAAAATTTGATCGTTTTAACACTTTGTATATATATATATATATATATATATATATATATATATATATATTCGCTCTACATGGCTGAATACAATAAATGTAATCTGAGTTTTTCGAATATTAATAATAATATTCGATTCGTTTGCAATTATGAAACAAGCCTCATTTTTAAAGCCAAGAGAAAGAATGAGGGGCTCATTCTCCTGACATGGCTTTAAAAATGAGGCTTGTTTGCATAATTGCAAACGAATCGAATATTATTATTAATATTCGAAAATCTCAGATATACAAACACACATTCAATGTATATGTGTGTTTGAAGGTGTGTGTGTGTGTGTGTGTGTGTGTGTGTGTGTGTGTGTGTGTGTGTGTGTGTGTGTGTGTGTGTGTAAGTACATATGAAAGTGAGAGTAGACAGTGATCGTACAAGATTCAGTTATTCAACAAGTTGTAACTATTACATGTCAAACAGTTTATGAACATGTGTAAGCTGTCTAGTGACATGGCGATAGGTCTGTTAGGTTAAATCACTGCATAATACAGATTTTACAGCAGTAGCAGTAGCTCTAGTATTAACGGTAGCAGAGCGTGACAACGAGGGGATAGAACAGAGCTAGCAATTACTCACACGCACGTAGTCTTAACGAAAAAAAAAAAATATATATATATATATATATATAGGAGAAAGTATGACCCCGACGGCAGAGCTCTGCCGTCGGGGTCATACTTTCTCCTATTACCCACTCTACTACCCTAAGTATTGAGTACTCTGGTGCGTTATGGTCCATCTGGTTCCTTACCACAACTCGTTCGTTATATATATATATATATATATATATATTTAATATAGAAATGGCTTCTACAGGACTAGAACTGTTTCATGTGAGAGGAATCATCAGGCTTCCTGGTGATTTCTCCCGAATGAAACAGTTCTGGTCTTGTAGAAGCCATTTCTATATTAAATATTTATACTCTGCTATGTATTGAGTACCTTACTTACTGTGGTTACCCCCGATTGAACCTGAGATAAACTTAAATATATATATATATATATATATATATATATATATATATACATATATATACATATATATACATATATATATATATATATATATATATATATATATATATATATATATATATATATATATATATATATATATATATATATATATATATATATATATCACACATAATACCAATATAAATTATACATAACCACGGATAATTTACCTTTGAATTTTATAATCCTAATTTTTCTTCTTCATTTATTTAGTTTCAATATCATTCTTGCATCCTAAAATATTTTTCTTTGGTATATATATATATATATATATATATATATATATATATATATATATATATAAGTATATCTATTTTAAACTAATATAAGTAACATATATAATGTCTAACGGTAAATAATTAATTATTTTTTTACCAATCTAACTACGTCATATTTTAAATTTCAAAAACATTAAGCCCAACTGTTTTTTTTTCTCCCACTCACGCAACATCCCTGTGTTGAAGTCTTTTTTCTAATCATATGCTTCGTTCTCACCGATCTGTCCAGCTTGGTTGACCGCCAGTATATCAAAAGAAATCTACATCTGTGCATTTGATCTGACGAGAAACCTATTTTGGATTATGTTTTATATAAGCCTTTCATCTACGAAATAAATATATTTCATAGAATAAATAGATCGTCTAAAGTAACTATCTTTTGTTTATATATATATATATATATATATATATATATATATATATAATGTATGTAGTGGGGTGCACATGTATATGTATATACGAATATACGAATATGTAAATATATATAAAAACAAATAACGAAACGAAATTAAATTTCGTTTCGTTTGTAACTCACTTTTGTATGACTGACGCTTAAACAATTAAGTTAAAAATGTACATCCACATATGTATACTGAAATACTAGTATGCATATGAATACACACACGTATACATATGTAGATGTACCAAGTTTTTCACTGGTCACTTTACTGTGAGTGTCCAGCTATTCTGTATGTAAACACACAGACAATTGCAACACGCTCTATGCAAATTAGTCTGCCCACTACTAATTTTCATAGAAAAAGCATATAACGATATGTGCTTTTACGATTCTCCAGAAAGGTCGGAAGATAGGTAAATATTGCTGATGAGTTGTATATAACGATATGTGCTTTTACGATTCTCCAGAAAGGTCGGAAGATAGGTAAATATTGCTGATGAGTTGTAACAACAACGAAACTAGTTCAATATTCCTTGTCTGGCTTTCTGGAGAATAGAGGAAAGGTGTTTCCTCAAAAACCAGTATGACTCTAAAAACCGGTTTGTCTGTGTGTTTACATACAGAATAGCTGGACACTCACAGTAAAGTGACCAGTGAAAAACTTGGTACATCTACATATGTATACGTGTGTGTATTCGTATGCATACTAGTATTTCAGTATACATATGTGGATGTACATTTTTAACTTAATTGTTTAAGCGTCAGTCATACAAAAGTGAGTTACAAACGAAACGAAATTTAATTTCGTTTCGTTATTTGTTTTTATCGTCTCCGTTGAACCGGTACGTACTCACGCTCTATGCAAATTAGTCTGCCCACTACTAATTTTCATAGAAAAAGCATATAACGATATGTGCTTTTACGATTCTCCAGAAAGGTCGGAAGATAGGTAAATATTGCTGATGAGTTGTAACAACAACGAAACTAGTTCAATATTCCTTGTCTGGCTTTCTGGAGAATAGAGGAAAGGTGTTTCCTCAAAAACCAGTATGACTCTAAAAACCGGTTTGTCTGTGTGTTTACATACAGAATAGCTGGACACTCACAGTAAAGTGACCAGTGAAAAACTTGGTACATCTACATATGTATACGTGTGTGTATTCATATGCATACTAGTATTTCAGTATACATATGTGGATGTACATTTTTAACTTAATTGTTTAAATATATATATATATGTATATAGGAATATATATCTAAATATGTATATATACATATATATAGCTAGGTAGATATATGAATTTATATATATATATATATATATATATATATATATATATATATATATATATATATACACACAAATGTTAACTGCCATATGACAGGTAAATTTGGAAGAACAGTGAGAGTAATAGTATATATATATAAATGATTGTATTGATAAAAAATATATCAATGAATTCGCTATGCCTGTCATATTACAGCACAGAATTAACCAATACTACTTGAATGAATAAACATACACATTTGGTACATAGACATTTAAACATACGGAATTTACTTGTGTTCACAGTAAATGGAAAATATGATGCATATCATTAATTGATTTTCGAACCTCATTGGGTCTCATCAGAAGAAATCTTCATCAACTAAACTACGAGGAATGTAAGCTTCGAAAATTGATTAAAAATATCATTTTGATTAAAGATATCTCTTGCAATTTACAGGGAAGTACGTAAATGTTACATGTTTACATTACTAGATAATCAACGTGTAGGATTCTATACACATTTACAAAGTCTTGGTTTCCTCTGATCTGTATATAGTTTAAACGATATATAAAACAGAGTATATTATCAATTGAGATACCACTAATATTTTGTACATATATCCTGAACAATTAATATGTAAGTAAATATACATACTTCAAAATGATGAACATAGCCTATGGCGTCTTATACAGATCTGTTTCATGAACCCCTCCCTCTCCCTCCAAAAAGACGCAAATCACTGATCTTAGTAAACACTATCAATCACCGATTATCGATTTTGGTAATAAACATCTTAAGACCAAGATTTCATTCATGAGTAAGGTCAGATACTGTTCGTCACAACAATAGCACTGAATGGCGGGCCGCCTCCAAATCAAATCTATTCTCTGTTTGTATTTGCTGTAATCCTGTAATTGACTACCTATTCTTTGCAATTTACACCTGATGAAGTCGCCAAATACTTACGTCAGGATATATTGATGTAACCAAGCCATAGACATACGCACTGTGATATTACAACATTAGAATAATTGTTTCTACTTTAGGCACAAGGCCAGCAATCACCCAGTGCTTTACTGGTACTTTATTTTATCGACCCCGTAAGGATGAAAGGCAAAGTCAACCTCGGCGGGATTTGAACTCAGATCGTAAAGGGACGTAACTATGCTGGAAAGCATGGCGTCCGACTCTCTACCGATACTGCCAATCCACCGCCCTTTCATACATATTAAATTTTACAACATTAGAATAATGTTTGGTATCCGGCCTTCTGTTGTATTTGAAATATCTAACTGCGTTCCTCACCAACCACGAGATATCGCATCTACGAAGGATGATTTGCATAACGTTGAGTGCTTTAGTTTTGCATGGTTGCTAACCGGAATGACCATATCTACCCATTATTTAAGCCATCCAACATAAATGGTATATACATATATATATATATATATATATATATATATATATATATATATATATATATATATATATATATATATATAACGAAGGTAAGGAACCAGATGGACCATAACGCACCAAAGTACTCAATACTTAGGGTAGTAGAGTGGGTAATAGGAACGAGTAGGACCCCGACGGCTGAGCTCAAGCCGTTTCGACGGCTAATTCTAGACGTCAAAACGGCTTGAGCTCAGCCGTCGGGGTCCTACTCGTTCCTATATATATAGAGAGAGGGAGAGAGTGAGAGAAAGTGAGAGAGAGAGGTGTATTTATTATATATGACGGTTCCTTAGTGCAAAATTTACTATGTATGCATGAACATATGTATCCCATTAGTATGTATGTATACTTTGATTTCTCACTAAGAGAGAGAGAGCCGGTTTCTAACTCAGAAAGAAAGGTCTTTCACTGCAATTTAGACATCTCCTAAGCTATTATGCATATCTGTATGTATGTATGCATGCATACACTGAATAACTGTACCATTATTATTGCATATATATATATGTGTTTGTGTGTCAGTGTGTGTATCCGTATAGAAACATTTGTTAGAACATAACAGGAGAGTATTATGTTATGCATGTCCATAACAACACAGGAACACCATGTTAGCATTAATAAAATCATGTACATGAAATTGATATTAACAAAACATCCGTGAACAAGAGTTCTCACACAATTATATATATATATATATATATATATATATATATATATATATATATATATAAAGTTATATTAAAGACGTATGTATTTAGATAGAGATATGTGTGTGTAGATCTTTTATTAGTTCCAGCCACTGGATCGTGTATCCCTTGCTGTTCTGCTGTGTATTATATATTATTATGTACAGCTATGTACATTTATAATAATAATTGTGTTGAATCATGTATCAATGAATTTTAAGAGAGAAATATATTCTATTCCCCTTAGTAGTTACGTCCAATTATCAGATATTGCTTTCAAAAGTGTTTGTGAATGCGCATAGCTTAATATTTAATGTCTTCGGTTGAGGTTCACAACGTCATGAGCTCGATTCCTTGAAGCGCATTTTCTTTGAGCAAGACACCTTATTTGGCATTGCCCCAGGTCTATTCAGCTGGCAAAAATGACTCTTACCTGTAATTCAAAGGGCCAACCTCGTCACACACTGTGTCATATCGAATCTCCCCGAGAAATATTTTAAGATTCCACGTATCTATAGGATACTCAGCCACTTGCACGTTATTTTGATGAGCAGGTTGTTCTGTTATTCAAACTATTGAAACATTCGTTGTTGTAACCGATAGAGAACCACAACGTGTGGACATATGGAATAGCTAAGTGTCCTTATGTGAAAGGTATTGTAAGCAGTCTATACTATAATAGCAAGCAGTTTACGGTATTTATTCTGGTTCTCTACGGTCTGTGTTCAAACCCGCTGACGTCAACTTTGCTTTGATTCTTTCAAGATCGATAAATAAAGTAGCAATCCATTATTGGGGTCGATTCTCTCTCTCTCTCTCTCTTTTTTTTTTAAATCGTCTGTGTTCAGACGTGGAAAAACTTCCGCTGTGCTAGGTTTGGTGCCACGACAAACAGTTTAAGAATCAAGGATGGATATTATAACTGTACATACTTTTTGTACGTTTGTTACACGGATGGTACGTCTGTCACACGAATGGTACATTCTATGAAAAATGTTCTAAAATGATTTCTTTCATACCAGAAATCAACATTCTCTATCAGCCGTGTTGCCTCTCCTTTTCCCTTGCTTTCTCTATATATCTATCTTTGTGTACACACACACATACAAATCCAAAGTAGATCCGGCAGAAAGGTAGGATAATATATGACGCGGCTGTAAGCAGAAGAAGCACTACAATATTACAAAGCATTCGCTAGTGTAGCAGGCTTAAACTTTCCGAGCTCAATTGCTTTTTGTATTAGATATTCCCTACAATAGACCAACATCTTGGCCAGAGGCAGGTTTATTTAAGTTAATCACCGCCCCCGCGGATCTTTGTTAGCCAGCCAATAATACAATGCACAATATCATGTTTAATGCCACGTCATTTGCCTTCAGTTCACCGCATACGGAAGATAGACAGGTGAGACGTATAATAAAGCTAATCCTTTAAGTCTAATCCGATAGACATAATCTTATATAATGCTAATGCCATCCATATCATAAGCGACCATGGAGCCACCAACACACCCCAGCTTTTCACTCACCAGCATACTATAACCTCTCACCCACAAGCGTA
>OZ024742.1:336098586-336101086 GCA_964016885.1 Eledone cirrhosa | reverse complement strand
CAAACTACGCGAAAAACGAATAATTTCTATCATCATCACCATTAATATAAATATTTTTTTTTAGTCTTTTTTTTTAACGTTGATATTAATTTTAATTAAATGCCATACACATCTGTGACTAGTTTGTAGCGTATGTGTGTCTGCAAGTGTAATTGAGCGTATGTGTCCGACTATGCATTTAACTTTCTGAAATACGTGTGCATGCGTGCGTGTGAGAAAGTACGCATTTATACAAACATACAGAATATATATATACATATACACCGTACTATATTGTGTTGGTTATATCATATTATTGCATAACTATATTTCATCCAGTATTGGTAGAGGGTCAGACATGCTTTCCAGCGTAGTTACGTCCCTTTACGATCTGAGTTCAAATCCCGCCGAGGTTAACTTTGCCTTTCATCCTTACGGGATCTATAAAATAAAGTACCAGTAATACACTGGGTAATTGCTGGCCTTGTGCCAAAAGTAGAAACAATTATTTTATTATAATTTTCATCTTTTAATATACTATCTTTCCTAGCCATGACCTTAATTTATATTCACCTAAAAACTCAATACAACACTAATCACCATTTATTTTTACATTCCTTTTAAACTTCTCTATACCATATACATTCAACTATCAATTTGACAATCCCTTTCCTCC
Source organism: Eledone cirrhosa (assembly GCA_964016885.1). Taxonomy (NCBI): domain Eukaryota; kingdom Metazoa; phylum Mollusca; class Cephalopoda; order Octopoda; family Eledonidae; genus Eledone; species Eledone cirrhosa. The sequence goes on along the minus strand of OZ024742.1, from coordinate 336,100,431 downwards.
TAATACATTTTTTATGACAATTCTATTATTAACACCATTCAACCATTCCTTTCAAAGGGTCATGACCTCAACTAAAGTGAATTACTTTTCATCTTAACATCATATGGAAAAAACAATTTGATTGGTTAGTTCTTTAACTACCTCCAAATAAGGACAAGATACTAATATACTACTAATTCTGAATAAAATTATTATTGCTTTTGAAAACAGCTGGTGATATGCATGTAAGTAAATATTCTCTTTATCTGATATTTTGTAACTAACCATACATAGATCAATAACAAAGTATAGCTACAATTTATTATCATCATCTAGAAACGATCGTAAATCAGAGAAGTATATCTCTAATGACTTCATTTTTTATTTCATTGTATTAACTTATATATATATATATATATATATATATATATATATATATTTGTTTGTTTACACTCTCGTGTCCCCTTTATTTACGTGTCCCAACGACTATTTTTAGCCGTTGCTCGCACCAACCGGAGGTATATGGTCTTTAAAGCGATGAAATACCAATGATGGTTGGAAGATCACTGATGAAGGACTAACTTTATTCATATATATATATATACGGAATAACAGGTTATCGTTATAGGCAGTCCACTTACTCAGGCGGATAGCGAACTCTAGACCTACCAGATCAAAGAAACAATTGTCAGCAATGTATAGCGAACCATGTCACTCTTCTTTCTTGAATTATATATATATATATATATATATATATATATGAATGTATATATAGTGTATTTTGCAATACCCTGTATGCTTAATTAAAAGCATTTCGAAGACCGTATGCTATTGTTTTTAGAGTAGTGACAGTCTCACTTACTTTAAATGTTCAGCAAACAGGGGAGATAAAGCTGACAGAGCTATGTTTCGTACTGATTGGTACTTATCAAAGCCAAGTACTCCACCTGCCCACTGAAAATCATGAATGTTTGATTCTTATAGAATTTGTAGTAATAATGAGGAATTGATTATACAGAGAGGTTGCCGGTCAAGCAGAAATTAAAAATTAGAATTGTCGCTCTGAAATAGCGATATATATATGAATGTATTGCAAAATACACTATATATACATTCATATATATATCGCTATTTCAGAGCGCCAATTCTAATTTTCAATTTCTGCTTGACCGGCAACTGCTCTGTATAATCAGTTCCTGATTATTACTAGAAATTCTATAAGAATCAAACATTCATGATTTTCAGCGGGCAGGTGGAGTACTTGGCTTTGATAAGTACCAATCAGTACGAAACATAGCTCTGTCAGCTTTATCTACCCTGTTTGCTGAATATTTAAAGTAAGTGAGACTGTCACTACTCTAAAAACAATAGCATAAGGTCTTCGAAATGCTTTTAATTAAGCATACATGTATTGCAAAATACACTATATATACATTCATATATATATCGCTATTTCAGAGCGCCAATTCTAATATATATATATATATATATATATATATATTGGAAAATGTGTGAAATCCTTGGTACAGTTAGGTATATTTGAAAAAAGGAAAAGAATTTAAAGAATGACTTCACTTGTAGTTCTAAACAATTTAACCTTATAATATCATAATTTTATAATTTGGTTTTGTAGATCTACTAAGTTCTTTGTTAACTTCGGTGGGTGGGCGGGATTTTTTTAAAGATTCCTGGTTAACTTTCCTGGAGAAATTTCTCGCATTGACAATCGCCAACGACGAGATATATCATATATACGTCCGAAAGGTCTAGCTGCTATTTAGTACCTAGTTATAATGTTGTAAGGGCTGTGTAAGGCAATTTCTACCCGAGTGAAAGCCATGCTGGGTGTCATTTAGAAGATCATTT
>OZ024742.1:336081086-336093586 GCA_964016885.1 Eledone cirrhosa | reverse complement strand
TGACTGATGTAAATACTTTTGTCTTCGCAGCAAAGCGCCTGATGTTAAATATGCTGCCTGAGGTTCGATATCGGATGTAAACACCATGCTCGCAATTCCTGAATGCAAAACTGAAAACCATTGCAAAGTATATGGCAAACAGGGTCGGTGCTGGAATATCCCCCTGTTTCACTCCATTTTTTACTGAGATAGGCTCCGACATGTTACCTCCGACATTAACCCAAGCCTTCATGTCGTCATGGAAAGACCTAACTAAAGCAAGGAACTTATCAGGGCAACCAAGTTTCTGGAGAACCTTCCATAATGCATCTCTGTTGACAGTATCGAAAGCCTTTGTCAGATCGACAAAAACCTGATACAGATCCAAGCCCTGTTCAATGCACTTCTCCTGGAGCTGTCTAGCTGAGAAGATCATATCAGTAGTGCCGCGTCCAGCACGAAAACCAGATTGACTTTCAGGAAGGACACAATCTGCAATGTGTGTCAGCAGACGGTCCAGAAGCACCCTACATAGAACTTTCCCTACGACAGAAAGCAATGATATACCTCTGTAGTTCCCACAATCATTCCTGTTACCCTTTCCCTTGTACAAGACCACCATTACTGCATCTCTCCAGTCCTCAGGCACGGATTCATTAGCCCATATCCTTCCAAACAGAGAGTGAAGATGTTGCAGGAGTCTCTCACCACCATATTGTAGGAGCTCAGCATGTATGCCATCCATACCTGGAGATTTTCCACTGTTCAGCTTCGAAATAGCCACTGCAACCTCCACAAGCGTCGGAGGTTCTGCGAGAGCTACTTTCACAGGACTTTCCGGAATGAGATTGAGGAAATCTTCACTGACGACAGACGGCTGATTCAAAAGATCATCAAAGTGCTCTCGCCACCTTCGTAGAATTCCCTGTGAATCACGAAGAAGTTCTTTGCCATCCTTGCTGCGAATCGGTGTCACATACATACATACATACATACATACATACATACATACATACATACATACATACATACATACATACATACATACATACGTATGTATTAAACCGTTCAATATGTTGACATGACCGGGGACCATCCACAATAGCAGTGATATCAACAGGCTTTACCTAATAAGAAAGGAAGCTAGTAGAAGTGCTGTAAGAACTGTGTAGACAACCTTTGAATGTCGTATGGTGTCAATCAAGTAGCATCTGCCAAACAATGGAAGCAAAAATGTGATGCATCAACCAAGTGCTCGAGAGTGAGTAAAACCACATGTACTCAGGTTGATAGTGGACTCCTCAAGAAGCACTCACTTCCTGATAACCTCTCATGCAACCCCAATATTTCTGGTCTAGCATAGACTTGATACAGAAATATTGATACAGAAATATTACCTCAAAAAACCTATGCAGAGATATGTTTCTTGTAAATTAGAGGATAATACTAACATTGACATGAAATGTAGTCGCTCTTGGATTCATGACCGTTGCGGCAATTCACATTTCGAATGCTATAATTTTGCTTTCCAAGAGCAGAAAAAAGCTATGAAATACCTAATGATCAACAGAGACAGTGAAGCCATTCAATTCCAAAATACAACCGAGAATATTGACCATGTCATATTTCTGTAGAAAATATCACACATATGATCAGTAGCTTCCCCAAAATATCACGGTACTCCCTCTCAATGCGGCATAATATTGCTGCCAAAATAATATCCAAAACCATCCCTAAGAAAGAATATCCTGGAATAAATAAGGAGAATCCTTCAGGGTTTTTTTAAAATATAAACATACATATCAACATAAGGCATGTTGATGGAATATTCCCATCAAAACTTCAAAAGAGTGCAGTATATGGTATTGCTGCCAAAACACTATACATTACTATCATCAGGAAAGACTAATCCTGGGATTGATAAAGAGAATCCCTCAATTATTTAATACAAACATACATATCAACATAAGGAATATTGGTGAAGTATTCCTATCAAAATTTCCATCGATTGCAAATATAACACAAATGATATAGTATTTTTTAGATAGAAAAGAAAAATTATGTTCAGTCATACAGGTCAGCTGTCCTGCAGATGTAAACATTTCCTTCAAAACCAGTGAAAAAGTTAATATTTGTGAACAACTCCTCTATCCAGATTATAAATTCACATTCACACAGTATATTATGTTAGTAAATGCTTAAGTGACGACCTCGAAAAACTAAAACACACTTTGCAAATGCAACCTGTAAGCGGAACAGTAAATATATGCAACACCTTTCTAAAGTTCGATATCTATCTCTCATCGTTGTTATTCAAATTCCAGTGGATCATTTTTTTTTATTCGTCAAAATCCAGCCCCATGGTAATAGGAAGATTTCAAATAACTTTTAAAAATAAAGATAACATACATACATAACTATACCTAGTTAATGTTATTATAAATTCTAAAATAAGTTCTGTTGGAATAGTGATTTGACGTAAATGTGATTCGAAAAACACATGGTCACTATTGATGAGGAGTATACAAATTCAGTACCGAAAATACGCTCTTACCTTTTACTACTAGAGTGATTGGATTATTTACAAAGCCACATAAAACAAAGTATGGTTTAACTTGGTTGCTTACAGAAAAACAACTTAGCTCTACATTCATACTCGAACAATACGCCTATAGCCAACAGAGTGTGTGTGTGTGTGTGTGTGTGTGTGTGTGTGTGTGTGTGTGTGTGTGTGTGTGTGTGTGTGTGTGTGTGTGTGTGTGTGTCTGTGTGTGTCTGTGTGTCTGTGTGTGTGTACGCACATGTTTGTGTAATAGAACTGCGGAAGGCCAAATTGTGTATCAACTCAGATAAATCTTGTAGCCACGAATGAAACTAACGTCTCTACACAAGCTGTTTCAATCATTTTTTGTACGACCATTAGAAGTCCATCAAGGTAGTCACTAATTAACAGGCATGTGGAAAGATAGGATTGTGGTGATCAGGTGAACAGTATTTAATTAATAGAGTTCTGCTGTCAGAAGTAAAAAAAACAACTAAAGAATGAAAATAGAAAGAGAAAATGGACAGAAATTTGTGACAGTGTGGCTTGATTACAGAAAGGAATTTCACTACACTCTTTTACACTCGTGGCAACCGGAAGTATTGTATATTGCCTGCCGCCTTAGTAAGTGTAGTTGAAAGACCCAAGACTGGGGCAACCCTTCACTCTTTTACACTCGTGGCAACCGGAAGTATTGTATATTGCCTGCCGCCTTAGTAAGTGTAGTTGAAAGACCCAAGACTGGGGCAACCCTTCACTCTTTTACACTCGTGGCAACCGGAAGTATTGTATATTGCCTGCCGCCTTAGTAAGTGTAGTTGAAAGACCCAAGACTGGGGCAACCCTACACTCTTTTACACTCGTGGCAACCGGAAGTATTGTATATTGCCTGCCGCCTTAGTAAGTGTAGTTGAAAGACCCAAAAAGACTGGGGCAACCCTTCACTCTTTTCAAACTGAAAGTACAATGATTGTCTCGGAAGCTTCACATCTCACACAAGGAATCCCCTAATGAGAAACTCTGTTTCTACCTTTGTTTTTGTTATCCAGTGGTTATGCTAAGGTATTAAGGGACGTGGCTAAGAGTTTAGAACATTGGACTCACAATCGTATTGTTGTGGGGGTCGATTCTCGGACCAGCAGATGAGTTATGTCTTTGAGCAAGGCACTTTATCCCACGTTATTCCAGCTTTAAAAAACTGAGTGGTGATGGCACTGGTGCCAAGCTTTATCAACTTTTGCCTTTTATAGGATATCATCGGTGACGTGGAGAGAAGAGACAGATATGCATATGCGACTGCTGGTCTGCTACAAAAACACTTTGCACTGGTTTGTCCTTATTAGGTGCAAACCTATGGTTATTCACGAGCAAAGTATGCCGACGATATGTTAGGGCCCTCAACAACAAAAAACAAAAGATATCGCACATATGATCTGTAACTGACCAAATATATCATGAAAGTACTACCTCCGCTAAAAGTGGCAGGATATTACTAACAGAACAATGTACAAAAATATCAGATGGCACGACTTCGTTGGGATAAATATAGAGAATCCTCTAATTATGTAATACAAACATACATATCGACATAAGCGATATTGGTGGAACATTCCTATCAAAATAACACACACGGTATAGTAGTTATTTTGTTCTGTTGATTTACTATGTTCTGTTGTCAACACAGCTGTGAACTTTGAACAACGTGTTACACCGAATAATTAAGAGTGTACATATCGGTGCAAGAATGCTTGGCCACTTACGTGTTCATCTCATGAGCAAGCAATTCTTTTGATTGAATCAACTAGAGAACTACCCGTCAGAAATGATGGTTCTCCAACAACAATAATGGTTATATAGGTGCTGTTAGTTTGATTTCACTGTTTGGTGAGTGTGTATGTATACACATATATACACACATATATATATATATATATGTGTGTGTGTGTGTGTGTGTGTGTGTGTGTGTGTGTGTGTGTGTGTGTGTGTGTGAGTGTGTGTGTGTAGACATATATATATACATATACATGAACATATATACATATACATATACATATACATTTATACATATATATACCTATATATGTGTGTGCATATGTGTACAAAAACAAGATGGCGTAGGGCAGAACAAAAGAGAGGCACAAAACAAAGAAAAGAATCCCTAGTCACTGAAGAGGTCACAGGTTGTGTGACGAAAGAAATTTGACAATATATGAACAACCGTCCGGTTATGGAACCAACCAACCAACCGGAAATTTATAAATTCTTAAATTTATAAATCTAATTTATATAAATTGGAGTGAAAGCAACTGGTGCGTGCGTGTCTTATTGGCAACATGACCCTCCCAAAGCATAACAATATCGGTTTCAACACACGTGTTCAGATAAAGAATCTTGCTAAACAAATTCAGAAACGAAATATATTATATATATATACACATATATATATATATTGTTATATATTGTCATATCTGGAGATGGTTGTGTTGCCAATATGACAATAGATTATATATATATATATATATATATATATATATATATATATATATATATATATATATATATATATATATATATATATATATAGGCGCCGAGCTGGCCAGCCGCAGGTGTGAGTCCCGCCAGTTGGAGTGGCTTTTCCAGTGCGTCTCTCTTGCTGACCTCCGGGAAAACGCCTTCTCCATTCTGTCCACCGGGGCTGTGGGTGGGCTCCATCGCGTACCGTTGGTTGTAGTTGTTGTATACAGATATTAACTCATCAATCCTATACAGAATATCTACAGCTAGATAAACTGGATCACACCACTCCTAAAGGTCGGCAAAAGTACATCACCTGTCACTTAAATCGATCCAAAGTACTTTCTGACGACATCCTCTAAATGTACTATCAATAATTGTTTCTACATTTGGCACAAGGCCAGCAATTATCCAGTGCATTACTGGTACTTTATTTTATCGACCCCGTAAGGATGAAAGGCAAAGTTAACCTCGGCGGGCTTTGAACTCAGAATGGCAAGGGCCGTAACTCTATCCGTCAAAGCATGGCGTCCGACTCTCTACCGATACTGCCAATCCAATGATCTCTAGACAATACATATTTAATTATTGCGTTTTAATTTTTGTCTTTGACCAGTGTTTGCTTTGGTTACGTAGAGTTAACTTTAGTTTGGCTTGGTAAGGTTTTCTGTAGTTAAGTTTAGTTTGATGTAGTTATGTTTAGTTTGATGTGGTTAGGTTTTCTGTGTTTAAGTTTAGTTTAATGTGGTAAAGTTTTCTGTGGTTAAGTTTAGTTTGATGTGGTTAGATTCTTTGTGGTTAGGTTTAGTTTGAAGTGGTTATATTATCCATGATTCGCGTTTCCTTGGTTTAGTTTGGTGAGTTAAGTTGGATATTGATTAGTTTTAGGTTTGGCTCGGCTTAAGTGTAGGTTTAATTTAGCTTTAAAATAGCTTTAACTTGATGTAGAGTTGGTTTGGTATTAGTGTAAGTCTAGTTTAGTTTAAATGTAGATTTGGTTTAACATCAGTGTAATTTCGGTTTGGTTTAAACATAGTTTTTCGTTTGGACTAAGGGTAACATTTTTTGGCTTAAGTGTAGCTTTGGTTTGGCATACGTGTAGTTTTGGTTTGAGTTTAGTGTTGCTTTAGATTGGCCTAAATGTACAGTTTGTATGGCCTACGTATAGCTTTGGTTTGACCTAAATGTAATTTTGGTTTGGCTTAAATGTAACTTTGAATTGGGATAAGTGAAGTTTTGGTTTTCGTGTAAGTGTTGCTTTGGTTTTGAGATAAGTGTAGCTTTCGTTTAGCCTAAGGGTGTGGCATTGGTTTGGGATAAGTGTAGTTTTGGTTTGTATATAATGACACTGAAAGTCAAACTCAGCAATATTTCAACAGAGAATATAAACAGACCGAAGTACCATAATACATTTTGCTTGTCACTCTACTGATTCTTCTAAGCCACAACCTTGGTGTTGTTATTGGAATGGAGTGGACCATAATTCGGTTCGACGATGAGTGTTTCGGTAGTTCGACCAACCGAACAGCATGCCCAGGAAATTAACGTGAAAGTCACTAGTCATTTCACAAACACCTTAATGCAATTTTCCGAAACCTTAATGTAATTTCCGTAAAATTTAGCAGGGAGTATAACATGATTGAACCTTTAAATTAAAGGCAGAATCCATCAGATGGGCTTCATAAGTTCCCATCTACCCGAATTCACTCACGAGATGCCATGCTGTGGAGTCCAGCACGGGACCAGATGTTTCTGAAGCGAACTTCTCAACTAATCAGCTCTGCTGCGAACGGAGGTAGTTATTAATTTGTCACTAAATAATTATTGTTCACCATTCATTGTTACTTACGATGTCTATCCTCGGTTTATAATTAACTTTGTCCAGCTCCACATGTATTGTAACTTCTGTGTTTCTAACGTTTATTGTATCATATGTGCAAACCGTTGGGGTTAGTAAACTATGGCCAATAAATGAAATAATTATTATTTGGCAGTATCGGTAGAGGATCGGATGCCATGCTTTGACGCATAGAGTTACGGCCCTTGCCATTCTGAGTTCAAATCCGGCCAATGTTAACTTTGCCTTTCATCCTTACGGGGTCAATAAAATAAAGTACCAGTAATGTACTGGGTAATTGCTGGCCTTGTGTGCCAAAAGTAAAAACAATTATTATTTTGCAGTATCGGTAGAGCGTCGGGCACTATGCTTCACGGCATAGAGTTACAGCCACTTACGTTCTAAGATCAAATGCCGCCGAGGTTACCTTTACCTTTCATCCTTACGTGGGTCGATAAAGTATCAGTAATGCACTGGGGCCGATTTAATCTACTTTCTCCTCCCCCAAAATTGCTCGCCTTGTGTCTAAATCAGAAACAATTATTGTTTATTACTGCTGCTGTTGTTGCTACCATCATTTTTATTGTCTGAAAGTTAATTAAAATTTAGTGTCATTTTAATGAATTTGTTATCGTCGTTTCTGGTTTTTGTGGATTTTGTTGATGTTGTAGTTCTGTTGTTGTTGTTGTTGTTGTTGTTGGTGATGGTTTTTGATGCTGTTGTTATTACTGTTGTTGTTGTCACTGTAAGTTATGGCTGGTGTGACTGATATTGTTTCTTTTGCCTTTATTGTTGTTAATATTTGGCATTGTTGTTGTTGTTGTTAATGCGGTTATTGTTATTATGTTTGCTCTTGTTGTTTCTATTGCTGCTATTGTTGTTGTCGCTATTTCTATCACATCTATTGTTGTTGGCATTGTTACTACTGTTACTCTTCTTGTCATTATTACTGTGGTAATAGTTGTTGATGCTTTTCCGATGGTTATTACTTGGGTCTCATATCTTGTTCTTATTAATATTGATATTTCAGGTCTATATTTTAAGCCGTGCGGCAATTACGAGATGGAATGGCTCTTCCAGAGCATCTCCCTTACCATCCTCCGGGGAAACGCCTTCTCCATTCTGTCCACCGGAGACGTGGGGTGGCCAGCACGTGGGACCCTATTTTCTCACTATACAGAGAGATGGGAAGGGCGAGAGAGATGGGGGCGATGACGGTAGGATTCGGCTCTTCCGTGTTCGGACACATTGCACCTGTCAAGAGTGTATTTTCATTCCCGAGGTTATAGTTGAATTGAAATTTGACGGACAAATGTCTACCACACCACCAACAATACAAATTCAGTGGCAGAAAGAGTTCTAGCACTGTTAATTAGGGGGAAAATTGACAAAGTCTTTAGAACTTCGGATAAAATGCTTTATGGAATCTCGTTGAGGTCAACTTTGCTTTGCATCCTTTTGAGGTCGACAAAAAAGTACCGGTCCAGTACCGGGAGCGATTCTTCCTCTACATCTCTTTTAGCTCATGGGTAACTCCTAGGAAGGAGGTTAGGGGCTCCTGGCAAATAGCATTCATTTTCCATGTAGTAAATCTATACATTTTAAAGCTCCAAGGTTAAGGATTCGCTTTAACCATGTGCTTTCTGGTTCACTACATAGCACTTTGGGAAAGTGTCTGATACTATAGATCCAAGTTAACCAATGCCTTGAGAGTGAAATTTCGTAGACAGGAGCTTTGTGGAAGCCCGTTATATGCGTGTGAATGCGTGAGTGTAATTGTGTGTATGTAAATATGTGTGCGTGCGTTTACTCGTTTACTGTTTGTCCCGTAACCTAGTGATTCGAAAATTAGAAATCGATAACCTAACTACCAAACTTGAAAAAAAAATATCTAAGTACTTGGTTCGATATGATCTTAATATGATCTCTTCAACGTGGTGCTTCAGCATGATCGCAGCCTAATGACCGAAACCAACAACAGAATAAAAGAATAAATAAAATATAAATGCATATTTTAAGATAGCCAATAAAAGATAACAATAAAATAGTTTCTAAAAAATATTAAAATAAATATTGTAGTGGATGTTATGAATATAAGATTGACAGAGGGGATGGTCTGTTATTGTCAGCTTTAATATTTTATAACGTGTGAGGCATGTAATATAGTGCTGTGTTCAAGTTTAGTAAGAGAGAAGGGGAGAGAGTGGTTCGTAATACATTGTGTTTTAGTAGTGGGTTTTGTTGTTGTTGTAATTGGTGTAGTTGTGAGTGATACTTGTGAATGTTGTCGTAGTAGTAGTAGTAGTAGTAGTAGTAGTAGTAGTAGTAGTAGTAGTAGTAGTAGTAGTAGTAGCAGCAGCAGTAGCAGCAGCGGCAGTAGTAGCAGCAATAGTAGTAGTAGTAGCAACAGTAGTAGTAGTAGTAGTAGTAGTAGTAGTAGTAGTAGTAGTAGTAGTAGTAAAAGTAACAGCAGCAGCGGTAGTAGTAGTAGAAGTAGCAGCGATAGTAGTAGTAGTAGTAGTAGTAGTAGTAGTAGTAGTAGTAGTAGTAGTAGTATCCCTGTCCCTTATATCATCATCATCGTCGTCATCATCTATTTAACCATCATCCCCATCACGATCACCTCACATCCTTATTATCACCGCCATCATCACCACTAGCGTCATAATCATCACCATCACCATCATCATCATCATCACCACACATGTCATCATCCGCAGCAACAATATTATCATCATCATCATCATCAATATACCTTCTTCATGATTAACAGCATTACCACCATTACAACTATCATCATCATCATCATCACCTCCATGACTACCACTACCACCACTACCACAACAATCACCATCATCATCATCACCACCACCACCATGACTAACACTACCACCACTATCACCACCACCACCACCACCATCATTATCACCACCATGACTAACACTACCACCACCACCATCATTATCATCGTTCCCTGCACCACCACCATCACCGTCATCATAGTTGATATCATCATCATCATCATCATCATCATCGTAACTATAATCATCATACTCACAGTCAGCATTATCTACATCATCAACATCAGCATCGTCATCATAAACATCATTACAACGTGCAGCATCATCGCCACAACAGCTACTAACAAACCATCATCTCACCACCAACACCTCCACCACAATCCCCAGCCCCACCAGTAACACTACCAACCACAACGGCGAATCTACGTGGTCACTCGACATACTAGAATTAACAGCCAAAATATTTCCCTCAAATATTAGGCGCTCAAAACCACCACCATCACTACCAATACTACTGCTACTACAACTACCACCACCACCATTACTACTACTACTACCACCACCATTACTACTACTATCGCCACCACCACCATTACTACTACTACTACCACCATCATTACTACTACTATCGCCGCCACCACCACCATTAATATTACTACTACCACTACCACTACCACCCCCATCCCCATTACTACTACTACCACCACCATTACTACTACTACCACCACCATTACTACTACTATCTCCACCACCACCACCATTACTATTACTACTACCACCACCACTACTACTATTACTACTACCACCACCACCACCATTACTACTACTACCACCACCATTACTACTACTACCACAACCATTACTACTACTATCGCCACCACCACCATTACTACTATTACCACCACCATTACTACTACCACCACCATTACTACTACCACCACCATTACTACTACTACTACCACCATTACTACTACTACCACCACCATTACTACTACTATCGCCACCACCACTACTATTACATAATCCCCCAACTTCAATTAAAAATCCAATATTAAACATACTTGTGTCTGTGTAATTGGGTGAAGCCTGCAGCTACGAGACAAAGGTATTGCCAATCCAAATAATAAGGATAATTGTTTCTACTTTTGGCACAAGGCCAGTAATTTGGGGGCGGGGGAAGTCGATTAAATCGATCCCAGTGTGTTACTGGTACTTTATCGATCTCGTAAGGTTGAAAGTCAAAGCTAACCTCGGCGGGATTCGAACTTAAAATGTAAAGGGCCGTAACTATATGCCGCAAAGCATAATGTCCGACGTTCTACCGATACTGCCAATCCACCGCAATCCAATAATAATAATAATGGTTTCTGATTTAGGCACAAGGCCATCAATTTGAAGGGAATGGGGAAGTTGATTAGATCGACCCCAGTGCGTGACTGGTACTTTATTGTATCGACACTGTAAGGATGAAAGGGAAAGCTAACCCCGACGGGAATTAAACTGAGAAAGTAAAAGGACGTAACTTAATGATGATGATGATGATGATGATGATGATGATGATGATGATGAGGAGGAGGAGGAGGAGTTGGAGGATGATGGTGACGGTGGTGGTTATTTTTACTGGCTACAATGGCGCACGGCGTTATGAACAATACAAAGAACAAAAAGGTTTTATACCGAGTAAAGGAACCAAAGAAATCAACCAAAAACCAATAGATAACTATAAGGGTACAAAATAAAAAATATATAACAATAAAAACCAACTAGGAAAAGGTCCCCAATAAAAGGGGACGAGAATTCTACACAGCGATAACAACGATGATACTGTAACGCTTGACTGTCTTTCAGAATATTCCTTACATCCGAGACCTTTAAAAAAAACTTCCACTGACACATGAACACAATTCATTGATACATTTGTTGGGCAAAGTGGGAGTGTGCGAGCGATTCATTGGCCCATGTAACCAAACATGTTCTGGGAGAGGGTCCGATTCATTCACGCGATTCATTCACTTAGAGAATAATTCATTGGCACATGGTCATACACATGTGCTGAGGGAAGAGGAGAGATAGAGCACGATTGGAATATTCGTATTGACGTGACTGCTACATATTTTAACAAACTGAGAAAAGGGATACTTGATAGGAGTTAAACACAAATTTTATTTATACAACTGTGAATAAAAATTTAAAATCTTGACTAAAAATATAAAATTTACAAAGACTAATAAACTAAGTGTACTCTATATTTTCTGTCACTCTATTAACCCTAATCTTGTTATCAACCATGATAATACGCCATGTGTATTTGTATATATATATATATATATATATATATATATATATATATATATATATATATATATATATCCTGAGATATAAATAGATATACAAATACACACGGCTGAGCATTCTACAGGTACGTATACTCGTAATGTAATTCTCAATGAGATTCAGCGAGACAGAGTTTGACAAGGATGACCTTTTGAATTAAAGGTACAGTCCCGACAGTTTCCGTCAACCCAATTTCACTCAAAAGGCTTGGATTGACCCAAGGCTATGGTAAATGACACTTTCCCACGTTGCCACGCAGTGGGATCGAACCAGAGACCTAATGGTGGGATCAGTGGTATATCAGACTTGGTGAACCTCGGTTAGGACACGTGGAGGACGGTGTTGTAAGACCCGAAAGACCCAATGATAAAACACTGGTGATTTATACTACGATTAGCAACTGTGGTTAAGTCATCTGAATGAAAATGGACATGTAAGACGTTGTGTAGTAATGATTTCTACTATAGGCACAGGGCCAGCAGTTTGGGGGGAG
>OZ024742.1:336066086-336076086 GCA_964016885.1 Eledone cirrhosa | reverse complement strand
TGTGTGTGTGTGTGTAAGTGTGTGTATGTGTGTGTACGATGTTATGATCGTCTTTCACTGGGTGCGATGCATTAGCTCGTAATAATATAAGAAATGTTCACCGATCATCATCATCATCGTGTAACTCCCTCCGTTGTTGCTGTTATGACTGTCATCACTGCGGAACACCTGAATAACACACACGCTGCATCACTCGGTGTTTATGCTGTTGTTGTTGTTGATGATGGTGGCGGTAGTGGTGGTGATTGTGGTGGAGGTGGTGGTAGTGCTGGTGTTGACGACTACCACAACAACGGGGGTTGATTTAATCGACTTTCCCCTCCCCCAAAATTGCTGGCCTTGTGCCTATATAAGAATATAATAATTATTATTATTATAAGGGCGGTGGATTGGCAGTATCAGTAGATGGTCGCACGCCATGCTTTGCAGCAAAGAGTTACGGCCCTTTATGATCTGAGTTCAAATCCCGCCAAGGTTAACTTTGCCTTTCATCCTTACGAGGTCGATCAAATAAAGTACCAGTAATGTACTGGGTATTTGCTGGCCTTGTGACAAAAGTAGAAACAATTATTATTATAAAGGGCAATGGATTGGTAGTATCGGTGGAGGGTAGGACGCCTTGCTTTGTAGCATAGGGTTGCGCCCCTTTACGGTCTGAGTTCAAATCCCGCCAAGGTTAACTTTGCCTTTCATCCTTACGAGGTCGATCAAATAAAGTACCAGTAATGCACTGGGTAATTGCTGGCCTTGTGCCAAAAGTAGAAACAATTATTTTTTACTATTATTATCATCATATGGTGTAACTGTGCTGATTGCTGTGAAGGTGATGATTTTGAGGGTGGTGGTGGTGGTGGTAGTTTCACATGCAACAGGTTCCTACTGCTAAGCAGAATGAGTGGAAACGAGCTATGGCTCTACAATTTTTGCGCGAATGCCTAGGTTCAGGTAACAAGCCCATTAATCGGTATTGTGGCCCAGTGTCTTCTACCAAAACCATGTGAATACTGTGATCAAGTGTTTAATACAAAAACTTTCTGAATAAAATTTTCTAACAGAAACTGTATAGAAGTCTGCCTGAGGTACATCTACTGTCTGTTTAGGATGTAGACATAATCCCGTCACTCGGTTAAACACCAACACCTGCCCTTTCATTGCCTTTTATGGAGTATATTGTGTTGCCAAAATGGCGAATTGGCAGAGCCTTTACGGTGACAAATAGAATGTTTTGCGGTAATCATTTCAGATGCCGGCGCTCTAAGTTCAAATCCCACCGAGGTCAACTTTATCGTTTATTCTTTCCGGGTCGATAAATATTGCGCCGGAGGTTGATTCTTCTCTCTCTCAGGTTTCAGGAAGAAATTGATTTTGGTTCAACCTGGAGAGGAATGAGCGCTATCAGGTTTCAAATGCCATCGTATGTCATCGTATTATTCCGGGTTCTATTGGGGATAACCACAGTAAGTAAAGTACTCAATATATTAGTAGAGTGTATACAACAAAATGTTATATAGAAATGGCTTCTACAGAACTAGAACAGTTTCATTCGAAGGAAATCATCAGGTTTCCTGATGATTTCCATCGAAAGAAACAGTTCTAGTCCCGTAGAAGCCATATCTATATTAAATTTTGTCATGTTTATAAATATACTAGTTGGCCCGTCCGGCTGGCGACCGGCTAGTATACTTGCCCCCACCACTCCACTGCAAAGATACCACACACCCTCCTGTGTCACATTGTCCTTCCGACTCTCTATCTCTCTCTCTCTCTCTGAATAACTAACATTTTAATTGTATCTCTCTCTGTCTAACGGCCTATCTCTCGCTTTTCCTCTCCCTCTGTTTTTCTGTCTCTCTCTGTAGATGTGTGTGTGTGTAGTTTTCCTAATCTTTCTCTAAATCTCTCTCTCTCTATGTGTGTGTATATATTGAAGGGAGATACGGAAACTAAAATAGTGTTGTCATAGAGAGAGTGAAGAGCGACAGAGAGAGTAAAGCAGTTAAATTATAGAGAGGGGGGATGATCTATTATAGAGAGAGGGAAGGGCGACGGAGAGAGTGAAGCTAAGAAACTATAGGGAGGTGTGTAGGATACATACATGCATAATACATACATACGACGCTCAGCTCTGTCTCTCTCTCTCTCTGAATAACTAACACTTTAATTGTATCTCTCTCTGTCTAACGGCCTATCTCTCTCTTTTCTCTTCCCTGTTTTTCTGTCTCTCTCTCTCTGTAGATGTGTGCGTGTAGTTTTCCTAATCTTTCTCTCTCTCTCTCTCTCTCTCTCTCTCTCTCTCTCTCTCTCTCTCTCTCTCTCTCTCTCTCTCTCTATGTGTATATATTGAAGGGAGATACGGAAACTAAAACAGTGTTGTCATATAGAGAGTGAAGAGCGATAGAGAGAGTAAAGCAGTTAAATTATAGAGAGGGGGAATGATCTATTATAGAGAGAAGGAAGAGCGACGGAGAGAGTAAAGCTAACAAACTATAGAGAGGTGTGTAGGATACATACATTCATACATAATACACACGACACTCAGCTTTATAATATTATAGATGTGTGTGTGTGTGTGTGGATATATATATATATATATATATATATATATATATATATATATATATATATATAACAAAAATGTAGATGACAGAGTAGTTGAAAATAGATTAGCAAGGACGAATGCGGGCGATGGCAGAAATAGCTTGTGAAATTCTTTCTTCACAGAGCCATTCTCACTTTTCGCCGTTTCAATACGTTTTCATTGTTTTCTCGGTTATTTCAATAAGTTTTCAACCAAACGCAGAAAGAAATTGGATCCTGCTAAAGGATTGTGAATACCAAAGGATGAAAATACAGCCGTAAATAAGAAATATTGATTAAACAATTGGATAATTTTTGAGCTATGTATAAATATTGGCAGACGACAGAAAACCAAATGTAAACAAACATTACGAAACAATTGCGTATAGTTCTTTAGATGAAAGTTTAGAAACGAGCAGGTAATAAAACTTATTAAGATATTACAATTTTTAATATTAAAATGCAATATAGAATGGAAGACCAGATAAGAGTAGAATTTATAGATTATTGTTGTTGTTGTTTTGCAACAGAACAACAGATATATGTTCCAGGAAGTTCTAGGCATGACATCTCCACCTTTACCATCCATCTTTTTTTTAAGCATAAGTATACAGAATTAAATCATCCAATGTGTCGTTGCTTGCATTTTATAGGATAATGAGACGTAATTTCAGGAAGATTTGGCTGCTATTTCTAGCAGATAGTTCAACCACTTAACTAGCCCATTGTTAGCTTGTGAAAAATGTACGAATAGTTTCTTAAGGTTGGCAAGTGAGGAATCAGCATAGAGAGCATCCAGATGGCTATGGCTAAAGAAAGGTCGGCAGGTGAGGTCAGTGGTATATCATTTGAATACAGGATGAGGTTTGATCAACCTCGGTCGAGTCAGCTGGTGTATGTTGTAAGACCTGAAACACCCAGTGACTCCAGGACACAACACTGATGATGTGTCCAAGTATTTACAACCGTTGTTAAGTCACCTGGATGAAGGTGTATGCTGTAAAACACGAAATACCCGGTGACTCCAAGATACTAGCAACTGTAGTTAAGTCATCTAGATTCTAGATGGTGATGTATGTTGTAAAGCCTGACACACTCAATTACTTCAGGATGCAAGGATTTGCATCCTTGAATGTGTCAAGACGTAGGTAAAAGCGAAGGAGCTATAAAACAGATCTGTCGGATCAGAGATGACCAAACCGAAACAATGACAGCAAAAACAATGACAAAGACAACAGGTGACAAGAAGGTGACAAAATCAATATTAAAGTAGCTGTATGACCCATTGGTTCGTCTGTCGCACTCTAAAGGTGCGATCTGTCAAAAAACGTTCTAAATATTTTTAATACAGAATTCATGAAACACAAATAAATGTATGACAAAATAGAAAGGAAATGTAAATGTTATAAATAAAGCGTTTTCTGTCAACGTTGTTGCCAACTTCTTTCTATCTATATATCCACCTGTATTACATATTATAAGTTGGTGAAGAAACCGATTATTACACATGTATTGCGTCCACAAAATGATGGGTTATGTAGTAATGTTAATAAAGAGGACAGGTTTATCTCTGAAGGCTTAATGAGTCAGTGAAGTGGTTAATCCATTTCTCGACGTCAAATGCGAATGTCACGTTTGCAACATCATGTAAGCCTGTTGACAAAAGAAGTCAGTCACCTGATCATGGTGGTGACAGTGATAGTGTGTGGGGTATAATGTATGGTGTTTGGTGAAGGTGATGGCAATGGTGTATAGTGACGGTGATCGACTAAGACAGCTTGAGCCACCCGACAGGCAGATTAGATCGATTGATTAGCTGTAGATAACCAAGATCGGTTATATACGTGTGTTGTATCAGAGAGACCTTGGTGATACATACATATATATATAACATTTCTTTTCCTTCTTTACCAAGCATTATAAATTACTGCATGGTACTGCGTTCTTTGTTTTCTTGTTTCCGTTCACATCTGCACATATATATAAACAAACAAACACAGATATGAATATATATGAAAAGGTTCAGGACCCCGACGGCTGAACTGCCGCTTCGACAGCTAGATCCGAACTGTGGTATGGGTGCTCCACTACGAAAGTAGGAGCTAAATATCAGATAGGATGTGGTAAAAACCAGCTAGACGATAACCCACCAAAGTACTCGATACTTGGGGTAGTAGAGGGGGTAATATATACAAAGGTATGTATATATATATATATATATATATATATATATATATATATATATACCTATTCTCTCCCTCTCCGAACTCTCCATTTCTTGACAAAGGACTTCCGTCCGAAATGCCGAACCTTCCTCTACTTCATCCTAAGCGTGATCCTAATAAGACGTTGTTTTTGCATCTCCGTAAACGTATTATTTCTTCAACTATATATATATACATATGTGTACATACATATGTGTATAAATATATATATATACATGTGTACATACATATGTGTATATATACACGCACGCACACACATATACATGTATTGAGGGAGGGGAGGGGAATAATAGTTACCACTCAAAGTAATACTCCACAGAACCTATTGAGTTGTTTATTTAATTACATTTTTAGTGGAGCCTTTTTATAATTTAAAAACAATTAATAAATAGTGTTTATATAAACCCCAGAAATAATTTTTAAAGATTTCCTCGAAAAAAAAGTATTTTTTCCTCTGCTTTGTTTCCGTTCGTCTTTTCCGTTGTCTTCTTTTTGTCAATTAAACTAATTGTATTATGTGGTTAGAGCGTTGGGCATGCAATCGTGAGGATGTGATTTCGATTCTCAGACCGGGTGATGCGTTGTGTCCTTGCGCAAGACATTTTATTTCATGTTGCCCCAGTTTACTCAGCTGTAGAAATGAGTTGCGACGTCCCTGGTGCCAAGCTGTATCGACGTGAGCCTTTCCCTTGGACAACAGCAATGGCCTGGAGGGAGGGGTGGTGGTATACATAGGCGACCGCTGGTCTTCCACAAAGAACCTTGCCAGGACTTGCACCTCGGAGTAGAGCTTTCAAGGTGCAAATCCCACGGTCATTCGTGACCGAAGGGGGTATATATATATATATATACATCCCGAGCTGAAGATCCGCGAAGGTGAAACAATTGTTCTCGGTATGGTGAACTAACTGTTGTGTAACCACTTCTATATATATATATATATATATATATATATATATATATATATATATATATATATATATATATACATACATACATACATGGTGGCTGCCAACTCGTTTTCGAGTACGGCCACTACTTTATATCCATGTAGGAGAATATATATATATATATATATACATACATACAAACATATATATATACATACATATATATATATATATATATACAAACATATATATATATATACAAACATATATATATATATATATATATATATATATATATATATATATATATATATATATATATATACATATATATACATATATACAAACATATATACATATATACAAACATATATATATATATATACAAACATATATATATATATATATATATATATATATATATATATATATATATATATATATAGATATATACATACATACATACAAACATACATACATGGTGGCTGCCAACTCCTTTTCGAGTACGACCACTACTTTATATCCATGTAGGAGAACTCCTACCGATGCGCTGAACGAGTGTGACTTTTTAGTCCAGCCAGCGACTTGAAAACTCTGGTACAAACACTACAATTGTGACAATTATTGACACATAGTGCTGGGCCCATGGTACCATGTGACGACAAATGCAGAGAGATCTCCAGATATAAAGCAATGCCTGTGCCGTGAAGCTTTTATAGTGAGCAAAGGCACTGCACAAAGCCAGTCCCACTCTCTTAACCAAGATGATATTTACCAAAAAGAAGAACAAGTCAACATCATTGGATACCATCAGGGTTGCAGATATTATATCAGAGTTTTCCTTCTCCTAGAATTCTTCCTTGAGAAAGGCTAAGGGGTCATCTCTCCCGGTGATTTTGGATTGCCATTGACTCTTTAGAGCTCCTTTGCCCTTTGACAGGTTTTGTTTTTAGTCCTGCAGGATGTCCAAAGTCACCCTCCTCACCAAGAAACCTTGGTGGGGTTGCCAGTTTAGTCGCCAACGACCCGACCATGAGACAGGTTGTACTGGGATACATGTTACCAGTAGCACGTACATACATACATACATACATACATACATACATACATACATACATACATACATGATGATGACTGCCCCCTCGTTATCGAGTATGGCCATTGCACGATATACCCGTATTAATAATTATTTATTAATTCTATCGTGCAATGCCTGTGCGTGAAGATATTTTTTAAAGTGAGGAAAGACTGTGCACTGAGCCATTCCCACTCTCTGAGCGACAGTAGCTATAATCCGAAGAGGTTTTATATCGGAGTTATCCCAGTTTCCTGAGTTGCCTTCTCCTAGAAGAATGCTCTGACAAAGGTTAGGGGTCCTTCACTCCCAGTGGTTTAACCGCGCGGTATATGTCTATATACATATTTACACACTTTTGGATGGCCGTTGACCCTTATGAGTTCTTCCGCCCTTTGTCAGGTTTTGTTTTTTGTCCTGCAGGGTGTCCAAAATCACCCTCTCCCTCAAGAAAACTTGGTGGGTTGCCGATTTAGTCGCCGAAGACCCGACCATGCGACAGGTTGTACTGGGTTACATGTTACCAGTAGCACTCAAGAGTGAGCCGACATAACATACATACACACATACATACATACATACATACATACATACATACATACATACATGGTGGCTGCCAACTCGTTTTCGAGTACGGCCACTACTTTATTTCCATGTAGGAGAACCCCTACCGATGCGCTGAACCAGTGACTTTTTAGTCCAGCCAGCGACTTGAAAACTCTGGTACAAACACTACACTTGTGACAATTATTGACACACAGTGCTGGGCCCAAGGTACCATGTGACGACAAGTGCAGAGAGATCTCCAGATATAAAGTAAGGCCTGTGCCGTGAAGCTTTTATAGTGAGCAAAGGCACTGCACAAAGCCAGTCCCACTCTCTTAACCAAGATGATATTTACCAAAAAGAAGAACAAGTCAACATCATTGGATACCATCATACATACATACATACATACATACATACATACATACATACATACATACATACATACATACATACAGTGAAAGTGACAGATAATGAAAATGGGGTGTGCGGAGAAATGTATTTACTAGCACCATCATAACAAACACCATCATGCTTGACAAAAGATAACTCAAGCATGCTCGTTTGGATGTACAGTGTTAATGTATATGAGTGAACTTATGTCTGTGTACATGTGTGTATGAGAGTTAGATATACGTTGGTTCCGACAATGTGTGTTCCAATTCATTCGATCAACGAAACAGCCAGTTCTTTAATTAATGTGTTGAACACACCAAATACACGTGTACCATTAACGTAGTTCTCAGCACGATTCACCGTACCACAGTGTATGAAAAGCTTAGCCCTTTGAATTATAGGTGCAACTCATCTTTGCTAACTGTATCGACTGGAGTAACGTGAAATAAAGTGTCTTGCTCAAGGACTAAACGCGTTGCCGGGAATCAAACTCAAATCTTTACGATCATTGACAAAACACCCTAACCACTAAGCCTCGTGCCTTCACAATGTTGGACTACATCAGTGATTCTCAACCAATTTTTTTTTTGCTCTGGTGTAACCCCAGAGCCATTTGATGTTTCAATATTAGGAATTGTATAAAAAAATTGTTATAATATCTTGTGTATTGTAGAAGTAGGTGAAGTATAAACAACTTATTGTACATAAACTTTAGCAGTTAAAGAAGAATCTATAGAAAATGAATGTTCAAGTCATACGTACACAAATTATGAAAAATAGGATGAGTTTCTTATCATTTTCAATAAAATATACCTACACATATATGCATGCATATATATATGTGTGTGTGTGTACATACACACATAAACCTAAATGCATATGTATATGTGTGTATATATAAAGTATGTATTATGTATGTATATGTTAACGTACACTCAATGCCAGTCAAATCGCCACCACACACACATACACCTAAAAATATAGTCAATGTTCTTGTGAGTGGATGTGTATGTATGTAAATATGTAACTAAATTCATTTACACCCCATCACTACAGATTCTGATTAGGGTTGTTATTGCTTTCGCCAAGTATCATTTTTTTACCAACCGCTTTGGTTAATTGTTGTATTTTATTTAAATTTTTTTTTTTTTCTAAAGCTTAAGATATTTTCTTTGGAACCAACTTTTTTCAAGGATCCCTAAAATACTACTGTAGACCTTCTATTTACTTTTTTTTTGTAGACCCCTTAAATCCTTATATGGACATCGATCTACATGAAAGATGAAGTATTATTGCCTGTGAGACAAAAAAAATTGGCTATAAGAGGAATTAGGTGCAGTGAGCAAAGGAGTCAAGTGGCGAGATGCCTTATTGGAGAAGACTCGTTTGAATCTTATAAGCATAAGAAACCCGGACGTAAGCACGATATGTATGTATGTTTGTATAAACAAATATATATTCTTGATGAAAGACTACTGTCCGAAACGTAAAGACACTTTTCCTAATATATCAAGCGTTAAACTAATATATTTCTTCGTTGTACTGTGTTGTTTGCTTTGGGGTTTCCATTTACTTTTTGCATATATATATGTGGGGGGGGGGGCGTGTGTGTATGTGTGTGTACATGTTTGTACATACAAATACATATATAGTCATGTATTTCTAAAATGTGTCGAGTCAAAAGAGAAGTTTAACACCAAGTCAACGAGCCCTGATTAAGCAGACCTATAATTAAAGACCATCCAGCCGTGACAATCCCGTCTATTTCATTATCCTTCCTCTCCGTCTCTTTTCGAGGCGGTTAAGTGTTTTAATCTGAGGGAGATAGGACTAATATTTCTAGCAAGCCATGTGATTACAGGTGTATGATGGAGCTAAGAAGTGTGTGTGTGTGAGAGAGAGAGAGAGAGAGAGAGAGAGAGAGAGATAGAGAGAGAGAGAGAGAGAGAGAGAGAGAGATTTCAGTCTTGTCTTATGATATAGTGAATAGTATCAACTGTATATATATATATATAAACAGTAAGTTGATAACAGATCTGCAATACAGACGTCTGGTTGACATTGGCGATGTGTGTCTATGTTTGTGTGTTTGTATATATATGTATGTGTGTGTGTGTGTGTGTGTGTGTGTGTGTGTGTGTGTGTGTGTGTGTGTGTGTGTGTGTGTGTGTGTGTGTGTGTGTGTGTGTATGTATGTATGTATGTATGTATGTATGTATGTATGTATGTATGTACGTACGTACGTACGTACGTACGTACGTACGTACGTATGTATGTATGTATGTATGTAT
>OZ024742.1:336048586-336056086 GCA_964016885.1 Eledone cirrhosa | reverse complement strand
ATCATCATTTCTTACTTAACCCATTTATTACCAAACCTTTTGAAGTCACCCCTGATTCTACAATACACAATTGTTTACTTTAAACCTTCCATCATAATTTTATGTAAGAATGTATAAATTATGTTCCAAATACCAGCGGAATAATGAGGAAGTTGAAGATATTACTAAATCCTTTCAAATTTTTATTTATTTTAATTAGAAATGTGGTAACGAGAATTTTTAGACATTTAACTTAGCACACCGCAATTGATGTTGTTAGTATTATTGTTGACTCCAGGTGAAAGTGATGCAGCAAACCTATCAACATCACAGATATTCCAGCCATAGCGAACCCGTTTTTCTTATATTATTCAGATGTTGTGAAGCATCTGTAAATTCTTTCTTTAAGGTCTTATGGTAAACTTTAATGGCGATTTGGTTGTTATTTCTAACAGGTAATGCGACTCCGTAATGGCTCCCTCTACCTACAGCGCATTCATTGTTTATGTTGTTTAGCCCCAGGTCAACCCTAATCGTGCTTACGAGGGCAATGAGTGATTTGAGATGTGGCTGCTATTTCTAGTAGGTGAGTTACCACATACAGAATCCCCATGTCATTAAGTTAAAAACTGCTTTTTAATCAAGTTGCATTGTTTAGCCCCTCCTCCCTAGTTCCACCTCCGCCGTTTAGTCAGGAAGAATAATGTCCGTGGTTATTTCCAGTGGCCTTCAAGACAAATTTAGTGAAGAGGAAGGGTCAGTGGTCTTGACCCTCGCAGGCTCTTTGTATAATACGGTCTATGTTCGGTTTGATAATCTATGTAAGGTGGGTAATTGGCAGAATCGTTCCGGCTCATTGGGCTCTGAGTTCCAATTCTGCCTAGGTCAACTTTGCCTTTCATTTTTTCGGTGCCGATAAATAAAGTACCAATCCAGTACTGGAATTGGTTCTTCCCTTATTTCTCTTTATCAGTTTCTCTCTCTGTGTCGTTTGGAAGACATTTGCTGTGTTCTGATATAAAGAGGGAAGGGTCTCACCAGGTTTTTAATTTCCCAAGATACGTCGTGTATCGGGCCGACAACCTGACAACTCATTCAAGATTTAAGGGCCCTTTATTTTACTTAGTTATGTCGACGCCTCGAGAAGAAAACGTGGGCGGCAATCCTGCACGTAGTCATTCAATATACTAGAAATAGCAACTAATTCCTTCAATATTAACTCCCAACACAATACCATCATAAACCGATGACCTAGACCGAATGTTTGCATTCAGTCTGGGTCACGGGTTGTGAAGTCCACTAAAAGCCCCTTCCCCCTCACACGTGCAGAATGTTTTGGTATTAAAATTCAAATGTTATCAAATTAACATTCGGAACCACACCATGATCACTAATGGTTTTGCAGACAAAAACCTTAAGGGCATCTATCGTGGCGAATCCTCTATCGGTTTCGACGACCAGCATACAGCCATTCAATCAACTGAACATTCGACAAGAGAAGTAACATACAAATAGCTGAGCATATCACAAATATCTGCACCCTTTACGTAGTTCTCGGGGAGATTCAACGTGACATTGTGTGTAACAAGTCTAGCCCTACTCATTTTTTTTTTCAACTTGAATGAACTAAAGTGTCTTGCTCAAGAATACAACGCGCAGCTCGGTCTGTGAATCGAATGCTCGACTTTATGCTCGTGAGCCCAACACCCTAACCACTAAGCTACGCACCTTCACATACCCATGTGTATCTTTCATGTTGATACACGTAATCTAATTACATTGCACCTCCACCCAAGTTCCTTCGAGACAGCCGTCATCCCTGCCCCCGTCACCCCTGTATGAGCGACCACATATAGGCTTCTTGTCCACATTTTCCATACAAATCTTCAAACTGATCATTAGCCGTATTAATCTCACTACCCTGGATGGGCTTACAACGGCCAAGGCCACTACTTGTCCCTTCTGCCTCACAAAATCTTTATCAGCTTCTCTGCGTGTGTTTTCCTTTCTTTTTTTTTTTTAATCATTCTGTTAAGAATTTCGGTTCGCAATCACGAGGTCCCGGGGTCAATCCCATAAAATGGCATCTTCGGCAAGTGTCTTTTACCAAAGCCTTGGGCCGATCCAAGCCTTGTGAGCAAAATGAGTGTAACTATGTTGATGGAAGCTTGCGGACGCCTGTTGGATGGATTGTATCTTAATTCAGTAGGCCGAGCCATGTCATACACTGTAATCACGCTGAGCGGAATACTCAGCCACTAATTCAATGAGTAAGCTGTTTAGTGGATCGAACAAGTGAATAATCATAATCGAAAACCACGGAGACCTAATTATTTTATTAACTATTTAGTCCCTACATACATGCCCTGTTGATCTAATAACTTTGGTGTAAGACATAACTATTAGAAAAGAATAACCAGCTGCACTTTAGGTAATAGAATCCAGAGTCGACAGAGGTACGAGGTTTCTATACATACATACATACATACATACATACATACATACATACATACATACATACATACATGGTGGCTGCCAACTCGTTTTCGAGTACGGCCACTACTCTATATCCATGTAGAACTCCTACCATGACGCTGAACGAGTGACTTTTTAGTCCAGCCAGCGACTGGTACAAACACTACACTTGTGACACTTATTGACACATAGTGCTAGGCCCATGGTACCATGTGACGACAAGTGAAGAGAGATGTCCAGATATAAAGCAATGCCTGTGCCGTGAAGCTTTTATAGTGAGCAAAGGCACTGCACAAAGCCAGTCCCACTCTCTTAACCAAGATGATATTTACCAAAAAGAAGAACAAGTCAACATCATTGGATACCATCAGGGTTGCAGGTGTTATATCAGAGTTTTCCTTCTCCTAGAATTCTGCCTTGACAAAGGCTAAGGGGTCATCTCTCCCGGTGATTTGGGATGGCCATTGACTCTTAAGAGCTCCTTTGCCATTTGACAGGTTTTGTTTTTAGTCCTGCAGGATGTCCAAAGTCACCCTCCTCACCAAGAAACCTTGGTGGGGTTGCCAGTTTAGTCGCCAACGACCCGACCATGAGACAGGTTGTACTGGGATACATGTTACCAGTAGCACCAACTGGTGACCTGACATACATACATACATACATACATACATACATACTACATTCAAACATACATACATTCAAACATACATACATTCAAACATACATGCATTCATACATGCATGCATACATTCATACATGCATGCATACATTCAGACATGCATGCATACAGACATACAAACATACGTAAATAAGTCTGTTATTGCTCCAATCAGTCAATTAACCCTCAACAAATACCCTAAACCGAACACCAACCTATACCCGTGATTCCTGTCAAACAAACCGTACCCACCCTCCGAATTCAGCAAATCAAACACGGACCACAATTCTCCCAAACTCCAAAAGACATTCTCCAAAAGTCCTAAGTACATAACATTTCACGTCCTAATTTTTCTGAAGAAACAGAATATTTTAGCCCCAATTTGAGAGAAAACCCGCGTATAAGATGAATCGGATGTTGTGTGTAAGAGAGAAGACTGTCTTGGTATGGGCATGACATGTGTATGGATCGTGACAGTTAGGTAAATAAGTGCCAGGATATCGAAAGTGGGGAAAGCCACATAAAAGGAAGACCAAAGAAGACATATCGGCAGAAATGGTAAAAGCTGATTCCGCGATGCCGAACCTCACTAAGGAGTTACATGACAAAAGAAAGCAACAGGTGATGAGTCGATGTTTTGGAGAAGACCTGACTAACTCATAGAAGCATGGAAGAGGTATTGTAAAAATGCTGATGGTATGTTTTGTGTTCTTTCTTGTATAATTGATACACTTGGTCGTTAGATTACGAGTGCATGTATGAGTGTATGTATGTGTGTATGTATGTGTATTATGAACGTGTGCGTGTATGGATGTATGTTTGTATGCATGAGTGTATGTATGCGTGTGTGAATGTACGTAAGTATAATGGGAAGGCTCCTACTGACACACACAGACACATACATATAACTACTTACATTCATATATACATATGTTTATATTTTATATATATATAGTTATGTAATAAACAACATACGATAATTATTTCATTTACCAATGGTTTTTGAAGGCAGATATTTATATCTGTCTTCAGTCGTCAGAATGAATAAATAACATGGTGTTTTTATTAAATATCACACAAGGGATATTTAATAAAAACACCATGTTATTTATTCATTCTGACGACTGAAGACAGATATAAATATCTGCCTTCAAGAAACCATTGGTAAATGAAATAATTATCGTATGTTGTTTATTACATAACTAATAAGCTCTGTAGCCTACATAGAGCACTCTCTTTACCTGAACCTTTCCTACGGAAATACTTCATATATATATATATATATATATACCAATGTATGTTTGTATCTATCTATATATATATATGTGGGGGGGTGCATGTGTGTGTATGTGCGCGTGTGTGTATGTGTGTGTGTGTGTGTGTGTGTAACATTTAAGAAGCGTGTGGGTTAGAGAAAATTGGATATGAATACCACCAGTCGGCACACCAACCATCATAACCACTACAAAAGCAGCAACAACAATAATTATAATACCAATTTCTAACATAACCTCAAGGCCACGCATTTTGGGGGAGACAGAAGGGGCGATTATATTGACCGCCAGTCCTGAAGACCGGCATTATATTTTATCGACTTCGGTGGGATTCGAACGCAGAACGCAAAATTGCATGGTGAATTCTCCTACCAGTTCTGTGCACCTTATCCACTGCGCTGACATACTGCTATGAACAAAAGTGAAATTGAAAGAAAGTTCACGAAAGATAGAAAGTAGAAAGAAGCAAAAAATAGAAGAAAAAAGAAAGACAATGAAACTTCACTAGACAAAGACTGAAAGAAAGATAGAAATATATATATATATATATATATATATATATATATATATATATATATATATATATATATATATATATATATATATATATACACACACACACACACACACACACACACACATCACACAACGGATATTTACGATCAACAGATAGACAAAGTAAATAAGGAAGTGTCCCTTACCTGTTCGATAAAAATCGATAACTGAATTAAATACCGCTGGATGGCGATCAAAAAAATATTCCTCTTTTTGGTGCGTTTGCTTGTGTATGTCCGCCAGCTTACTGAGACGGGTTTGGGGACAATTCTTCAGGGTGGACACGTGTGTTTCATGACGGACGCCTCCAACATTAAGTGTAATCCTTTCGTCGGACCCGCTTTGGCCCAAGAATCCACCACGTTTGGGGGTGCTCGACATATATGCCATAGCATTTGAAGCCAAACTTTTGGAGGGAGATACCAGCACGGGGGTGTTTCGTGAGGGTGTATTAGCCATTGTTGCCACAGCCTTTTTTCCGTGTATGGTAGGGTTGTAGAGGGTTTTGGACTTTTAGGGATTTAAGGGGGGTTTTTTGGGGCGGGGTGTTGAGGTTTTCGTATATTATTATTATTTCCTGAGTTTCATATATATATTTACGAACATATATATATATATGCATGCGTATATACGTTTTTATATATATACATACATACCCCATATATATCAATATCAATATATATATATATATATATTGATATTGATATATATGGGGAGAGGGATGTCTTCACATCATGCTGTCGACTCAACAACCATCAACATTTGAATGGAATATAACCATATAGATATATATATTCTTTGTAACCTTCTTTCCACAGTTAAGGGAGTTTTGTGAAGAGTAGGGGGTGGGTAGAAGCAGGGCTTTTGTTTTGTTATTTTTTCTTTTGATTGTATACTTTTTCGATTTCTTAGAAAAAGAATGCTGCACATTAAAAGACCTTCTTGTTTTGTTCTGTTATTATTATTATCATCATCATTACCTTCATCATCATCATCGTCATCATCATCATTCGCATCATCGTCGTCATCTTCATCATCATCAACCGTCGTCGTTTTTGTC
This sequence comes from Eledone cirrhosa, assembly GCA_964016885.1. Taxonomy (NCBI): domain Eukaryota; kingdom Metazoa; phylum Mollusca; class Cephalopoda; order Octopoda; family Eledonidae; genus Eledone; species Eledone cirrhosa. Next base: position 336,050,085 of record OZ024742.1, on the reverse strand, counting down.
TCCTTTCCAGTAATTTTTGTTATTATCCTTAAAGGTCAGTGTTTGTGGTCCTGCTGCTGCTGCTGCTGCTGTTGCTGTTGATGATGATATGATGATGATGACTACGACGACGGCGATGATGATGAAGCTGACGCTGAATGCGATAGTAGGGGTGGAGGGGCTGGGATGGGAGGCGAAAGGTGGTGGCTGTAGTGTTGGGGTGGTGGTGATGGAGTGGCGGGGTAGCAACAGCGGCAGCGGCTATTTTTTTTTCGTGTCTTATGTATGTGTGCACTATAATACTACTATTAGTACTACTACTATTATGTAGTAGTAGTAGTAGTAGTAGTAGTAGTAGTAGTAGTAGTAGTAGTAGAGTAACACCACCTGTCGGTGGGCAGTGCTTTGATTAGTGGTGTGTTTTGTAGTCTATGTAAAAAGTGTGTGCTGTTGTTGTTTGTGTCTGTGTTTATGTTTGTGTCTGTGTGTGTGTCTGTGTGTTACGACGAGATATATGTGTCTGGCAACTGGCCGAGTGTGAACTGTGTGTGGCATGTGTGGCAGTGGGGGTGTGTATGTGTGCACCTCTGATTCTGACTGTGTTTATGTATGTGTGTAAGTGCATGGATCCGAGTGTAATATGTAATGTGCGTGTTTGAATAGTGGCAACGGGCTGTGCTTGTTTATTAATCTACACACAATACTCACAATTCTGGATCACTATATATATATATATATGTGTGTGTGTGTGTGAGTGTATATTAGTAAACGAATATATGCATAAATATATATATATATATATCAAATGTATGTATGTATGTATGTATGTATGTATGTATGTATGTATGTATGTTTGTATGTATGTTTGTTTGTATGTATGTATTGTGTCTGTATATGTATATGTATGAAAGTAAGACACTGGTTGCTTATTAAACGTGGTTAATATATTTGTATTTTCCTTCCTTATATTTTGTACTTCCTCTCGTTTTATCTAATTATCAAATAATAATAAAACGATTTGTTTAACTTTCGAATCCAGGTTAGTATTCTTTGTTTTTTATCTCTTGTGTGTGTGTGTTGCCTTTTGCCTTGTCGGTGATTTTTAAAATTGTAGTATTATAGAACTGCTGTCGTAATTGTTGTTGGTGTTTGTGCTAGTGCATACGCTCGTGTCTATGCACATGTGTAACAGGTGTGTGTGTGTGTGTACCTATTTGTGTTTTGTATGTATGAATGCTATATTATATCACTATTATATCGGTTTCTGTCTTTTGCGTGTTCACCCACTCTCACATACATACACATTCACACGCCCACACACACCCTCAAACACATACACTCACTCAAACACACACACGCACACACACACACGCTCACTCAAACACACATACACTCACTCACTCAAACACACACACACACACTACCCTACCTCTCACCCTATATTTTTTCTTTCTTTCTGGCTCCTATGTTTAAGTATTTTTCATCTTCTTTTTCTTGGGATAAGGATCAGCATTGAAGTA
>OZ024742.1:336033586-336043586 GCA_964016885.1 Eledone cirrhosa | reverse complement strand
TGTCTTCCTTACCACATTCAGTAACGATTTTGGCTTCGATAATGTGAGGCTGTAGCTCAGTCACAACCATACACGTCCTATTGCACAATCATGGCTGATCCAGGTTTCTGAGAAGCATGGTGACTGTGCCCTTCTTCATTTCAAGGTTGTATGGCAGCATACCGGATGGTTCAATACTGTTGAGAAATTCAACGGGATAATGAACAGCTTCGTCCTCATCGACACATTTTGCAATAGATTTATAGGTGTGGCTACCTCCAGGGATCATGTGAGAGATTTTGTTGATGGCATTCACTGTGATGTTTAAGGGGGCAATGATTACTCTTTCACACAGCCACTCATTATTGGAATTGTGGATTTCGAAATTGGGGATCACTTGATTAATTAAGTTTACAACGCTTTCGACAACAGTTGAAAAGGATGAAGGATCAAAACATCCTTCAATATCAGGGTATTGTTTTTCTATTAATTTAAATGGCTAAGAGGTGCTTATATAAAATTTTGAAGGTCATCTTCTCCGAGGCTGGAAAAATCAGAGACTCCCGACCTCAATTCCGATTTCGGAAAAGATGGCGTTTGCGAACATGTTGGAGATCAGATTAGTTGAATACAGATGAAGAAACCTAGGAAAAAAGATTTCTTCGTGATCCCCCGCTTCCCTCACCGCCTCCGTTTTCTGTAAAAGGAGTCGTTGACGAGTGAGTTGGATGTTAGGCTGCTTGAAAACAAACGAAAAAACCTAGAAAAGAAAAAAATATTCCCTCACAAGAGATCTCCAAGGCTGGGAAAATCCAAGGGTCAAGCTCTGCAACCCATTCTCTACTGCTGATATATTGACCATGTTGGAAGTTGAACACTTCGTCGGACATATTTCATTTTTGTAGTGGAAACATAGCAGCATCGGAACCATTGTTAGCCTATTTGTACACATACTTTATAGCCCCCACCCCTTCCCCCCGTTCGGTTTCGGAGAGGTAGGGAGGGGTTGCGAGCATGTTGGAGGTCAGATTAGTTGAAAACACACGAATAAAACAAAAACAAAAACAAAATAATTTTTTCTTCGCGACTCCAGTGGGTGTTTTCTTTTTTAATAAATTTAAACGGCTGAGATGTGCTTGTCTGTAACACCAAGGGTCCTCCTCCGTCCCCGCCTTCGTTTTCGGAAAAAGGAGTTGTTGCCGAGTGAGTCAGATGTCAGATTGTTCGACAACAAACGAAAACACCTAGAAAAGTTTTAGTTAGTTAGAGAGAGGCGGAGGTAGATTGAGTGAGAGATGGAGTAGTATTTCCCTCTCTATAGATAGCATGGCCAACGAACACAGTATCTGTGTGCTAGAAAGAGCAGGTAATTCTCCCCCCAACTCGCCCCCGCCTATTCCGTTTTCGGGTCAGCGTACACACAAACTTCCTTTTTATAAATATATAGATAGATGTGTGTGTATGTATGTGTGTGTGTATGTATGTGTGTGTGTATGTATGTGTGTGCTACTGAGTTCATGTGTATGTACTACTCATGTAATGTATAGATTATATATGTATCTATGTAATACTAAAACAGAAAAATAAAATCGAACGCTATTGGCGGTGGCGGTGGTGGTAACGGTATTGGAAATGTTATTGTTAGTGTTGGTGGTACATGAATTGTTAAGCCGTTTGTGACGGTTGTGTAGGGGTTTGGTGTGGTTATCCTGTTAGACATGTAGTGTGGTATAGTGTTGTGGTGTTGTGTAGTGGTCGGGTGGTGTGATGTGGTGTAATGGTGTACTGTTGTGTTTATCCTGTTAGACATGTAGCGTGGTATAGTGTTGTGGTGTGGTGTAGTGGTCTGGTGGTGTGATGTGGTGTAATGGTGTACTGTTGTGTTTATCCTGTTAGACATGTAGTGTGGTATAGTGTTGTGGTGTGGTGTAGTGGTCTGGTGGTGTGATGTGGTGTAATGGTGTACTGTTGTGTTTATCCTGTTAGATATGTAGCGTGGTATAGTGTTGTGGTGTGGTGTAGTGGTCTGGTGGTGTGATGTGGTGTAATGGTGTACTGTTGTGTTTATCCTGTTAGACATGTAGTGTGGTATAGTGTTGTGGTGTGGTGTAGTGGTCTGGTGGTGTGATGTGGTGTAATGGTGTACTGTTGTGTTTATCCTGTTAGACATGTAGTGTGGTATAGTGTTGTGGTGTGGTGTAGTGGTCTGGTGGTGTGATGTGGTGTAATGGTGTACTGTTGTGTTTATCCTATTAGACATGTAGTGTGGTATAGTGTTGTGGTGTGGTGTAGTGGTCTGGTGGTGTGATGTGGTGTAATGGTGTACTGTTGTGTTTATCCTGTTAGACATGTAGTGTGGTATAGTGTTGTGGTGTGGTGTAGTGGTCTGGTGGTGTGATGTGGTGTAATGGTGTACTGTTGTGTTTATCCTGTTAGATATGTAGCGTGGTATAGTGTTGTGGTGTGGTGTAGTGGTCTGGTGGTGTGATGTGGTGTAATGGTGTACTGTTGTGTTTATCCTGTTAGACATGTAGTGTGGTATAGTGTTGTGGTGTGGTGTAGTGGTCTGGTGGTGTGATGTGGTGTAATGGTGTACTGTTGTGTTTATCCTGTTAGACATGTAGTGTGGTATAGTGTTGTGGTGTGGTGTAGTGGTCTGGTGGTGTGATGTGGTGTAATGGTGTACCGTTGTGTTTATCCTGTTAGACATGTAGTGTGGTATAGTGTTGTGGTGTGGTGTAGTGGTCTGGTGGTGTGATGTGGTGTAATGGTGTACTGTTGTGTTTATCCTGTTAGACATGTAGTGTGGTATAGTGTTGTGGTGTGGTGTAGTGGTCTGGTGGTGTGATGTGGTGTAATGGTGTACTGTTGTGTTTATCCTGTTAGATATGTAGCGTGGTATAGTGTTGTGGTGTGGTGTAGTGGTCTGGTGGTGTGATGTGGTGTAATGGTGTACTGTTGTGTTTATCCTGTTAGACATGTAGTGTGGTATAGTGTTGTGGTGTGGTGTAGTGGTCTGGTGGTGTGATGTGGTGTAATGGTGTACTGTTGTGTTTATCCTGTTAGACATGTAGCGTGGTATAGTGTTGTGGTGTTGTGTAGTGGTCTGGTGGTGTGATGTGGTGTAATGGTGTACTGTTGTGTTTATCCTGTTTGACATGTAGTGTGGTATAGTGTTGTGGTGTAGTGGTCTGGTGGTGTGATGTGGTGTAATGGTGTACTGTTGTGTATATCCTGTTAGACATGTAGTGTGGTATAGTGTTGTGGTGTGGTGTAGTGGTCTGGTGGTGTGATGTGGTGTAATGGTGTACTGTTGTGTTTATCCTGTTAGACATGTAGCGTGGTATAGTGTTGTGGTGTGGTGTAGTGGTCTGGTGGTGTGATGTGGTGTAATGGTGTACTGTTGTGTTTATCCTGTTAGACATGTAGCGTGGTATAGTGTTGTGGTGTGGTGTAGTGGTCTGGTGGTGTGATGTGGCTGTAGTTGTGGTATTATGGTGGAATTGATGTGTTGTAGCTGTAGTTGTCGTGTTATGGTGGAAGTGGTGTGTTATAGCTGTAGTAGTTGTAGTGGTGTGTTGTGGCTGTAGTAGCTGTAGTGGTGTGGCTGTAGTAGCTGTAGTGGTGTGTTGTGGCTGTAGTAGCTGTAGTGGTGTGTTGTGGCTGTAGTAGCTGTAGTGGTGTGGCTATAGTAGCTATAGTGTTGTGACTGTAGTAGCTGTAGTGGTGTGGCTGTAGTAGCTGTAGTGTTGTGGCTGTAGTAGCTGTAGTGTTGTGGCTGTAGTAGCTGTAGTGTCGTGGCTGTAGTAGCTGTAGTGTTGTGGCTATAGTAGCTGTAGTGGTGTGGCTGTAGTAGCTGTAGTGGTGTGGCTATAGTAGCTGTAGTGTTGTGGCTGTAGTAGCTGTAGTGGTGTGGCTGTAGTAGCTGTAGTGGTGTGGCTGTAGTAGCTGTAGTGTTGTGACTGTAGTAGCGGTAGTGTTGTGGCTGTAGTAGTTGTAGTGTTGTGGCTGTAGTAGCTATAGTGTTGTGGCTGTAGTAGCTGTAGTGTTGTGGCTGTAGTAGCTGTAGTGTTGTGGCTATAGTAGCTGTAGTGGTGTAGCTGTAGTGTTGTGGCTGTAGTAGCTGTAGTGGTGTGGCTGTAGTAGCTGTAGTGGTGTGGCTGTAGTAGCTGTAGTGTTGTGGCTCTAGTAGCTGTAGTGTTGTGGCTGTAGTAGCTGTAGTGTTGTGGCTGTAGTAGCTGTAGTGGTGTGGCTGTAGTAGCTGTAGTGTTGTGGCTCTAGTAGCTGTAGTGTTGTGGCTGTAGTAGCTGTAGTGTTGTGGCTGTAGTAGCTGTAGTGGTGTGGCTGTAGTGGTGTGTTGTGGCTGTAGTAGCTGTAGTGGTGTGTTGTGGCTGTAGTAGCCATAATGGTGTGGCTGTAGTAGCTGTAGTGTTGTGGCTGTAGTAGCTGTAGTGTTGAGGCTATAGTAGCTGTAGTGGTGTGGCTGTAGTAGCTCTAGTGTTGTGGCTGTAGTAGCTGTAGTGGTGTGGCTGTAGTAGCTCTAGTGTTGTGGCTGTAGTAGCTGTAGTGTTGTGGCTATAGTAGCTGTAGTGGTGTAGCTGTAGTGTTGTGGCTGTAGTAGCTGTAGTGGTGTGGCTGTAGTAGCTGTAGTGTTGTGGCTGTAGTAGCTGTAGTGTTGTGGCTGTAGTAGCTATAGTGGTGTGGCTGTAGTAGCTGTAGTGTTGTGGCTGTAGTAGCTGTAGTGTTGTGGCTGTAGTAGCTGTAGTGTTGTGGCTGTAGTAGCTATAGTGGTGTTGCTGTAGTAGCTATAGTGGTGTTGCTGTAGTAGCTATAGTGTTGTGGCTGTAGTAGCTGTAGTGTTGTGGATGTAGTAGCTGTAGTGTTGTTGCTGTAGTAGCTATAGTGGTGTTGCTGTAGTAGCTATAGTGTTGTGGATGTAGTAGCTGTAGTGTTGTGGATGTAGTAGCTGTAGTGTTGTGGCTGTAGTAGCTGTAGTGTTGTTGCTGTAGTAGCTATAGTGGTGTTGCTGTAGTAGCTATAGTGTTGTGGCTGTAGTAGCTGTAGTGTTGTGGCTGTAGTAGCTGTAGTGTTGTTGCTGTAGTAGCTATAGTGGTGTTGCTGTAGTAGCTATAGTGTTGTGGATGTAGTAGCTGTAGTGTTGTGGATGTAGTAGCTGTAGTGTTGTGGCTGTAGTAGCTGTAGTGTTGTTGCTGTAGTAGCTATAGTGGTGTTGCTGTAGTAGCTATAGTGTTGTGGCTGTAGTAGCTGTAGTGTTGTGGATGTAGTAGCTGTAGTGTTGTGGCTGTAGTAGCTGTAGTGGTGTGGCTGTAGTAGCTGTAGTGGTGTGGCTATAGTGTTGTGGCTGTAGTAGCTGTAGTGTTGTGGCTGTAGTAGCTGTAGTGTTGTGGATGTAGTAGCTGTAGTGTTGTGGCTGTAGTAGCTGTAGTGGTGTGGCTATAGTCTTGTGGCTGTAGTAGCTGTAGTGTTGTGGCTGTAGTAGCTGTAGTGTTGTGGATGTAGTAGCTGTAGTGTTGTGGCTGTAGTAGCTGTAGTGTTGTGGCTGTAGTAGCTGTAGTGGTGTGGCTATAGTAGCTGTAGTGTTGTTGCTGTAGTAGCTATAGTGGTGTTGCTGTAGTAGCTATAGTGTTGTGGCTGTAGTAGCTGTAGTGTTGTGGATGTAGTAGCTGTAGTGTTGTGGCTGTAGTAGCTGTAGTGTTGTGGCTGTAGTAGCTGTAGTGTTGTTGCTGTAGTAGCTGTAGTGGTGTGGCTATAGTAGCTGTAGTGTTGTGGCTGTAGTAGCTGTAGTGGTGTGTTGTGGCTGTAGTAGCTGTAGTGGTGTGGCTATAGTAGCTGTAGTGTTGTTGCTGTAGTAGCTATAGTGTTGTGGCTGTAGTAGCTGTAGTGTTGCGGCTGTAGTAGCTGTAGTGGTGTGGCTATAGTAGCTGTAGTGTTGTTGCTGTAGTAGCTATAGTGTTGTGGCTGTAGTAGCTGTAGTGTTGCGGCTGTAGTAGCTGTAGTGGTGTGGCTATAGTAGCTGTAGTGTTGTTGCTGTAGTAGCTGTAGTGTTGTGGCTGTAGTAGCTGTAGTGTTGTGGATGTAGTAGCTGTAGTGTTGCGGCTGTAGTAGCTGTAGTGGTGTGGCTGTTGTAGCTGTAGTGTTGTGGCTGTACTAGCTGTAGTGTTGTGGCTGTAGTAGCTGTAGTGGTGTGGCTGTAGTAGCTGTAGTGGTGTGGCTGTAGTAGCTATAGTGGTGTGGTTGTAGTAGCTGTATTGTTGTGGCTGGAGTAGCTGTAGTGGTGTGTTGTGGCTGTAGTAGCTGTAGTGGTGTGGCTGTAGTAGCTGTACGGTTGTGGCTGTAGTAGCTCTCTGGTGTGTTGTGGCTGTAGTAGCTGTAGTGGTGTGTTGTGGCTGTAGTAGCTGTAATGGTGTGGCTATAGTGGTGTGTTGTGGCTGTAGTAGCTGTAGTGTTGTGGCTGTAGTAGCTGTAGTGGTGTGGCTCTAGTAGCTGTAGTGTTGTGGCTCTAGTAGCTGTAGTGGTGTGGCTGTAGTAGCTGTAGTGTTGTGGCTGTAGTAGCTGTAGTGGTGTGGCTGTAGTAGCTGTAGTGGTGTGGCTATAGTAGCTGTAGTGTTGTGGCTGTAGTAGCTGTAGTGGTGTGGCTGTAGTAGCTGTAGTGTTGTGGCTGTAGTAGCTGTAGTGTTGTGGCTCTAGTAGCTGTCTGGTGTGTTGTGGCTGTAGTAGCTGTAGTGGTGTGTTGTGGCTGTAGTAGCTGTAATGGTGTGGCTATAGTAGCTGTAGTGTTGTGGCTCTAGTAGCTGTAGTGGTGTGGCTGTAGTAGCTGTAGTGGTGTGGCTGTAGTAGCTGTAGTGGTGTGGCTATAGTAGCTGTAGTGTTGTGGCTGTAGTAGCTGTAGTGGTGTGGCTGTAGTAGCTGTAGTGGTGTGGCTATAGTAGCTGTAGTGTTGTGGCTGTAGTAGCTGTAGTGGTGTGTTGTGGCTGTAGTAGCTGTAGTGGTGTGGCTATAGTAGCTGTAGTGTTGTGGCTCTAGTAGCTGTAGTGTTGTGGCTGTAGTAGCTGTAGTGTTGTGGCTGTAGTAGCTGTAGTGTTGTGGCTGTAGTAGCTGTAGTGTTGTGGCTGTAGTAGCTGTAGTGGTGTGTTGTGGCTGTAGTAGCTGTAGTGGTGTGGCTATAGTAGCTGTAGTGTTGTGGCTGTAGTAGCTGTAGTGTTGTGGCTGTAGTAGCTGTAGTGTTGTGGCTGTAGTAGCTGTAGTGGTGTGGCTGTAGTAGCTGTAGTGGTGTGGCTATAGTAGCTGTAGTGTTGTGGCTGTAGTAGCTGTAGTGGTGTGGCTGTAGTAGCTGTAGTGGTGTGGCTATAGTAGCTGTAGTGGTGTGGCTGTAGTGGTGTGTTGTGGCTGTAGTAACTGTAGTGTTGTGGCTGTAGTAGCTGTAGTGGTGTGGCTGTAGTAGCTGTAGTGGTGTGGCTATAGTAGCTGTAGTGTTGTGGCTGTAGTAGCTGTAGTGGTGTGGCTATAGTAGCTGTAGTGTTGTGGCTGTAGTAGCTGTAGTGTTGTGGCTGTAGTAGCTGTAGTGTTGTGGCTGTAGTAGCTGTAGTGGTGTGGCTATAGTAGCTGTAGTGTTGTGGCTGTAGTAGCTGTAGTGTTGTGGCTGTAGTAGCTGTAGTGTTGTGGCTGTAGTAGCTGTAGTGTTGTGGCTCTAGTAGCTGTAGTGTTGTGGCTGTAGTAGCTGTAGTGTTGTGGCTGTAGTAGCTGTAGTGTTGTGGCTGTAGTAGCTGTAGTGTTGTGGCTGTAGTAGCTGTAGTGTTGTGGCTGTAGTAGCTGTAGTGGTGTGGCTGTAGTAGCTATAGTGGTGTGGCTGTAGTAGCTGTAGTGTTGTGGCTGTAGTAGCTGTAGTGGTGTGGCTGTAGTAGCTGTAGTGGTGTGGCTATAGTAGCTGTAGTGTTGTGGCTCTAGTAGCTGTAGTGTTGTGGCTGTAGTAGCTGTAGTGTTGTGGCTGTAGTAGCTGTAGTGTTGTGGCTGTAGTAGCTGTAGTGTTGTGGCTGTAGTAGCTGTAGTGTTGTGGCTGTAGTAGCTGTAGTGGTGTGGCTATAGTAGCTGTAGTGTTGTGGCTGTAGTAGCTGTAGTGTTGTGGCTGTAGTAGCTGTAGTGTTGTGGCTGTAGTAGCTGTAGTGGTGTGGCTATAGTAGCTGTAGTGTTGTGGCTCTAGTAGCTGTAGTGTTGTGGCTGTAGTAGCTGTAGTGTTGTGGCTGTAGTAGCTGTAGTGTTGTGGCTGTAGTAGCTGTAGTGTTGTGGCTGTAGTAGCTGTAGTGTTGTGGCTGTAGTAGCTGTAGTGTTGTGGCTGTAGTAGCTGTAGTGTTGTGGCTGTAGTAGCTGTAGTGTTGTGGCTGTAGTAGCTGTAGTGTTGTGGCTGTAGTAGCTGTAGTGGTGTGGCTGTAGTAGCTATAGTGGTGTGGCTGTAGTAGCTGTAGTGTTGTGGCTGTAGTAGCTGTAGTGGTGTGGCTGTAGTAGCTGTAGTGTTGTGGCTGTAGTAGCTGTAGTGTTGTGGCTGTAGTAGCTGTAGTGGTGTGGCTATAGTAGCTGTAGTGTTGTGGCTGTAGTAGCTGTAGTGTTGTGGCTGTAGTAGCTGTAGTGTTGTGGCTGTAGTAGCTGTAGTGGTGTGGCTATAGTAGCTGTAGTGTTGTGGCTCTAGTAGCTGTAGTGTTGTGGCTGTAGTAGCTGTAGTGTTGTGGCTGTAGTAGCTGTAGTGTTGTGGCTGTAGTAGCTGTAGTGTTGTGGCTGTAGTAGCTGTAGTGTTGTGGCTGTAGTAGCTGTAGTGTTGTGGCTGTAGTAGCTGTAGTGTTGTGGCTGTAGTAGCTGTAGTGTTGTGGCTGTAGTAGCTGTAGTGTTGTGGCTGTAGTAGCTGTAGTGGTGTGGCTGTAGTAGCTATAGTGGTGTGGCTGTAGTAGCTGTAGTGTTGTGGCTGTAGTAGCTGTAGTGTTGTGGCTGTAGTAGCTGTAGTGGTGTGGCTATAGTAGCTGTAGTGTTGTGGCTCTAGTAGCTGTAGTGTTGTGGCTGTAGTAGCTGTAGTGTTGTGGCTGTAGTAGCTGTAGTGTTGTGGCTGTAGTAGCTGTAGTGTTGTGGCTGTAGTAGCTGTAGTGTTGTGGCTGTAGTAGCTGTAGTGTTGTGGCTGTAGTAGCTGTAGTGGTGTGGCTATAGTAGCTGTAGTGTTGTGGCTCTAGTAGCTGTAGTGTTGTGGCTGTAGTAGCTGTAGTGTTGTGGCTGTAGTAGCTGTAGTGGTGTGGCTGTAGTAGCTGTAGTGTTGTGGCTGTAGTAGCTGTAGTGTTGTGGCTGTAGTAGCTGTAGTGTTGTGGCTGTAGTAGCTGTAGTGGTGTGGCTGTAGTAGCTGTAGTGGTATGTTATAGATGCTGTGGTATGTATTACGTGTAGTGTGACTGTGATCTAACCGAGCAGCGATGTTCCACGGCAAAGCAACGTCCATCACGAAATGGAATGACAGTGACGTATGTGTGTATGTGTGTGTGTGTGCGTTTGGGTGTTGGTTCGTGTGTGGGCATGTGCGTGTGTGTGCTTGTGTGTGTGTGTGAGTGTGTGTGTGTTTGTGTGTGTGTGTCTGTGTCTGTGTTTGTGTGTGTGCGTGTGTCTGTGTGTGTGTCTGCGCCTGTGTCTGTGTGTGTGTGTTTGTGTGTGTGTGGGTCTGTGTGCATGTGCGCGTGTGTGTGTGTGTGTAAGGGAGAATCTGTGTCTGTGAGATGTGTGTGTCTGTGAGGTGTGTGTCTCTATCAGATATGTGTGTCTGTGTGCCTGTGAGATGTGTGTGTCTGTGAAGTGTATGTGTCAGTGAGATATGAGTGTGTCTGTGAAGTCTGTGTGTACGTGCGTCTGTAGTATGTGTGAGGTGTGTGTGAGTGCCTGTGTAGTGTGTATGTGTTCTATGTGCGTGTGTGTTTCTCTGTTATGTAAGTCTGTATCTATATATGTGCATGTATTGTCTGTGTCTTTGTTTGTCTGC
>OZ024742.1:336018586-336028586 GCA_964016885.1 Eledone cirrhosa | reverse complement strand
AAGAATCATATGCATAATTATTTCTAATTTCGGCACAAGGCCAGCAATTTCGAGGAGTAGGGAAAGTCGATTAAATCGAGTCCTGTACTTGACTGGTTCTTTGTTTTATCAAGTTGGGAAAGTTGAAAGTTGACCTCAGCGTGATTTGAACGTAAAGAGACGTAACAGACTGCCGCAATGCATTTTGTCCGACGCTCTAATGATTCTGCCAATCCACCGCCCACATAAACATAATAATCATAATAATACGCCACGTGTATTTGTATATTTATTTATATCTTCGTCTATAACACAAACATACATACAATGTATTTCCTATCTTAGTTATGGTGCTACAATTAGACGTTTTCTTTTCAATCACAAGATCCTGGGTTCTAACAATATATTTGTTCCTACCAATAGTTACTTCTCCAAAGTTATTCATACATTCAATCTTGTATGTCATTTGTACATATACAGGCCTGTCAACTTTCCTCGTCCGACGGGGAGATCTCCCACCCACTTCGGGTGAGTGAGAGATGTTTTCTCTTGTGAAAATGTAAAATCTTCTTAGTTTGCCTCGTTTTGGAGCATTTTTATTCATGGTATTCACCGTTTGGGTTTTTAGGGGTTGGCAGGTTTGCATTTATGGAATTATGTCCTAGAAATAAATTATTTAAATATCATTTTTATCCTTATCCTCTTCCGTGTGTGGAAGTTATTAAATCGACATAAATTCTAGGGTTTCTCTTATGCAAACCATTAATTTATCAAAACATAAATTTCCCAGTTTACAAAATTGTTCATATATCCCTCAATCCTAGTATATACAGTATACCAAGCAGGATACTAAACATTAAATATGTTCAATGTCATTGCTGTTATTATTGACAATACTGGACCACTGCTACATAGAACTGTTTATGCTTTAAGCACAAGGCCAGCAATTAGAAGCGGTGGGCGGAGTAGTCAATTAAATCGACCCAATGCATTACTGGTGCTTTATTTTATCGATCCTGTATGGATGAAAGGCAAAGTTAACTTCGGCGGGATTTGAACTCAGAACGTAAAGGACTCTAGGCTGCAAATCATGGCCTCTGACGCTCTATCGATACTGCCAATATATAATGATTTCTAGTATAGGCACAAGACCAGTAATTTGGGAGTAGGGGAAAGTCGATTAAATTGACCCCATTACATTATGGGGCTTTATTTTATCCACCCCGAAAGGATAAAAGACAAAGTTAACGTCGGCGGGATTTGAACTCAGAACGTAAAGGGCTGTAACTCTATGCTGAAAAGCATGGCGTCTGACACTCTACCGATACTGCCAACTTATAATAAAAGTTACAAATATATTTTTAATTCTATTAAAATCCACCATATTTGGCGAAACCCCAGATTTATTCGTGGAAGCCACTTTGGGAAATAGTGACACAACCACCACTGCATGTGTCGTTTCTATTATCGGTGGATTGGCAGTATCGGTAGAGGGTAGGACGCCATGCTTTGACGTATAGAGTTACGGCTCTTGCCATTCTCAGTTCAAATCCCACTGAGGTTGACTTTGCCTTTCATCCTTACGGGGTCGATAAAATAAAGTACCAGTAATGCACTGGTTAATGGCTGGCCTTGTGCCAAAAGTAGAAACAATTATTTCGACCGCAGCTCTGTGTCTTAGCTACTGCTACTAAATTTAGATAAACCTTTCACAACTACTTTCACTACCACTTCTACATCACTACTGCTGCTGTTAACACTACTACTGCTGCTACTGTTGATACTACTACTGCTACTGTTGACACTACTACTGCTGCTACTGTTGATACTACTACTGCTACTGTTGACACTACTACTGCTGCAGCTGTTGACACTACTACTGCTGCTACTGTTGACACTACTACTGTGCAGCTGTTGTACTACTGCAACTACTACTACTGCTGCTGTTAACACTACTACTGCTGCTACTGTTGACACTACTACTGCTACTGTTGACACTACTACTGCTGCTACTGTTGATACTACTACTGCTACTGTTGACACTACTACTGCTGCAGCTGTTGACACTACTACTGCTGCTACTGTTGACACTACTACTGCTGCAGCTGTTGTACTACTGCAACTACTACTACTGCTGCTGTTAACACTACTACTGCTGCTACTGTTGACACTACTACTGCTACTGTTGACACTACTACTGCTGCTACTGTTGATACTACTACTGCTACTGTTGACACTACTACTGCTGCAGCTGTTGACACTACTACTGCTGCTACTGTTGACACTACTACTGCTGCAGCTGTTGTACTACTGCAACTACTACTACTGCTGCTGTTAACACTACTACTGCTGCTACTGTTGATACTAATACTGCGACTGTTGACACTACTACTGCTGCTACTGTTGATACTACTACTGCTACTGTTAACACTACTACTGCAGCTACTGTTGATACTAATACTGCTACTGTTGACACTACTACTGCTGCTACTGTTGATACTACTACTGCTGCAGCTGTTGTACTACTACTGCTGCTGTTAACACTACTACTGCTGCTACTGTTGATACTAATACTGCTACTGTTGACACTACTACTGCTGCTACTGTTGATACTACTACTGATACTGTTGACACTACTACTGCTGCTACTGTTGATACTACTACTGCTACTGTTGACACTACTACTGCTGCTACTGTTGATACTACTACTGCTACTGTTGACACTACTACTGCTGCTACTGTTGATACTACTACTGCTACTGTTGACACTACTACTGCTGCAGCTGTTGTACTACTGCAACTACTACTACTGCTGCTGTTAACACTACTACTGCAGCTGTAGATACTAATATTGCAGCTGTTGGTACTAATACTACTGCTGCTGTGTACGACTGCAACTACTACTGCTGCAGCTGTTGATACTAATACTACTGCTGCTGTGTACGACTGCAACTACTAGTGCTGCAGCTGTTGATATTAATACTAATGCTGCTGTTAACACTACTACTGCTGCAGCTGTTGATACTAATACTACTGCAGCTGTTGTAATACTGCACCTACTACTACTGCTGCTGTTGTACTACTGCAAGTAGTACTGCTGCAGCTGTTGATACTAATACTACTGCTGCTGCTAACACTACTACTGCTGCAGATGTTAACACTAATACTACTGCTGCTGTTGTACTACTGCAACTACTACTACTGCAACTACTACAACTGCTACTGTTGATACTATTACTACTGCTGATGTTGTAAGACTGCAACTACTACTACTGCAGCTGTTTATACTAATACTACTGCTGTTGTTGTACTACTGCAACTACTACTACTGTTACTGTTGATACTAATACTACTGCTGCTATTGTACTACTGCAACTACTACTACTGCAGCTGTTTATACTAATACTACTGCTGTTGTTGTACTACTGCAACTACTACTACTGTTACTGTTGATACTAATACTACTGCTGCTATTGTACTACTGCAACTACTACTACTGCTACTGTTGATACTAATACTACTGCTGCTATTGTACTACTGCAACTACTACTACTGCAGCTGTTTATACTAATACTACTGCTGTTGTTGTACTACTGCAACTACTACTACTGTTACTGTTGATACTAATACTACTGCAGCTGTTGTACAACTGCAACTACTACTACTGCTACTGTTGATACTAATACTACTGCTGCTATTGTACTACTGCAACTACTACAACTGCTACTGTTGATACTAATACTACTGCAGCTGTTGTACTACTGCAACTACTACAACTGCTACTGTTGATACTAATACTACTGCTGATGTTGTACTACTGCAACTACTACTACTGCTACTGTTGATACTAATACTACTGCTGCTGTTGCTACTACTGCAAATACTACTACTGCTACTATTGATACTAATACTACTGCTGGTGTTGTACTACTGCAAGTACTACTACTGCTACTGTTGATACTAATACTACTGCTGGTGTTGTACTACTGCAAATACTACTACTGCTACTGTTGACACTAATACTACTGCTGCTGTTGCTACTACTGCAAATACTACTACTGCTACTGTTGATACTAATACTACTGCTGCTGTTGCTACTACTGCAACTACTACTACTGCTACTGTTGATACTAATACTACTGCTGCTGTTGCTACTACTGCAAATACTACTACTGCTACTGTTGATACTAATACTACTGCTGCTGCTGTGCTACTACTGCAACTACTACTACTGCTACTGTTGAGAGTAATACTACCGCAGCTGTTGCTACTACTGTAACTACTACTACTGCTACTGTTGATACTAATACTACTGCTTCTGTTGTAGTAGTGCAACTACTACTACTGCTACTGTTGGTATTAATACTACTGCAGCTGTTGTAATACTGCAACTACTACTACTACTGCTACTGTTGATACTAATACTACTGCTGCTGCTGTGCTACTACTGAAAATACTACTACTGTTACTGTTGATACTAATACTACTGCTGCTGTTGCTACTACTGCAACTACTACTACTACTACTATTGATACTAACACTACTGCTGCTGTTGTACTACCGCAACTACTACTACTGCTACTATTGTTACTACTACTACTGCTACTGTTGATACTAATACTACTGCTGCTGTGGTACTACTGCAACAACTACTACTGCTACTGTTGATAGTAATACTACTGCTGAGGTTGTACTACTGCAACTACTACTACTGCTACTACTGCAACTACTACTACTGCTGCTGTTAACACTAATACTACTGCTGCTGCTGTGTACTATGGCAACTACTACTACTGCTACTGTTGATACTAATACTACTGCTGCTGTTACTACTACTGTAACTACTACTACTGCTACTGTTGATAGTAATACTACTGCTGCTGTTGTAGTACTGCAACTACTACTACTGCTACTGTTGATACTAATACTGCTGCTGCTGTTGTACTACTGCAACTACTACTACTGCTAGTGTTGATACTAATACTACTGCTGCTACTGTTGCTACTTCTGCAAATACTACTACTGGTAATGTTGATACTAATACTACTGCTGTTGTTACTACTACTGTAACTACTACTACTGCTACTGTTGATACTAATACTACTGCTGCTGTTGCTACTACTGCAAATACTACTACTGCTACTGTTGATACTAATACTACTGCTGCAGTTGTACTACCGCAACTACTACAACTGCTACTGTTGATACTAATACTATTGCTGCTGTTGAACTACTGCAACTACTACTACTGCAAATGTTGATACTAATACTACTGCTGCAGTTGTACTACCGCAACTACTACTACTGCTACTGTTGATACTAATACTGCTGCAGCTGTTGTAATACTGCAACTACTACTACTGCTACTGTTGATACTAATACTACTGCTGCTGTTGCTACTACTGCAACTACTACTACTGCTACTGTTGATAGTAATACTAGTGCTGCTGTTGTTACTACTGCAACTACTAGTACTGCTACTGTTGATACTAATACTACTGCTGCTGTTGTACTACTGCAACTACTACTACTGCTGCTGTTGATACTAATACTACTGCTGCTGTTGTTACTACTGCAACTACTAGTACTGCTACTGTTGATAATAATACTACTGCTACTACTACTGGTGCTACTGTTGATACTAATACTACTACTGCTGCTGTGGCTACTACTGCAACTACTACTAGTGCTACTGTTGATACGAATACTAGTGCAGCTATTGTACTACTGCAACTACTACTACTGCTACTGTTGGTACTAATACTACTGCAGCTGTTGTACTACTGCAATTACTACTACTGGTGCTGTTAACACTAATTCTACTGCAACTATTGTACTACTGCAACTACTACTACTGCTAGTGTTGATACTAATACTACTTCTGCTCCTGTTGCTACTACTGCAAATACTACTACTGCTACTGTTAATACTAATACTACTACTGCTGTTGCTACTACTGCCAATACTACTACTGCTACTGTTAATACTAATACTACTGCTGCTGTTGTTACTACTGCAAGTACTACTACTGCTACTGTTGATACTAATACTACTGCTGCTGTTGTACTACTGCAACTGTTACTACTGCAACTGTTGATACTAATTCTACTGCTTCTGTTGTACTACTGCAACTACTACTACTGCTACTGTTGACACTAATACTACTGCTGCTGTTGCTACTACTGTAACTACTACTACTGCTACTGTTGAGAGTAATACTACCGCAGCTGTTGCTACTACTGCAAATACTACTACTGCTACTGTTAATACTAATTCTACTGCTTCTGTTGTACTACTGCAACTACTACTACTGCTACTGTTGATACTAATACTACTGCAGCTGTTGATACTAATACTACTGTTGCTGTTGTACTACTGCAACTACTTCTTCTGCTACTCTTGATACTAATACTACTGCAGCTGTTGGTACTATTGTAACTACTACTACTGATACTGTTCATACTAATACTACTGCTGCTGTTGTACTACTGCAACTACTAGTACTGCTACTGTTGATACTAATTCTACTGCTGCAGTTGTACTACTGCAACTACTAGTACTGCTACTGTTGATAGTAATACTACTGCTGCTGTTGTAACTACTGCAACTACTAGTACTGCTACTGTTGATACTAATACTACCGCAGCTGTTGCTACTACTGCAACTACTACAACTGCTACTGTTGATACTAATTCTACTGCTTCTGTTGTACTACTGCAACTACTAGTACTGCTACTGTTGATAGTAATACTACTGCTGCTGTTGTAACTACTGCAACTACTAGTACTGCTACTGTTGATACTAATACTACCGCAGCTGTTGCTACTACTGCAACTACTACTACTGCTACTGTTGATACTAATACTACTGCTGCTGTTGTACTACTGCAACTACTACTACTGCTACTGTTGCTACAAATACTACTGCTGCTGTTGTACTACTGCAACTACTAGTACTGCTACTGTTGATACTAATACTACTGCAGCTGTTGTACTACTGCAACTACTTCTACTGCTACTGTTGATACTAATACTAGTGCTGCTGTTGTACTACTGCAACTACTACTACTGCTACTGTTGATAGTAATACTACTGCTGCTGTTGTTACTACTGCAACTACTACTACTGCTACTGTTGATAGTAATACTATTGCTGCTGTTGTACTACTGCAACTACTACTACTGCTACTGTTGATACTAATACTACTGCAGCTGTTGTACTACTGCAACTACTTCTACTGCTACTGTTGATACTAATACTAGTGCTGCTGCTGTTGCTGCTACTGCAACTACTACTACTGCTGCTGCTGTGTACTACTGCAACTACTACTACTGCTACTGTTGATACTAATACTACTGCTACTGTTGATACTAATACTACTGCAGCTGTTGTACTACTGCAACTACTACTACTGCTACTGTTGATAGTAATACTACTGCTGCTGTTGTAGTACTGCAACTACTACAACTGCTACTATTGATACTAATACTACTGCTGCTGTTGTACTACTGCAACTACTACTACTGCTACTGTTGATAGTAATACTACTGCTGCTGTTGTAGTACTGCAACTACTACAACTGCTACTATTGATACTAATTCTACTGCTTCTGTTGTACTACTGCAACTACTACAACTGCTACTGTTGATACTAATACTACTGCTGCTGTTGTACTACTGCAACTACTACTACTGCTACTGTTGATAGTAATACTACTGCTGCTGTTGTAGTACTGCAACTACTACAACTGCTACTATTGATACTAATACTACTGCTGCTGTTGTACTACTGCAACTACTACTACTGCTACTGTTGATACTAATACTACTGCTGCTGTTGTACTACTGCAAATACTACTACTGCTACTGTTGATACTAATACTACTGCTGCTGTTGTAGTACTGCAACTACTACTACTGCTACTGTTGATACTAATACTAGTGCTGCTGTTGTACTACTGCAACTACTACTACCTGCTACTGTTGATACTAATACTACTGCTGCTGTTGTACTACTGCAACTACTACTACTGCTACTGTTGATAGTAATACTACTGCTGCTGTTGTAGTACTGCAACTACTACTACTGCTACTGTTGATAGTAATACTACTGCTGCTGTTGTTACTACTGCAACTACTACTACTGCTACTGTTGATAGTAATACTATTGCTGCTGTTGTACTACTGCAACTACTACTACTGCTACTGTTGATACTAATACTAGTGCTGCTGTTGTACTACTGCAACTACTACTACCTGCTACTGTTGATACTAATACTACTACTGCTGCTGTGGCTACTACTGCAACTACTACTAGTGCTACTGTTGATACGAATACTAGTGCAGCTATTGTACTACTGCAACTACTACTACTGCTACTGTTGGTACTAATACTACTGCAGCTGTTGTACTACTGCAATTACTACTACTGGTGCTGTTAACACTAATTCTACTGCAACTGTTGTACTACTGCAACTACTACTACTGCTAGTGTTGATACTAATACTACTTCTGCTCCTGTTGCTACTACTGCAAATACTACTACTGCTACTGTTAATACTAATACTACTACTGCTGTTGCTACTACTGCCAATACTACTACTGCTACTGTTAATACTAATACTACTGCTGCTGTTGTTACTACTGCAAGTACTACTACTGCTACTGTTGATACTAATACTACTGCTGCTGTTGTACTACTGCAACTGTTACTACTGCAACTGTTGATACTAATTCTACTGCTTCTGTTGTACTACTGCAACTACTACTACTGCTACTGTTGACACTAATACTACTGCTGCTGTTGCTACTACTGTAACTACTACTACTGCTACTGTTGAGAGTAATACTACCGCAGCTGTTGCTACTACTGCAAATACTACTACTGCTACTGTTAATACTAATTCTACTGCTTCTGTTGTACTACTGCAACTACTACTACTGCTACTGTTGATACTAATACTACTGCTGCTGTTGTACTACTGCAACTGCTACTACTGCAACTGTTGACACTAATGCTACTGCTTCTGTTGCTACTACTGTAACTACTACTACTGCTACTGTTGAGAGTAATACTACTGCTGCTGTTGTAACTACTGCAACTACTAGTACTGCTACTGTTGATACTAATACTGCTGCAGCTGTTGTACTACTGAAACTACTACTACTGCTACTGTTGATACTAATACTATTGCTGCTGTTGTACTACTCAACTACTAGTACTGCTACTGTTGATACTAATACTACTGTTGCTGTTGCTACTACTGTAACTAATACTACTGATACTGTTGATACTAATACTACTGCAAATAATACTACTGATACTGTTGATACTAATACTTCTGCTGCTGTTGTACTACTGCAACTACTACTACTGCTACTGTTGAGAGTAATACTACTGCTGCTGTTGCTACTACTGTAACTACTACTACTGCTAGTGTTGATACTAATACTACTGCTGCTGCTGTGGCTACTACTGCAAATACTACTAGTGATACTGTTGAGAGTAATACTACTGCTGCTCTTGCTTCTACTGTAACTACTACTACTACTGCTACTGTTGATACTAATACTGCAGCTGTTCTACTACTGCAACTACTACTACTGTTCCTATTGTTGTACTAATACTACTGCAGCTGCTTATGTACTACTGCAACTACTACTACTGCTACTGTTCATACTAATACTACTGCTGCTACTGTTGCTACTACTGCAACTACTACTACTGCTACTGTTGGTACTAATACTGCTGCTGTTGTTACTACTGCAACTACTATTACTGCTACTGTTGATATTAATAATACTGCTGCTGTTGCTAGTACTGCAACTACTACTACTGCTACTGTTGATACTAATACTACTGCTACTGCTGTTGCTACTACTAAAACTACTACTACTGCTACTGTTGATACTAATACTACTGCAGCTGTTGATACTAATACTACTGTTGCTGTTGTACTACTGCAACTACTTCTTCTGCTACTCTTGATACTAATACTACTGCAGCTGTTGGTACTATTGTAAC
>OZ024742.1:335998586-336013586 GCA_964016885.1 Eledone cirrhosa | reverse complement strand
GTTAAATTCTCAACTTGCAGTTAGGCATATCGTTAACATTTGAATATTTACATAGCAAAGGAAAAGGGCAAAATAGCCTATTGAATGAAGAAATAAGAATTATTTCTACTTTTTGCACAAGGCCAGCAATTACGCAGTACATTACTGGTACTTTATTTTATCGACCCCGTAAGGATGAAAGGCAAAGTTAACGATCGGCGGTATTTGAACTCAGACCAAAAAGCGCCGTAACTCTTTGCTGAATGAAGAAATAATAATAATTATTATTATTTCTTTATTGGCCACAACGGCCTGCATATAGGGGAATAATTTCATCCTTACGGGGTCGATAAAATAAAGTACCAGTAATGGACTGTATAATTGCTGGCCTTGTGCCAACAGTAGAAACAATTATTATTACGTGGATTGGCAGTATCGGTAGAGGTTCGGACGCCATGCTTTGACGCATAGAGTTACGGCCCTTGCCATTCTGAGTTCAAATCCCGCCGAGTTAACTTTGCCTTTCATCCTTACGGGTTCGATAAAATAAAGTACCAGTAATGCACTGGGTAATTGCTGGCCTTGTGCCAAAAAGTAGAAACACTTATTACTTTGATAGGACGGTGGATTGGCAGTATCGGTGACGAGTCGAACGCCATGCTTTGTAGCATAGAGTTACGCCCTTTTACGGTCTGAGTTCAAATCCCGCCGAGGTTAATTTTGCCTTTCATCCCTACGGGGTCGATAAAATAAAGCACCAGTAATGCACTGGGGTAATTGCTGGCCTTGTGCCAAAAGTAGAGACAATTATTATTACTTTGATATCTCAGTCATTGTTATTTAACGGGAAAATTTGCCTTAATGATCATCAAGCCGCCACCTGCAGCCTCAGATATTCAGGACATATCGGAGGGTCCTTGTTGTTCCCAGTAGGCATGCCTTCTGGAGTGTTCCAAAAACAAAGGGGCTGGGCTAATATTCTTTAACCAGTCTTGGAAACAATTCGAAATAGTACTTAGTGCTCCTATGACAAAGGGGACGACTTTGATCAAGCGGGTTTTTGCCCTTTTATTATAGAGAATTTAATAATTAGTTTGTGTATGTTGTGTTATGTATGTGATGTGTATATATGTTATGTGGAGGCACGTAGCCTAGTGGTAAGGGAGTTGGACGTACGATATTATATCGTAGGTTCGATTCCTGGGCTGGATTGTGTGTTGTGTTCTTTTAGCAAAACACTTCATTTCACGTTGCTCCAGTAAACTCAACTGAAAATGAGTACCAGCAATAGCTGGGGGTTTAAACCTGCGGTGGACTGGCGTCCTATCCAGGAGGGAGTCTTGTATTCTCAGTTGCTTTACGCCACGAAACGGGGATAAGCAATGGCCTAACGAGCCATCAGGCTGAAGACAGACTTTAGATAGAAGTCTTTTTTTTAGATTAGATGTTGTGTTATGTTATGTTGAACTGAGGCATAAGATATGAGATAAATTGTCTTTGATTCTTTTCTCTTTGCTTTATTGTATCATAGATTAGTAGATATCTTATTTTTGGTGTTGTGTTGCTATGACGCCGAGGTTTGAATGTATATAGCTTAACTGGGACATAAAATACAAGATTAGTTGCCTTCGTTTTATTTTTTTTTCTAGCTGCTTTTTATCATAGATTAATATTTAATTTCAGTAGGGCGGCGGGGTGGAGAATAAGTTTTTGCCGCATTACATCCATTAATCAAAATTGCTTCAGAAATGACGAAAGTTGCCCAATACTTCGCAAGGAATTATAGAAGAATCTTGTAGTGGATATCAGAAGGTAAAAAATGCAAATTCAATCACAATTAGAATATAAATTGAGGTAATTAGATAACGTAAAGTATTTTTATTGTACATTTAACTTATTTTGACTTTCATTGTAAGTTTATTATAATAATTAGCTGGTCTCGTGCAAATTCTGCGGTTGTTGGAAACAATATTTGCATTGGCTTCATCATTGTACCCTTTAAATCATTATATCATTAATTATCATTATGCGGTGAATTGGCAGTATCGGTAGAGGGTTGGATGCCATGCTTTCTAGCATAGTTACGTCCCTTAACGGTCTGAGTTCAAATCCCGTCGAGGTTAACTTTGTCTTTCATCCTTAAGGGGTCGATAAAATAAAGTACCAGTAATGTACTGGTATAATTGCTGGCCTTGTGCTAAAAGTAGAAACAATTATTATAATTTATATCATTAATTTAATAGTTATTTATATACAATGGTTTTAGTGATAGTTTTCTTTTTTGACTCCCTTGCCTATTGGTATTAATTACCGTAGGGCGGTGGATTGACAGTATCGGTAGAGTGTCGGAGGCCATGCTTTGCATCACAGAGTTACGCCCCTTTACGGTCTGAGTTCAAATCCCGCCGAGGTTAACTTTGCCGTTAATCCTTACCGGGTCGATAAAATAAAGTACCAGTGATGCACTGGGATAATTACTGGCCTTGTGCACAAAATAGAAACAATTAATTACCGTAACAAAAGTTAATTTCCTTGAGGTTGTAACGAGTAAATTCTTATCTTATTAAATGCTTCACTCTATACTTTGTCAATAGTCATTGAATAAGCTAATCTAAATAGAAACTGAGTTCTTTGTAAAAGGTCCAGTCTAGCAGACGACAGTTAATTGCACAAAAGCGCATGCGTTAAATAACTGACGATTAAAAAAAAAAGACAAAAAACAAGAGGAAATGCTACTTATAGACAAATGCAAGCAAATGCAAATGGGGATATTATCGGTAGAAATATTGGTCAATGCAGGGGTTGCTGGTGGTGTTGGTTAGCGGAAGATGAAGACTATCATTTTTGTTTTTCTAATTATAAGTTTTTTCAATCGTCAATTATTTAACTCATGTGTTTTCGCTTCTTCCTCCAACTCTCTCTCTCTCTCTCTCTCTCTCTCTCTCTCTCTCTCTCTCTCTCTCTCTCTCTCTCTCTCTCACTTCCCTTCCCAACAAATATCCCCCCCTCTCTCTCTACTCTTCCTCCATTCCCTTCACATAGGTATAGGCACAAGTATTGTATTGATTGTTTCTAAGATAGGCACAAGAGCAGAACATTGAAAGATGAGTGGATGGTAATTTATTTTATCGACTCAAGAAGGAAGTAAAACAAAGTTATTCTCGGTGGGATTAGAAACGAGAACGTAAACAGCCGGAACAAATACCACAAGGTATGAGTTGAGAAGAATTTGGTTGCCATTCCTAGTAAATCGAACGTCCACGTACAAGGGCCCTTCGACGATGAAGGTGGTGATGGTGTTAGTGTTGGTGGTGGTGGTGGTGGGGGGGGGGGTTGTTAGTGTTGGTGGTGGTGGCGGTGGCGGTGTTAATGTTGGTGGAGGTGGTGGCGTGGTGGGGGTGTTAGTGTTGGTGGTCGTGGTGTTAGTGTTGATGGAGGTTGTGGTGATAGTTGTAGTGGTGTTAAAGGTGATGATAGTGTTGGTGGTAGTAGGCGTGGAGGTGGTGGAGGTGGTGATATATCAATATACCCACAACAGCAGCAGCAACAACAGAAGCAACGACAGCAGTTACAGCAACAGCAACAACAGCAGTTACAGCAACAGCAACGACAGCAGTAACAGCAACAGCAACGACAGCAGTAACAGCAACAGCAACGACAGCAGTTACAGCAACAACAACGACAGCAGTAACAGCAACAGCAACGACAGCAGTAACAGCAACAGCAACGACAGCAGTAACAGTAACAGCAACGGCAGCAGTTACAGCAACAACAGCAGTAACAGCAACAGCAACGACAGCAGTAACAGCAACAGCAAGGACAGCAGTAACAGCAACAGCAAGGACAGCAGTAACAGCAACAGCAACGACAGCAGTAACAGCAACAGCAACGACAGCAGTTACAGCAACAACAACAACGACAGCAGTTACAGCAACAGCAACGACAGCAGTAACAGCAACAGCAACGACAGCAGTAACAGCAACAGCAACGACAGCAGTAACAGCAACAGCAACGGCAGCAGTTACAGCAACAACAGCAGTAACAGCAACAGCAACGACAGCAGTAACAGCAACAGCAACGACAGCAGTAACAGCAACAGCAACGACAGCAGTAACAGCAACAGCAACGGCAGCAGTTACAGCAACAACAGCAGTAACAGCAACAGCAACGACAGCAGTAACAGCAACAGCAACGACAGCAGTAACAGCAACAGCAACGACAGCAGTAACAGCAACAGCAACGACAGCAGTAACAGCAACAATAACGACAGCAGTTACAGTAACAGCAACAGCAACGACAGCAGTAACAGCAACAGCAACGACAGCAGTAACAGCAACAGCAACGACAGCAGTAACAGCAACAGCAACGACAGCAGTAACAGCAACAGAAACGACAGCAGTAACAGCAACAGCAACGACAGCAGTAACAGCAACAGCAACGACAGCAGTTACAGCAACAGCAACGACAGCAGTAACAGCAACAGCAACGACAGCAGTAACAGCAACAGCAACGACAGCAGTAACAGCAACAGCAACGACAGCAGTAACAGCAACAGCAACTACAACAGTAACAGCAACAGCAACGACAACAGAAGCAACAACAACAGTAACAGCAACAGCAACGACAGCAGTAACACCAACAGCAACTACAGCAGTAACAGCAACAGCAACGACAGCAGTAACAGCAACGACAGCAGTTACAGCAACAGCAACGACAGCAGTTAAAGTAACAGCAACGACAGCAGTTACAGCAACAACAACGACAGCAGTAACAGCAACAGCAACGACAGCAGTAACAGCAACAGCAACGACAGCAGTAACACCAACAGCAACGACAGCAGTAACAGCAACAGAAGCAACAACATCAGTTACAGCAACAGCAACGACAGCAGTAACACCAACAGCAACTACAGCAGTAACAGCAACAGCAACGACAGCAGTAACAGCAACGACAGCAGTTACAGCAACAGCAACGACAGCAGTAACACCAACAGCAACGACAGCAGTAACAGCAACGACAGCAGTAACAGCAACGACAGCAGTAACAACGACAGCAGTGACTGCAGCAGTAACAGCAACATCAACGACAGCAGTAACAGCAACAGTAACAGCAACAACAACAACAGCAGTAACAACGACAGCAGTGACTGCAGCAGTAACAGCAACATCAACGACAGCAGTAACAGCAACAGTAACAGCAACAACAACAACAGCAGTAACAACGACAGCAGTGACTGCAGCAGTAACAACAGTAGTTGCAGCAGCAGCAGCAGCAGCAACAAAATCAACATTAGTAACAGCAGCATCAACAACAGCAACAGTAATGTAAGCACCAGCATCACCAGACATAAACAACTTCAATAAGACTAGCAGCAGTAGCAGCAGGAACAGCAGCAGCAGCAGCAGCAGCAGCAACAGCAGAAGAAGAAGAAGAAGAAGAAGAAGAAGCAGAAGCAGCAGCAAAAAGTAGCAGCTACAGCAGAAGTAACAGAAGTAGCAGTAGCAGCTGCAGCAGCAGTAGCAGCTGCAGCAGCAGTAGCAGCATGAAAGATATAGCATCTGCAGTGAAGACAAAGCCAAATAACAGCAGCAGCAACATCAGTAGCATTAGCAGCACATCAGGAGTAACAGCTACAACAACAACAGCAGCAGTAACAGCAGCTGCAGCAGTATATATATACAACAACAAGAAATCGCAGCAGTAAAACAGAGTCATCTGACTGCAACAGCAGCAGTAACAGCTGCAGTTAGATGTGTGCAACATCAGAAAATCACAGCATCTACAGCAGTTACGACAGTACTGTAGTAGTAGTAGTAGTAGTAGTAGTAGTAGTAGTAGCAGCAGCAGAAGCAGCAGTAGTAGTAGTAGTAGTAGTAGTAGTAGTAGTAGTAGTAGTAGTAGTAGTAGCAGCAGCAGCAGCATCATAGCAGCAGCAGCAGCAGCAGCAGCAGTAGTAGTATTAGTAGTAGTAGTAGTAGTAGTAGCAGCAGCAGCAGCAGAAGCAGCAGTAGTAGTAGTAGTAGTAGTAGTAGTACTAGTAGTGTATGTGTGCAACAACATGGAGTCATACCATCTACAGCAGTAATGATAGAGTCAAGTGACTACAGCAGCAATGTATGTTTGTATGCTCCCGTAACTCCCGGGGATGTTGTAAGCATTCCGTAATGACATACGGCGGTTCTAGGGAATTTTATAAACCGGGTAGAGCCCATACTCTTTCCAGGTCTGAATACAGTAGATTTCTTCCAGAGAAGGATTGAGAGTGGGAGAACGGAAGTGAGAAAGAGACATAGAAGAAGGATCGATACCAGTGCTAGACTGGTACTTTTTTTAACGACCTCGAAAGGATGAAAGGTAAATTTGACCTCGGTGGGATTTGAACTCAAAGAAAAGACAGTCGGAAATGATACTGCAAATACATCACTGCAAGTACGACAGCAACAGCAACAACACCAACAAAAACAACTTCAGCTCGACCTGCTGGAAATAGCAGCTAAATTGTGCTTATATTTCATACTACCGAAGGACATTTGGATAATGAGATCCCAGATACGTTGTCTGAAAAATAAATAAAAGATCAAAATGGTTGCGGTTGGAATGCCTTTATTCATAGGAACTCTTGGATCAGGGATGAACTGGGGTTAAATAACAACATCAATAACAATATCAGCAGCAACAATAGCAATAAGGCCAATCGATAATACTTTTCATCACAACACAATCCCCCCAAAAAGAACAAAAGCAACAATAACAACAAACTCAACAACAGTAAACTTCACTACAATACAATTACAGCAATGGAATGGATTTCCGTCGGTTTTGACGATGAGTGTTCCAGTTGCTTTATCAAACGGAACAGCCTGCTCATGAAGTTAACGTGTAAGTTGCAGAGCATTCCACAGACATGTGCACCCATGGCGTAATTCTCAGGAAGATTCAGTGTGAAAGTGTGTGGCGAGGTTGGCTCTTTAAATTACAGTCATCCCGACAGGCTTACAAAGAGTTCCTGTCGACATTAAAGGCTTGATATTTGCCCAACATTCCAAGCAAAGGGAACTTCACATTCGGCCTTGCTTCGTCCATACGTCGTATCGTATGAACCCGTAACTCCCGATAGAGTGGTCAGGGCACCGTAGTGACAGGCGGCGTATCTTGGGCATTTTTTAAAACGTATCCTCACTCCAGGTCAGAACACAGCTAATTTCTTCCAGAGAGGAACTGAGAAAGAGATATAGAGGAAGAAGCGAACCCAGTATTCGACTGGCATTTTTTTATCGAGCGCGAAAGGATGAAAGGCATACTTGACCTCGGTGTGATTTATACTCAGAGTAGAGAAAGCGAGAATGAGGACTGATGTTCTAACGGCTCAGCAATTCCGTCGCTTACGTCCAAACAATCCCAACAAGAGTTCTAACAATATACACTGTCACAGTAACAACAAAAACAACAGCAGCACATTACCACTATACCAACAACAATAACACAGCAGCCTACTGCAACAATAACAGAAATAGTAACAACAAGAGCATACCATAACATCAATAACTTGGTCGCTTGCGCTGCTAGAAATAGCAACACAATCTCAGCCAAATTCCGCCCAGCTGTCTTACAAAGGAAGAATACGTTGGATAATGTGATGTCATAAAACAAGGGTGTCAAACTCGTTTGGCCTGCGAACCTTATGGAAACATAAGCTCACTGGCCGGAAAAGCACCCCACCTCTCACAATGAAAAAATCCAGGACGTTTAGGTAACGCCCTTAATTTTGGATATTTGATAATGTTTTGAATTCTTAATTTTAGAATTATTTCAATTTCACTTAAAATAAATGACCAGGTTTCAAAAGTTTTTAAAAATTGAGAACTTTGTTTTTTAACAAATCGGATAAAAAGCGAAAAATGAGTATTTATATCAATTTCACTTTATATTAATGACACGCTTTTCTATCCAATTTTTAAAACTATTTGAAAGTGGTCATTTATTTTAAGTGAAATAGAAATACATAACAATATTTCGCATTTTTCCAATTCAAAACATGGTCATTTAAGAGGTTTATTTTTGTAAATAATTCTAAAAATGAAAATTCAAAACAAAATCCTGTCTAAAATCATCCTCTTGAATTTTCTTTTTAATTAATTGTTTCGACTTTTGGCACAAGGCCAGCAATTATCACAGTGCATTACTGGTACGTTATTTTATCAACCCCGTAAGGATGAAAGGCAAAGTTAACCTCGGCGGGATTTGAACTCAGTCCGTAAAGGGACATAACTGTGCTGCAAAGCATGTTGTTTTCTTTTTAATTAATTGTTTCTACTTTAGGCACAAGGCCAGCAATTATCCCAGTGCATTACTGGTACGTTATTTTATCGACCCCGTAAGGATGAAAGGCAAAGTCAACCTTGGCGGGATTTGAACTCAGATCGTAAAGGGACGCATAGCGTCCGACCCTCTACCGATACTGCCAATCCACTTAATTAATGTCTTGATTTTTTGGTTGGAGGTGCGAATCTCTAATAGCACTGATAGAATGTAGATCAATGTATATAAATACATGAATCAATATACAATATAACAACTTAACTCTATGACCAATAAAAAAAAAAGAAATATGGTGTGTTAGCAAATTTGGTGTGTAGAGATGTATGGGGGAAAATTCACAAGGCATATATACCGTCCAAGAGTCCTTAGATTTATATCGGGGACAGAAATTGTCCAAATATTCGAGAAGACTTGAAAGAAAGATATTCATCAAGGGCAGATAATCGAGAAACGATATCTGTACAATACCCTTTTTTATACACAAAGAGAAATTAAATGAAAGTTATCTTTTTATCTTAAATTTTTGTGTAGCTTTCTGAAACTTGTTCTTTCTTTTCTACCAGAATATCGAATTTTGGAGAAAAGGGCACAGTGGATGAAACATTCATTACTGCCTTTAAATGGCCAGCAGTTATACGTGAATAATTTAATTTGTTTATATTCATTCGAGAAAATAACTGTTCGTAAACATATGAACTCCGAACATAGAAATAATTTTTGCAATATACAGTTGAAGTTCAGGATATTTATCTCGCTAATACTGATAAAATGTTTTAATGTTTACATTCGAAAACTTATCCTTGAGAGCTAAATCGCACTTCATGTCTATCAGTTCAAGTTGGAGATTTGGGGACACAAAGAAAACGAATCTAGGAAAATGGAGAGATTTTGCTTCATTTCCCGTAAGAACGTTTTCAGAATGTGCTATGGGCTGAATCCGATTTGGATGGAGGATTTGTCTCTTGAAGTTTAGGCTGAAAGATAGGTCTCCGAGGGTGGTGCAAGTTTATGCACCAAACAAAGAGTCTGAATACAGATCTTTCCTTGAAGAAGTCACTGTTAGATGTAGTTAAGACTGAGTCATTTATCCTGATGGGAGACTTCAGTGGACATGTTGGCACTGACGATGTAAATATATAAATCGATCCCGTTGTAAATATAATTGTTCTAGTAATGGGATCTCTATTATGAACAGCTTCCAGCAAAAAGAGATTCATAAATACACCAAGGGCGGTGTCCCAGCATAGCCTCAGCCGGATGGCTGGAACAGGTAAAAGAGATAAAAGAGATGGTAAAACGGGAATCAGGGACAGAAATAAATAAATAATTATGTTATTGTTTTCTGACCGCTTCGATTTTGTGCTGGATGTTCATATTAAGAGGGGGGGGGGGCTGAGCTGTCAACTGATCACCATCTAGTTATCGGCAACCTGAGACCACCTAAGGTCAAGGAAGCCCACAAAACCTGCAGGTCCAGTTCAAGCTACAGGATATAATGGGAAGTTTTGGCGGATAAAGAAGTCAGGAACTGGTTTGAGGATACTATTGCATCAAAATTCAGAGAGCTCTGAGCAAACTGAGGACGTTGAAACGGAGTAGAGATTGTTTAGCTCGGCAGTTTCTACATCAGCAGTTAAATGCTGCGGGCAAAAGCGGCTTGATGTGGCGCCGTGTGGTAGGATGGCCCCTTGGTTTAATCAAGGTCAAAAATGCCATCCGAGCAAACAAAGCTTGTCATGGAAATGAGTCATCCTTCTTGCACTTGCGGTATAAGCAGGCGCGGAATGTCGCAGCAGAGACAATAAAGGTGTCTAAAGTTAAGACAAGGGAGGACTTTCGGGTTAAGCTATAATCCAACTCCAGATCACCATATAATGTGTTCTACCAGCCCAAACGCCGACTTCATAATAAACAGTCCCCACCATACCAAATATCAGGAACGCGTCAGGAGTTCTCTTCTCTTTAGAGAGTCCCGGTCACACCAATATTTTCCGAACTACACGAGGTGTATCTAAGAGAGATGACTAATCTCCCGGACGCTGGGGTCACAAGAGATATTAAAGAGCTCAAATGTGGAAAGGTTGCTGGGGAGCATGAAATTCGTCCCGTGATGTTGAAAGCCTTAAACAGAAGCTATTCTCTGGCTGACTCGTGTGTACCGGGTGGCCTGGATATCATGAAAGGTACTTAAGCAATGGCAATCGGGAGTGGTGATCCCAATTTTCAGGATGGCAGACAAGAGAGACTGCTCCAATTATAGAGGGATCTCCTTGTTAAGCATCCCTCTATACTAAGTATCCGGTAAAGAGATGTAGGGATATTGTCGACTCCAAACTAGCTGATAAACAGTGAGGATTTCGTCCCAGACGCTGAACAGCCGGCCAAATATTCACACTGCAGTAGGTCTTTGAGAAATCGTGTGAATATTGCCAAGAGGCATATGCTTGTTTCGTAGACCTCGACAAGACTTATGACTGCATTATCCGAGACCACCTGTAGCAGGTTCTGCGGGAATATGGAGTCGATGGACAGCTTCTTGTTGCCCTCTCTCCTGTTCATAACCTTCATGAACAGGATTGACATGCGCAGCCGGGTTGAATGTGATATGACTGGCAGTTGTAAGAAGATAAGTCGGGTAGAATTTTCTGGGGACATAGTATTATTTAACTCATCAAAAGGTGATCTCCAGCATGCGTTTGATTTGTCTGATGCAGAGTGCTGCACGGCAAGAGAAAAAAATCAGTGCTTTGGAGACAGAAATACTCGTCATCTCAAGGAAGCCTGCACAGTGCACTTTACATGTGAGTTGAGTTCCACTGAAGTAAGTGGAGAATTTCAAGTGGCTCTACTTGGAGTCGCTCCAAGTAAAGCCACTACATCTCCGAATTGAGAGATCACAGCTCCGATACTATGGGCATGTGGTTAGAATGTATCAGGAAAGAATCGCCGGACAGATTTCATGGGCAAAACCAACTAACAGGAGACCCAGGGGTAGATCCCGAGCAAGATAGTTGGATAACATTCAGAAGTTCGGCTGGTCTGTCTTGGGGACCCAGTCGGTTCAATTGGAGACTTTTGCAACTGACAGGTCCCACTAGAAGGCGTAGTATTTGTAGCCTACAATTTTGATATTCATTTGACCACTACACCTAAATCATTGCCTTCCATTTGCAGAACTCGATCTGTAGTAATATTCACCATTTTCTTTTTCAATTTATGCCTAATCTATCCAAAGATTGAAATATAGCTTTCCCTGTTGTATGGCCTTTCAAAGGCTATACAACAGGGAAAGATATCTTATTTACAATCACATAGCTAGCTCTAACTGCAGCATCACACTTTAAAAAAATAAGAGTACAGATTGTGTGAGTGTATAATTTAGCATAGTTTTCTTCTCGAATCTTGCCACTATATTCTTTGAAATTCTTTTCGTAATGCCGTTGAACATTATAATCTTTAGCAACAGAAATGTGGTTATTGCAAAACAAACTTGTAGATTTACCCTTAAAGTCGACAAAAAATATAAAACCGTCCATTTTCTTTGTAATATTTTACATTTTACATTTGCATTTTTATTTTTTATTTTTTATTTTTTTGCATAATGGGGTTTGGCACAAACTAAACAATGTTTAAAGAATAATTGTAAAACTAGAAATATCTTTAACGAAAGCAGTATACTCACTGACAAGAATAAACAATATTAGCTCAAATTAGGATGTGTTGCACGTCCGTTTAAAGGCATAACTACAGCTACATTGTGCGCGCGCAATGTTCACAACCCCATAGCAAATGTTTAGTTAGTTAATTTTTGTTAATTATTGTTTAATCTTAATATTTTTTCCATATATTTAAAAAATACATTTTAAAAGTATAATAAATAAGCTCTTTTTGTTTCTTTTAAATCAAAATAATTGTTTCTACTTTTGGCGCAAGACCAGCAATTATCCCAGTGCATTACTGGTACTTTATTTTATCGACCCCGTAAGGAAGAAAGGAAAAGTTAACCTCAGCGGGATTTGAACTCAGACCGTAAAGGGCCATAATTCTTTGCTGCTATATGTATGTATATATATATATGTATACATATATATATATATATATATATATATATATATATATATATATATATATATATATATATATATATATATATATATATATATATATATATATATATATATATATATATATATATATATATATATATATGTATACATATATATATATATATATATTATATATATATATATATATATATGTATATATATATATATGTATATATGATATATATATATATATATATATATATATATATATATATATATATATATATATATATATATATATATATATATATACATACATATAGCAGCAAAGAATTATGGCCCTTTACGGTCTGAGTTCAAATACCGCCAAGGTTAACTTTGCCTTTCATCCTTATGGGGTCGATAAAATAAAGTATATATATATATATATATATATATATATTTAAAAGAATAGAGGTGTAACACACGAGTTGTGATATATTGGTAAACGGAATAGAAAATGCTGACAAATTGTTCCCAGTGAAAAATAGTTTAATTAGGAATAAGTAAAAATTAGTAATAAGTATTGGTTAGTATTCAGTTTTAGTTTTAAATTTTTACCGGTTGCGCATTTCTAATGCTTTTCAAAAATAATTTTGAGATAGAGCGCCCGTGATGTTTGCTCTAATCTGATTAGTTTTTGAAATTCTACCTGTTTTATGTGAAAAAAGTGGCTCCAGAGGTATTAAAATAAGTTTCGCGCCAATTCGTGTTACAAAAATTCTTGTGGTCAAAACAAATTTGATTGGTCAGTAGAGGTTACGTGAATGTTAAAAATTGATTTTGCGCCAAATGTAGGTTTGTCGAAGAGTGTCCTTTTTCGCCTGATTGAGAAGTCACTGAAAAATAAGTCTTTTAAGACAAATGTGTGTGTGTGTGTAGTAAAGAGGTTCATTGTTGTGATAATGGTCAGTAGGGATTTCTGTGTGAATTGCAGTCATGTTGAAAGGTCAACAGTTCAGGTGCCTATTAAGACAAATGTGTGTGTGTGTGCATGTGTGTGTGTGTGTGTGTAGCAGAGTAATTCGTGGTAGAGGGATCGGTCAGTAGGAGTGTGTCTGTACGTGTGTACGGGGATATTTTAACATGTTGAAAGATATATTTCAGCTCTTGTCTTATACGGAGAAGTGTGTATGTGTGTGTGTGTGTGTGTGTGTGTGTATGTCTCTTTGTATGTTAGTGTACGCGTGTCTATGTGTATGTGTATATATATGTGTGTGTATGTATATGTGTGTATGTGTGTGTGTGGGGG
Organism: Eledone cirrhosa; assembly: GCA_964016885.1. Classification (NCBI taxonomy): domain Eukaryota; kingdom Metazoa; phylum Mollusca; class Cephalopoda; order Octopoda; family Eledonidae; genus Eledone; species Eledone cirrhosa. The sequence continues at coordinate 335,999,951 of OZ024742.1, read as the reverse complement.
GGGGGGACCAGTATTTTTGTGATACTGGTAAAAATGGTGTACATTATTCGATATTTTCAGCAAAAACGATTCTCTCAAGAGAACATCAAAAACATTAATAATAAAAGGTGTGAAATGATATATAGTATTGGCATAATCCAAGGTGTGTGTGAGTGTCCAGATTGTACGTACTGCATGGGGAATCAATTAGGCCCTGCAGTATTGGAATACTTGTGTACAAATATGTATGTGCCCATCAGTGTGCAATGCATGTGTGCGTATCTACGTCCTAATTACTATGAAATGAAGGAAGACATCACAGACTTCTGTAGAAAGTTACGACTCAGTGAAGAACTATTCGACCAGTACAGTGAGGATGAATCATTAGCCAGAAATAGAAGCAACTACACCCCATCAAAAGGTAGGAATAAAATCCTGGACGAATTCTGTGAACACATCACAAACTTCCCTTACCAACACTTGCACAGACAAAAACACAAGCCAAACCTCAACAAGAAAGAATGGGAAGAATTAAATAGACTAAAAACCGACAGAACCATTACAATTAAAGAGGCTGATAAAGGGAGTACAGTAGACCTAATGGAGACAGAATTCTATATCAACTTAGCGCTCTCCACTTTGGAAAACGAAACATACTACGAACAGGCTGAACACTACAATCAACAGAAAATTATGAGAAACCTAAAAACTCTGATCAACCAATACAAAGAAGGACTCACTAACAAGGAATTCCGCTTCATCACAGACTTCACAAGTAAATCCAGCCTTTTCTACGTTATCCCTAATGTACATAAAAGCGAATTAATAAGTAAGGCATGCAAAGAAGCCACAGACATAGTCATCAATGTCCCCTCACCCAATTATCTCAAATTAAGACCTATAATAGCAGGCCTCGCTTGCGAAACCAACCGCCTTAGCAACTTCATTGATACCATTCTCAAGCCTTTTCTCATACACATCAAATGCTATATAAGGGACGACCTAGATATGCTCAATCACCTCCCTAATATGCCCCTTTCTGAACAAACCCTACTAGTGACGTTCGATGTAGTCAACCTATACTCCAACATCCCCCACAACCTAGGAATAGAAGCTATCCAATTCTGGCTGGATAATTACCACAATGAACTCCCACAACGTATAAAAAAAGAATTCGTGATAGAGGAACACAAATTTATCTTGGAGAATAATTACTTCGTTTTCAATAACAAATCCTACAGGCAAAAATCTGGGACCGCTATGGGAACGAAAACAGCCCTCACTTATGCCAACCTAGTCATGGGATACCTGGAAATCACCCTCTACACTAAAGTACTAAACAAATTTGGAAACACTCTCCACTTACACATAGAAAAGAACTGGAAG
>OZ024742.1:335988586-335991086 GCA_964016885.1 Eledone cirrhosa | reverse complement strand
AAACACTCACACATCTTTACACTTACCCTTACAGCTCTGTACGGACCAACAACTAACATACACATATCATCTTAAACGTATACATAGACATATCCTCACAGCTTCGCACACTCAACAAAATACACGCGCGCCTGCACTCACACACACATTCACTTAAACTTATATATAAACACATATCCTCTTAGCATCGTACGGACAAACAACAAATACGCACACGCTCTATATAGAAAACGATTTTCTTCTTTTCAGCTAGATGCATTCGATCACTGTCTTGTTTTACAAGACCAACCGATCGTCTTATACACCAACGCCAGATTCAGCAGCGTTTTAAGCGATGGCAACTTGAATAAATCTGTTCTTCCTCGAAGGAATATTTTTTCGTTTCTGCCACTACCCACTGTCCTCTAATCTTTTATTTCTGTTTTAATTTCGCATTCTATTTTCTGATGAAGGACTAACGTCCGAAGTGTTAAAACTTTTTTCCTCTTACATCAAGTGTAAAACTAATAATATATTTCTTCATTGTACTGTGTTGTTTGCTTTGTTATTTCAGTATGCCCTTTGCATATGCATATATATATATATATATATATATTTTTAATATAGATGAGATTCTACAGGACTAGAACTGTTTCATTCATTAGAAATCATCAGGAATCTCTGATTCCGGATGATTTCTAATGAATGAAACAGTTCTAGTCCTGTAGAATCTCATCTATATTAAAACTGTTATACTCTGCTATGTATTGAGTACCTTACTTACTGTGGTTACCTCCGATTCAACCCGGAATAACGTATATATATATATATATATATATATATATATATATATATATTATATTGTGTATTATATACATATGCATGTGTTTATGTGTGTACGTGTATAAATATATAAATATACGTATTTATATATTTGCATACTCAAACATTATTGAAATGCAAACAAGACTATTTGCACTTCTATCAAGATATATTTCCTGCTTCATTGCCTCGTATAATGTATTCATGCAACGTTAAAGATTATATTATGCTTAACACAGTTTTTCTAGTTAGTCACTTAGTTTCACAATTTGATGTTTCTGGCAGAGTATTGCCGTGTGCGTGACTATTTGTATCTATATCTGTGAATTCGCGTTTCTATCTGTCTACACATAACCACAAGCATACACAGCTACACACACAAGTACATATATATATATATATAAGTCGAATAGGAAGATTTGCATGCATTGACGTCAGCTTGTCTTCTGCAAAAACACATATACGAGTATAGTATATACATCTCTCTCTCTCTTTCTCTCTCTCTCTCTCTCTCCCTCCATCTCTCTCTCTCTCTCTCTGGGTGTGTGTGACGCTCTCAGTTATTTTATTCATCGATCTTGAAGGGATAAAAGGCAAAGTTGACCTCGGCGGGATTTGAGCTCTGAATGCAGGAAGTCGGATGAAATGGTTGTCAGACCTTTGTCCAGTCAATACCAGTCATCTACCTCGTACCTCGGTGTTTCTACCTTTCCTATACTACATTATATGCAGGTTTGAAGTTTTAAGAACGAAACATTGTTAGGGATATCTTGAGTGTAAATTCATGTTACTACCTAATTTTCAAATTCGCCAGCTGTTTGTAAACAAAGCCTGTTTTGTGTCTCCCTATGTTTACATATATACTGGAAGGCCATGAGCTGAGCCTCGGTTGTCAGAGGCTATATGAGACAAGCCGATTTGGGAATTTTAGTAGAGACTAGATTTTCAGGTTAATCCCAACAATACGCAACGAATGCATGGATGAAAAGCTGCATGCTTATCCTGATATCAAATAAAAAGGCGAACTATATTGTCACAGATAAAATAGAATATTGCAGACGTGTATTTTAAGTCTCTTTGTGATGCTATTTGTACTGTCAGTAAACCCTTTGTCCTTTATGATGAGGAAATATGAAGGTTATGCAATTGGTTCAGGGGAGGCCAGAACCACAACAAAACGCATATAACTCAAAACATACAGATCCAAATATCCAATAACACACATACCCTCACACACACTCAGACAAACACATACAGGCGTACATAGGTAGTTACCTAGTTGATGTCTCAATTACAATGAACAAGACTTGTCTATATGTTAGAAACCGTCTCTCTCTCTCTCTCTCTCTCTCTCTCTCTATATATATATATATATATATATATATATATATATATATATAACGAAGGAAATGTGGTAAGGAACCAGATGGACCATAACGCACCAAAGTACTCAATACTCAGGGTAGTAGAGTGGGTAATAGGAACAAGTATGGCCCCGACGGCAGAGCTCAAGCCGTTTCGACGGCTATTTCTGGACTAAATAAGAATTTTTAGCCTGGTAAATAAATAGCCGAACTTCTCAGGGGGTAATTCCATATATGGGAAGATAGTAATTGTCAAAAGGATTGGTCAAAAGTTTGTTGTAAAGACAAATGATTCTATCATGGCATTTAGTGGGAGGTATGGGTAGCTGAACTTG
>OZ024742.1:335978586-335983586 GCA_964016885.1 Eledone cirrhosa | reverse complement strand
GGATGCGGAAGATCCGTGTCAGCATATGCGGACGATGTCACCGTAGTGGTGTCGAACGCCAAACACATCGAGGCGATCCGCACTACACTAAGAGAATACGAAGCGGTGACAGGAACAATGATCAACCAGGAAAAGTCAGTGGGCCTGCAGCTCGGCACCTGGAGAGGCAGGTCCATGCCGTCCAACAGCGTCATTGGGCGCTGGACGGACGGGCCGGTTAAATTGCTAGGGGTCTGGGTCGGTCCGGACCTCCAGACTGACAAAAACTGGGACGAGGTGACGAGCAGGGTGGCTTCTCTCACCCAGAAATGGGAGGAGAGGTAGCTATCCCTGAAAGGTCGAGCGGAGGTGGCTAACGCGTACATCGCGTCCGTCATCTACTACCGCCTGACTGTCGTACTTTGTCCTAAGCCCCACCTGACTGCGCTGGAGCGTTTGCTCTTTCGCTTTTTGTGGAAGGGACGCGCTCCAATGGTCAGGGGGTCCATCTGCTGTCAACACCCGCTACGTGGAGGGCCGAGCATGCCGTGGCTGATGATGCGCAGACACGCGCTCAGGCTACGACATCTCCACCTCTTCCTCGACGGTGATCAGGTGTTGTCGCCGTTTGCTAGACGCGTCTTTCCCAGCTCGTCCCCTTGACGGAGCTGCAGTCTTGGGTCAAGCGAAGACCGAGAGGGAGCGCTTGGAGACTGGAATGTGTTCAGGCGCTCACAGCCCTCGACCAATGGGGCAATGTGATCGGTGGAAACTGCACCTTGGCATTCTATAGAGGATTAGTGGAGGGGAAGAACGACTACTCTAGGCGTCGACGAAAATCAACTAGCCAATCTCTTAGGAAGAACTTTCGGGCCGGGGCTTATAGACAACTTCCAGAAATCCTTGGTCTGGCAGTGCTACCGAGGAGCTTTGCCAGTTCTGGATAAACGCTACAGGCATGGACGTGCCGTCAGCCGGGCATCTCCGAGATGCGCGCAGGGCGACGAAACCGTCCTGCACGGATTCGTCCAGTGTCCGAGCATTGCTGACTTGTGGGTTTATGTCGAACACCTGCTGTCGCGTGTAGGACGGATCCAGCTATTAGCTGAGTCCATCGTGACGATTGCCCCGCCCTCTTCCTTTAGCCGGGAAGGGCAGGAAGTTTTTATCTGTCTGGTGGCCATGGCGAAAGAGATAGTATGGTGGACACGTTTGAAAGGGCTGAAGACGAGCACTTACCTCTTCGGTGATGCCCTGATTAACCTTTTCAAATTTCATTTGAAAAGGAAAATCAGGGTAGAGAAGGAAGTGCTCTCTTCCCAGGATTTTGTTGAAAGATGGGTGAGAGAGGCAAGAATAGCCCGAGTGAATGGGCCTACTCTGAGTATGTGTCTGTAAATTAAAGGTGGAAAACTGGGAGAGGGCACTTTCCCTGGCGGTCAGGGTCACTGTGGATGTTTAATGGGCTTTCTCTACGAATGTACTTCGGAAGTCTCCCCCGTATTGGGGAATTTTTCATTGTTATTTTTTTGTTACATCCTCTGTTTTTGTTTTTTACACGCAGAAATGCCCATTTGTACCGCCCTGTATTGTCCTGAACTGTCCTTAATGTCTACTTTATGTAAACCCTTGTGGTTAATAAAGAAAGTATTATTATTATTATTATTATTATTATTATTATTATTATTATGATTATTATGATTATTATTATTATTACCATTGTTCTTTGAGTCTCAGTCATTGATGTTAGTTAACTGGAAAGTTTGTTGAAATGAATATCAAGCCACTACCTGAAGCCTCAGATATTCAGGACGTATCGGAGGGTTCTTGCTGTTCCCAGCAAGCATGCCTTTTGAAGCGTTCCAAAAAGCGTGGCGGGGCCAATTTTCTTTAACCATCCCTGGAAACTTTTTGAGATAGTACCTAGTGCGCCTATGACAATCGGGACCACTTTGACTTCATGGCAGTTCAAAATCCTTTTTACCTCCCACTTCAAGTCCTGGTATCGGTTAATTTTCTCCCTCTCCTTCTCTTGCACTCTCGTGTCGAAAGGGCAGGCCACATCCACAATCAGGCACGATCTTTTTTCCTTGTCCAAAACCACCAGGTCAGGTCTATTGTGTTCCAGTTTCTTGTCCGTCTGTATCCTAAAATCCCACAGCACCTTCACCTGATCGTTTTGTATCACCGACTCTGGCTTATGCTCATACCACTTCTCAGAATGTGGTAAATTGTTTACTTTGCATAGGTGCCAGTGGATCACCATGCGCATCACATCATGTCTCCAGCCCTTATAGTGAGTCTGGGCTAGGTGTTTACACTCGGATACAATGTGAGCCACAGTCTCCTCTTTCTCTCCACAGATCCTGCACAGTGGGCTAGCGTCCTCCTTGTAAATATGGTGTTTCAACCACTTCGTTTTGAGGGCCTGCTCTTGCGCAGCCATTAGCATTCCTTATGTAGCCTTTTTAAGGTCTCCTCTTTTCAACCAGTTCCATGTCTGTGGATCTCTGAATTCAGTTTTCTCAAAGAAGGTACTATGAAGGGATTTTTCATGAAGGCTGCTCTTTCTCCTTGTTGTTATTTCCTCCTTGGACATCCCCTGGTCTATTGTCTTCTCCTTCAGTACAATTCAGAGCATTGGCTCCTTACTATCGGTCACGTATTTGTGTAGGTTGTTTTTCTCCATCTGAACACAGTCCTCTATGCTGATAAGACCTCTTCCACCTTCAGATCTCCTTAAGTAGAGTCTATCGACATCACTCCTCTTGTGGAACATGTTGTAGATAATCAATAGCTTCCTAGTCTTCCTATCCATTTCTTTTTGTTCAGCAACATTCCATCTCAGAATTCCCGCACTGTACCTAATAATAGACACAGCTCGGGAATTTACTGCACTTATGGCATTCCTACTGTTCAGGTGTGACTTTAATACGCTCCTTACTCTCCGAATGTATTCAGTTCTTATCAATTCCTTCATTTGTTTGTTCTTGATGTCATCAGCCTCCAGAACACCCAAATACTTGTATCCTTCTTCAGTGTCAATTTCCTTTATCATCTCACCTGTTGGTACCTGGATTCCGTTGCTTCTGCTCAATTTACCCCTCTTCATCACAAGGACTCCACACTTACTAATACCAAATTGCATACATATATTATTATTATTATTATTATTATTATTGGCGACCTACATAGTAAATCGTATCATCGTGAGCTCCGCAAAAGTTTGTTATTTTCAGTTGTTTAAAATTGCCATTCATGGAAAATTTTTATTGTTAACTGTATATAAGTGCACATACATTGTTATCTGAAAAGGACACCCATAAAGATTGGGGCCTTGAGCCCAAAATTTAAACTTTTATAATTATCAAACAAAAATTTTTCTTTGAAAAATCATGGCTGCCTCAGAGTCACTCCTTTCTCACAAACTAACACCTCACACTGACACCACCATTGTAAATATTACTACGTTTGCCAACAATAAAAATATAAGCAGTAGCAATATTTTAAATTTGTCTCAGGCAGACATTCATTTCCCGCCATTACCAATGACTGCAGGTGTTAAACCCGCCACCACCACCACCACCACCACCACCGCGACAACCACCACCCCACCACCACCGCGACAACAGAAACAAAAGAAAAAAATAAATTAACTCGTGATATCGAAATGAATTCAACCAAAATGAACTCTTCCACACCGAACACCACTGACGCCACCACCACCACAACTGAAACTAATTAATAATAACAAAAATAACGATAACAACAACAGCAACAATGACATTAAGAAAACCACCCTGAGTTTTGCCAGAGTAGCAAAACAGTTCGAAGCATTTCAGGTAACTCAGGAGGAATTAGAAGAAGCCAAAAAAATGGTAAAGAAAGATGGGTACAGGGTCAGCCTCACCCCCCACCTAATAAAATGGAGCATCGGCGCCTATGCACCGTGTCTTATCGAACAATTAATATAAAATCGCGCCGAGTGGAACGGGCATCCGAGTCCCAAATCCAAAAAGCTTTGGGACATGTGTGGGCAAAAAAAACCCACGTCAGACGTGGGCAGAAGTATGGATCCGTGGACGTGTTCTTTGAAACACCACAGGAGGCTAGAGAATACTCCATGGCCCCATTAAGAAGTGACGACTTCACACTCGTCCCAAGCTATTGTGGCGAGAGACTCGTAAAGATCAGGGTCACCCACGTTCCACCGGCCATCGAAATTCCCTGGCTAATAGCTGCCGTCCTCGCCGGCATCAAAGCCAACACCAAGATAATCGAAATAGCGAAAGAAAAGCAGGAGAACTGGTCCGGATCTGGGATGGAGCTCCTGATCCAAGCGGACCAAAAAAGCATTGAGGAGATCCCAGAGGTAATAGACCTCACTGACGGCAGCCACCTCACCGTAATTGTCGAGGGCAGAAGGCCTAGGTGTGTCGTTTGTGGTGAAGGAACCCACCTAAGGGCTTTCTGCCCTCAGGCTAAAAGGTTGAGGCCACCTCTGCTACCCACCCCAGTGACTCAACTATCATCACCACCAGCAGCAAAGATGGCAGCAACAACTGTAGCAGCAACAACAGAAGCAACTGTAACAGCAACAACCCCAGCAACAGTAGCAAAACCAACACCACCACCACCCAACGCGCCAGAACTAGCACCAGCGCCTACACCATCCACCACGCCACAACCAAAACTAACGCCTGTGGAGGATTTTCCATTCCCCGGCCTATCACAACTGGAGACAGATTGTGACGACGAGGAGTGGGAAACGGTATCAGGAAAAAAGAAAAAAAGAAACCAAAAAAGAAAAAATTCTCTTCCTTCCCCCTCCAAAAACAAAATACAGAGGGAAACAAATAAACTATCAAACAAAAAAGTTAGGACAGATATGCCACCATCCACACCAGCATCACCAACTCCATCACCCCAAACACCAACAACATCACCATCATTAACCCCAACACCACCATCACCTACACCACAAAAGTCACCAAAAAGCGAAACAGAAACAAACCCACAAC
>OZ024742.1:335948586-335973586 GCA_964016885.1 Eledone cirrhosa | reverse complement strand
TGTTGATGTGGAAGTTTTCGGTGTTATTCAGTATTTTTCGAGTTCCAATATCAACTGCTCGGATTTCGTCTATTGTCCAATTGAGTATTCCAAACGTTGGTGTTAGGACAGGCACAGCAAACACATTGTGAGCCACTGTTTTGTTTTGCGCAGAGAGTTCCGATGACCAGATCTTTCTTAATCGGGGGTAGTATTCCCTGGTTACGCGTTCTTTATTACAGATACCATTATAGGATATGTTCTCATCTATCCCCAGGTATCTGTAGCAGTCCTCATCAGACATCGGTGAATGTATGTATGTATGTATGTATGTATGTATGTATGTATGTATGTATGTATGTATGTATGTATGTATGTATGTATGTATGTATGTATGTATGTTCTCTCTTTCTCTTAATTTCGAGTATATTTTTGACCGGCCACCTTCCTGGTGGCAAGGTTGTAAAAGAAAAGAAGAACATTGTCATCCCTTGAATCGCATGAATGTTTTGCAAATTTTGAAGATGCCAGCTATCGCAGCCATTTGTAGACCAAGAATTAGCGAGCTGCGCTCTTTGTCCGCAAATCCAAGTTCAGTTATACATGTATATGCATGTATGTATGTATGTATGTATGTATGTATGTATGTATGTATGTATGTATGTATGTATGTAGGAGAAGGAAAACTCTGATATAACACCTGCAACCCTGATGGTATCCAATGATGTTGACTTGTTCTTCTTTTTGGTAAATATCATCTTGGTCAAGAGAGTGGGACTGGCTTTGTGCAGTGCCTTTGCTCACTATAAAAGCTTCACGGCACAGGCATTGCTTTATATCTGGAGATCTCTCTGCACTTGTCGTTACATGGTACCATGGGCCCAGCTCTATGTGTCAATAATTGTCACAGGTGTAGTGTTTGTACCAGAGTTTTCAAGTCGCTGGCTGGACTAAAATGTCACTCGTTCAGCGCATCGGTAGAGGTTTTCCTACATGGATATAAAGTAGTGGCCGTACTCGAAAACGAGTTGGCAGCCACCATGTATGTATGTATGTATGTATGTATGTATGTATGTATGTCTTAGTTTCGAGTATATTTTTGAGCGGCCACCTTCCTGGTGGCAAGGTTGTATAAGAAAAGAAATTGTCATCCCTTGAATCGCAAGAATGTTTTGCAAATTTTGAAGGTGCCAGCTATCGCAGCCATTTGTAGACTATGAATTAAGGAGCTGCGCTCTTTGTCCGCAAATCCAAGTTCAGTTATACATGTATATGTATGTATGTATGTATGTATGTATGTATGTATGTATGTATGTATGTATGTATGTATGTATGTATGGACCTTTTGGTAGGCTTGATATGCTTGATTCAAAGATCAATATCGGAGCGATCATCTGGTGTATAGGGAACTGCATTACTATAGATTATATATATATATATATATATATATATATATATATATATATATATATATATATATATATATATATATATATATATATATATATATATATATTTATATATATATATTGTCTGGTGTATTTTTTACAGTATTTCAACAATGAAACTACTATCATAATGTGTGCAATAATAAAGAAAATTGATATTTATACTTTGCTGATGAATTAGAGATTCCACATAATGGCACATTACACATCAAGCTTTATTTAAAGACTGTTCCACTTGATCTTTGAATCAAGCGTATCAAGCCTACCAAAAGGTGCATACATACATACATACATACATACATACATACATACATACATACATACATACATACATACATACATACATACATACATACATACACACACACACACACACATATATATATATATATATATATATATAGTGCGTGTGTATGCGTTATATTAAAGCTTAATTTTAATCTTTTTATTCTAGGATTTCACATATTTACTTGTAAGCCTTTTTCAGTTTATTGCGAAACACGTTAATCTATTTATGTTCCAGGAATTTCTTGAGCTCATTCTCAGCAGAAAACGGTAGTTGTAATGGCTTGTTGTTTGCACAACTGACTAATAAGGATATATAAAAAGAAATCCTTAATAAAATGGATTAAACTTGAACACAGCTGTACCAATAGTATAGCATACTTCACAGAAAAGCTGTTTTGCTATTTACACACACACACACACACACACACACACACACACACACACACACACATATATATATATATATACATACACACACACATACATGCACCTACCGTACCTGCTATTAAGTAAAATGTGTGCACTCTAAACAGCTAGTTGCAGTTGCATTACTGCAATTTGGCAGAGTCATTGAGTGAACTAGACATTGACTGGGGACCTTTGACATAATCTCAACGATCTTCGTTAATAATTCTCTCTCTCTATATATATATTATATATATATTCCGACAGTCGATCGACTTTCGTCAAATCGGACCGAGGAAACAATGTTTCTGTTGGTCTTTCCAATTGCTAATGCTATCTATCGCTCGCAACTCCAGGTAGAAAGAGCAACATGAAGTAAAGTGTCTTGCTCAAGGACATAACGCATCGCCCGGTCCAGGAATCGAACTCACATCCTCATGATTGCGAATTGAATTCTCTAACCACTCAATCACGCGCCTTCACCTTTCTCTCTCTCTATATATATATATGTGTGTGTGTGTCTGTGTGTGTGTGTGCGTGTACTTCTACACACATGCACACGCACATACACACACATATATATAAAGAGAGAAAGAGAGAGAGATGCAGCATGTTCGAATATGTTGAAATGGTTAAGAAGTTCTCTTCGCAATCACTAGGTTCCGAGTTCAATCCTACTGCGTGGCTTCTTTCGTAAGTGTCATGTATCATAGCAACGTGTGGAGCCAAGCTTTGGGAGTAAAACTGGGTAGACGGTATCTGTTCGAAAGTCCATCGGATAGATTTACCTGTGATTGAAAGGGGCAACCTAATCACACACTATGTCATACTGAATCTCCCTCAGAATTACGTTACGGGTACACGTGTCTATGAAATGCTCAGCCATCTACAACTATAAGCTAAACATTTATAGTTTTTATGTTTATGAACATCAGCTGACGAAGCGCATTTGCATACAGAACTTTTAAAATTCATAACGAGGCTAGAAACTTATTTATTTACATGAACATCATTTCGTATATGATTCAATATGCAACATCAGTCATATATATATATATATAGACATGATAACTTGTATGATAAATTATATAATTTTGCTAAATTAACAATATTCTGAAAACATTTTCAATGTTGGAACAAAATATTTGAATCTACAAATGTTCTCTTACAACTTGAACTACGTCTTTTTCTTAAATTTTTAAATGTAAAATGTAAAATTAACACCCTTCGTAACTCATATGAGAAATGTAAAGAATTAATACTTGTGGTTTATTTCTATAAAATCACTAATAATACTTATACTTGCACAATTATTAATCTATATAGATATTTGTATACTTACAACCTGTTGCAATATAAGATAAAATGTACTTACAACCATAATTCTTCATATAATCTAATTGATTATATATACAATATTATAACTCATAATATAGCTAAATAATTTTTTAAATTTTGGAATCATATTCCACCATTCCTTCAAACTGTTAATTCTTTTTAAATTAACGTAAATACAAGTTATCCTTCCTATACATACATATATCCTAATAATTATTTAAATCTACCTAGCGTCTAAAAATAACGTTTTTTTCAGCCCTATATCTCAACCTCATTTGCATACTCATCTTAATAATTTGAAATATTTGACTTTTCTTCTCTTTCCCTTCTTTCCTTTACTTATCTTCTTCCTGGATATGTCAATATTTATAAAACAAACTTTGTATTTTATCTGCTGAGAGCGTACCAAAGTTTTGGTACCCTTGAAATAATATATATATAATAGAATAAATATGGCCCTTCCCAAGTATAACAATATTTGTTTCGACACACGATTTCATATCAAAAACCTTGCAAAATAAATTCATATATTCACGGCTCAGAAATACTCTTTCTTTCTTTGAGCTATTTCATTGTAAATGATCGCCTGAGATTTGAACTCATTATTATTGATTTTTCACTGCTCCTTCGTTGAGCTGATTTTAGCCCCATACAAACGGCTGTTATTTCTAGCAGCACGAGTATGAGGCTAGCTAGACACTGGATAACCGCATGACGTTACCTCGTGCGCTAAACAGTCTTCCTAAATACTTTGAAGTGGAACATACCAATTTTTATAGTGCTTGCTGAGGAGATCAAAATGCGGTATTTTCTTCCACTTTTTCATTATTCGAAACATATTTGGATTTTAAGGTTTAAACCTGTCCACGGAACAGGTTTGATTTTGAAATTTAAATTTGTCCAAGCACTACGGCCATTGCCAGTACAATTTGTTTTTGTTGATTTATGATGTATTATCTTAAGTCATGATAGGCAAACTGTAATAGTATTATTAGTATATTTCTATCTAGCTAACTTGGTCATTTATAATACAAACATAAATATGAGGATATTTGTGTTTATCAAATATATTGATTTGTGTTAACCTATATATATATATATATATATATATATATATATATATATATATATATATATATATATATATATCAGGATTGGTGTCTCAGCTCCTAATTATTACTGGAATTCTATAAGATCCAGCTTCTATAATGTTTGACGAAAGCAGGAGACTACGTATTGTATTTTGTCTGAAGAAGGCATAACATATTTTTAATATGATATCCCTGAAATATATATAATGAAATAAATATGGTTTTATAAATATAGTTTCCATTTATTTAATACCGTATATAAATATATATATATTTATATATATATATATATTCCATCTCAATAGATAGAACGCATATCATTTGAATTTTTAATTGAAATGCAAGGCCAGCAAATTTGGGAGAAGGGTAAACTTTTGATTAAACTAACCCAAGTACTTTATTTTAGCGACTCGAATGAAAAGCAATATTAACCTAGGTGGGATTTGAACCCAGAACAAATGCCACATTGGCATTTTGTCCGACGCTCTACCAATTCTGCCGATCCACCACTCTAAATCTTTTGAAAAGTGGCCAACAACGATAACAATCAGGTTTTTTATTTTGTTTTTAATGTTTTGCACCAATGAACGAACAGCTGGGACATTCAGCCAAATGGTATAAAGAAACTTTTAAACACATCCACTTCACACCATCACTTACACATACCACACTACTAACCCCACCCTCACCTACACTGCACATCAACCAGCGCCAGCATTCTCCTCTCGCTCTCTCTCTCTCTCTCTCTTTCACTCTCCCTCTCTTTCTCTTTCTCTCTCTGGATAAATATATATATATATATATATATATATATATATATATATATGTGTGTGTGTGTGTATATAATATATATATATATATATATATATATATATATATATATATATATATATATATATATATATATATATATATATATATATGAACCAGTAAGACCCCGACGGCTGAGCTCAAGCCGTTTCGACGGCTAATTATATATATATATATATATATATATATATATATATATATATATATATATATAAATGTAACTATGCTAGGGCGAGAAATAACATTTTCATTCTACTTATATATATATAATATATATATATATATATATACGATATATTAACAAATGGAAACTATATTTATAAAACCATATTTATTTCATTATACATATTTCAAGGACACCAAGTTAAATTATGGTGTGCTTTCATCAGATAAAATATAATATAGATCAGTTTTATAAATAAATATTGACATACCCTTAAAGAATGCGACCGTTTCTGTTAGAAGCTCCCGGATAGTGGGGTTATTAAATTTATTTAGTCTATTATGCAAATCCGTGTCGGATATGCTTAAATCACAGTAGATTTAAAATAAGCCGTTGAAGTATGGAAAAAAGGGGAAAGAAAAAGAGAAAAAAAAAAGAGAAAAAAGAGAAGAAAAAAAGAGAAAAAAAGAGAAAAACAGAAAAAGAGAAAAAAAGAGAAAAAAAGAGAAAAAAGAGCAAACTCTAAGAGGAAAATAAGTAAACAGTTGCTCTTTTTTCTCTTTTTTTCTCTTTTTCTCTTTTTTCTCTTTTTTTCTCTTTTTTCTCTTTTTTTTCTCTTTCTTTTTCTCTTTTGCTTTCTCTTTTTTTTCTCTTTCTTTTTCTCTTTTTCTTTCCCCTTTTTTCCATACTTCAACGGCTTATTTTAATTCTACTGTGATTTAAACATATCCGACACTAATTTGCATAATAGACTAAATAAATTTAATAACCCCACTATCCGGGAGCTTCCAACAGAAATTGTCGCATTCTTTAAGGGTATGTCAATATTTATTTATAAAACTGATCTATATTATATTTTATCTGATGAAAGCACACCATAATTTAACTTGGTGTCCTTGAAATATGTATAATGAAATAAATATGGTTTTATAAATATAGTTTCCATTTGTTAATATATCGTATTTTTACTCCAATAATTTGTTGAGTGCTTTATATCAGTTATAAAAATATTTGCTTGTTGTATCCCAACAATTTAAATAGAACTTCTACATATATATATATATATATAGAAAAAAAGATGAAATCGAAAATGCAACTGGAGTCTTATTTTAAAAAAAAAAAAAATTTATATATATATATATATAGGAAAAAGTATGACCCGGACGGGGTCATACTTTACTCTACTACCCTAAGTATTGAGTACTGGTTCATTACCACAATTCCTTTGTTATATATAAATATATATATATATATATATATATATATATATATATATCATCTGTCCATCACCACTCACCCACACCACACAAACATCAGTATCACATCTCACCAATACCACACACTTCTAACACCGCCACTCACCCATACTAATGTCATCCCACATTCAACACAACAACAGCAACAACACTTTCCATGACCCCACCACGACTTCTACCCACTGACGAACCTTCCAGCACCCTGTAGTAATTACGTCACCGCAAACATTACATTTTTCACTATTGTAATTGTCTCCACTCCCAACAAACCTATCTACCTCTATATTGTCACCACCGCATCTTCATTATTCAGGGGCGGTGGTACGAGAGGGAAAGGGGCGGTCTGCCCCACCCCCAATAATTATATTTTTCTCCCCAAACTACCAAAACACACATCTATTTGGATATGCCCTACAATTTATGTACATGTTATGTTTATCGCATATCGAAGTTTTCTGACTATTTAAGAGTGTAAGGAATTAAACTAATCACTACAACTAAAATGACCCAAATCCGCCCCCCCCCCCCGATTTTCGTAGCTGACTCACAGAGTGAACACGATGTCCTATATACAATTCGTAGGTTCGTAAAGTGTGCATACTGACGATTCGGACAGGCCACCCCCTCTCTCTTTCTCTCTCTCTCTTTATATATATATATAGTGATGGAACACTGGAAGGTAATATCCGTAGTGGTAGAGCAATCAGTCCAAGGGACGAGTTAGGTAGAAGTGGTTACACAACAGTTAGTTCACCATACCGAGAACAATTGTTTCACCTTCGCGGATCTTCAGCTCGGGATGTGTATGGTTATAGGAACAGGAAGGACAACCGTACGAATGCGCATGCGCAGAAACTCGGTCACTTCACACAGTCAATACTAGACTGCGTGCGTGAGGTGTAAGTCCGGAAAGTTTTTAGGTTGAAAATAAAATTTAAAAAAATTAAAAATAAAATTACAAAGAATCAGTCCGGAGCCTTGTAGTTATGCAATAGATGTTTGGTGACGTGTGGACAACGTGTGAAAAATTCACTTCTCGTGTTTAGGCAATCACTATTGCGTCATCTCTTTAGGATAGTTATTCGTTCGTCAATACATAAGCCACACGTCGGATTTCCCCTTGCGTATGGCTTGAACTTAGTGATGGCTTTCCATTGAATGGAGTAGCCTATACTTGAGTCCTTGAGGGACTATACGTGGCTCGCGAGTTTCGTGGATGAACGTCTGTCCGGGTATCTGAAGATAGACTGGTGGTTCAGGAAATGCTCCTTGAAGGCCCACATCACCAGCAGCCCTAGGAGCAACACCCCACCAGGGTGCTCTTGCCGTAAGCCTGAAGCTTTCCCCCTTCAACAGCAATGCAACACACCAGATGTAATCTATGAAGCTGTGGTCACTTCCAACCGACCAAACGAACCACAGGAGGTCAAATCCTATGTGAGCATGGTGGTGGGCCGATTCAAGGAGCGTTTTTGTGAATCTTTTGTGATTTTTTCACACGTTGTCCACACGTCACCAAACATCTATTGCATAACTACATACCGTTTCGACAGCTATTTCTGGACTGATGATTTCTCAAGAATGAAACAGTTCTAGTCCTGTAGAATCTCATCTATATTAAAACTTTTATAATCTGCTATGTATTGAGTACCTTACTTACTGTGGTTACCTCCGATTCAACCCGGAATATCTTACCTATATATATATATATATATATATATATATATAAATATATATATATTTATTAAAATAACAGATTAAAGTTTAAGCAAAGAATCTACCATAAACGTGGTTCTGTCTTTGCGCGTAATTGTTTTTCACCGCTCCTATTAATGACGTATTATTCGTTTTTTCCCGTTCTTTGCCAGCGAACGTTTCCACGAAACAAAGTATCGTCTTCCTGTCTTTCTCAGGTTGCAACGTTTTTTGAAATATCCAGTTCTGCGTTTACAGATTGACTTTGTTAGTTTCAGAAGATCCCGTTAAGGGTGAAAGCAGCGATTCTTTGCTTAAACTTTAATCTGTTATTTTAATAAATATTTGCTCTGCGGTTCTTATATATTTGATATATATTTTCCTTATCGAGCCCTCTTTGGATTTTAGTCTTCAATTTTATTATTATTACTATTTGGCTCCTTTGGTTGAGCACTCTACTGACTTATATTCATCATGCAGAAACAACATCTGAATATTTCTACAAAGAACATACCCGTACCAAGCAGGAAAACATACCTAAAACTCCTGATACAGAAAACAGACGCGTTCATTAAAAGGTTGCGTTGGCGTGCCTTTTATTTCGATAATCCGCGAAAAGCAGACAACAAACAGGATAAATTTGGATTTAAAACCTATAATAACCCTCCGTGGAACCCAGCATTGCTACCCTTCGAAAATGATGTCTTGGAACTCATTCGGAGTATCAAATTTCGGAATAGGAACAATTCCTTCCAGCAAGACCTGAAGAATAGAATTCGTTCTATTAAGGATTCTAACGATGTGCACGTCCATTCCGACAAAACTGGCAACCTATATCAAGTGGAGCGCAGTACTTACCATCAACTACTACATAATTCTGTAACTAAGGATTACCGTAAAACTAATCGGTGTGTCATCAATGAAACCAACGATGCTGGGTTTAAAATCACATCTGATCTCAACATCCTGGACCGGACCGGACCTCTGGACCCTATCTCTCCCCACTTTACCCTGAAGGATCACAAATCCAATTTTCCGAACAACCCCTCTATTCGGCTTATTAACCCTACGAAGTCCGATTTAGGTAGACTAAGTAAAAGGATTCTTGATAGAATTATACCTGAAATTAGAAGTTTGGCCCCTCTCGCACTGTGGAACAATTCTTTCGCGGTGATTGATTAGTTCAATGGCATATGTAACAAGGAACATTGCCGTTTTATCCAATTCGACATCAACAATTACTACTCCTCCATCACTTTACCACTTCTCCTTAGAGCTATCAATTTCGCTAAAACACTCACAGTGGTTAAGGATTTCGAAGTTGATGTCATCCTTAATGCCCGAAAGTCGGTGATTAATTTTGACGACTCTATTTGGATTAAAAAATCCAATAGTACCCCATTCGACGTGAGTATGGGCACCTGTGACTCTGCGGAGGTTACTGATCTTATTGGCCTTTTTCTTCTTTTCTCTATCAAGGACGAATTCCCCAACGCGGGCGGTGGTTTGTACCGTGACGATGGTCTTTTGACCATGACTAAGTGCGGCCCACGTGCTTGCGACAGGTTCAGAAAAGAACTCACAGCCTTCTTTAAAGGCTTCAACCTCTGTATACAGGTTGAGGCCAATCTCTCGGTCGTTAATTACCTCGACGTTACCCTCAATTTATTGAATGGGTTGTATTACCCGTATAGAAAGCCGAATGATACGCTTAATTACATAAGTAAGCATTCCAACCATCCTGCCAGCATAACCAAGAACCTGGTAAAAAACGTTTCGTTGAGGCTTTCCCGTCTTTCCACCAACGAGCGCATTTTCAACGACCATTCCACTTATTACAATGAAGCACTTGCCCGAAGTGGATTTGTCGATAAGGTAGCATATACAGAGTACGAAAATAGACCTAGAAGAAATAGATCCCGTCGCATTTGTTGGTTTAACCCACCATATAATATGGAGGTGGCCACACCATTAGCTAAGATCTTTCTTTCCCTTATTACGAAGCATTTTCCCCCTACACATAAATATAGTAAAATTTTTAATAGAAATACTATTAAAAGTTCTTACTCTACGACTCCTAACATTGCACATAACATCACAGCTTCAAATTTAGCTAAACTACCTAGCCGTAGGAACACGTGCAACCCTGTAGTTAGTACTAACTGTAATTGTAGGAATCGGGCTGATTACCCCCTATCCGGGAAATGCCTCTCTAGTAACATTGTCTACAAATGTAAGGTTGTAACACCCACGTCCCGTAGGGCCTACATAGGGTTAACCGCCAATAGTTTCAAGCAGCGTCTTTACATGCATACCCATTCTTTTCGTTACCCTCTCAGAAGGAATATGACGTCACTTTCAGCTTATATCTGGAGTCTAAAAGACAACCACACCCAATATAAGTTAAACTGGGAGATCCTAGCTAGGGCTAGATCGTATTACGGAAATAAAAGACCATGTGACCTCTGCGCCACTGAGGCCCTGGAAATACTCTACGCCACAGACCACATCTTAAACAAAAAATCTGAGGCAATTTCGGCTTGTAAACATAAATTGCACAAAACTTTCCTGTATTACAGCCCCACGTTATACCCTAACGGATAGCACGATCTATACGTGGATATTTTACGTCTTGATGTGGGAGCTAAGTATATGTTTTGTTTATTCCTTTACTTATTTGCATAGGTAAGTATATATTACCCGTACGTTTTGTGAAGGTATGTATACCTTCTCGTACGTATATTTGACTGTTATGGCGTATAATTTTTACATATTCTGGTATTTAGGGTTTGGCTATGTGTATACGGGAGTTTTGCGTCTGCGTGAGTATGCAGGTTCGTACGTATGGTGGGTGTGTATATGTGTACTTCTTGTTTTAGTTGACTTACGTCTCCGAACATCCGTGTATTTATTTGTAGGTATGTGTGTGCGCTTGTTATATACGTATTTATTTACTTATATACGTTTATATAATTATTATTTATTTGTACACAAGCATACACACACACACATATTTATATGTGCGTGGTTTTGTATACCTATGGTAAGGTTTTGCGTATGCTTGTGTATGTACGTATCTGTTTGCGTGTATGTATTTATTTGTTTCTATTACTTCTGTATCGTATTTATTTACTTTGTTCTTAACTCTGTAGCGGAGATTCATTAGGTCTCCTAGTTAGAATTTTAGTCTACGACTTCTGCTATACCATTTACGTGGTTTTGTCTTTGCGTGCTATTGTTCTTCACGCTCCACATATGACTTATTATCTTCGTTTTTTCGTTCATTGCCAGAGAACGTCTCTATGCACCACCTAAGAGAACATTAGTCTTCAACCTCTTTTATACCATAAACGTGGTTCTGTCTTTGCGCGTAATTGTTTTTCACCGCTCCTATTAATGACGTATTATTCATTTTTTCCCGTTCTTTGACAGCGAACGTTACCACGAACCAAAGTATCGTCTTCCTGTCTTCCTCCGGTTGCAACGTTTTTTGAAATATCCAGTTCTGCGTTTACAGATTGACTTTGTTAGTTTCAGAAGATCCCGTTACGGGTGAAAGCAGCGATTCTTTGCTTAAACTTTAATCTGTTATTTTAATAAATATTTGCTCTGCGGTTCTTATATATTTGATATATATTTTCCTTATCGAGCCCTCTTTGGATTTTAGTCTTCAATTTTATTATTATTACTATAAATATATATATATATATATATATATATATATATATATCTTTCACTCTCTCTCTCTCTCTCTATCTATCTATCTCTCTCTCTCTATATATATATATACATATCTTTCACCCTCTCTCTCTCTCTTTCTATTTATACATATATATATGTGTGTGTGTGTGTGTGTATATATATATATATGGATAGATAGATAGATAGATCGGTTGATAGATATTACACCTGTGCGTGTTTGTCGTACCTGATAAGCCCCACTCACTTCCAGCTAGCACTTGTGGCGTGCCTGAAATGTTTGCCTTGCTCACATTTTTACAATTTGATAAATAAAATAATCCATCTATATTTCATATAGACTGAATAGACATATTTTATATCAAATGGATTCATATTCATAGTTGTGAATGATGTTAATAATGGTTTCTTATATAGGCACAAGGTCAGCAATTTTTTTTAGGGGGGGGGGGGGGTAGGTCGATTAAATCGACCCCATTGCATTACTGGTACTTTATTTCATCGACCCCGCAAGGATGAAAGGCAAAGTTGACCTCGGCAGGATTTGAACTCAAAATGTAAGGGGCCATAACTCTATGCTGTAAAGCATGGTGTCCGACACTCTACCAATTCTGCCAATCCACCGCCCTCTGTAATAATTGTTTCTACTTTTGGCACAAGGCCAGCAATTATCCAGTGCATTACTGGTACTTTATGTTATCGACCCTGTAAGGGTAAAAGGCTAAGTTAACCTCGGCGGGATTTGAACTGAAACCGTAAAGGGTTGTAACTCTATGCTGCAAAGCATGGTGTCCGACCCTCTACCGATACTGGGACCCCAGTACTTTATTTTAACGACCCCGGAAGGATGAAAGACAGAGATGACATCGGTGAGATTTCAACTGAGAACGTAAAGGTCCAGAACTAAATGCCGTAAAAAATGTTGTCCGAAAAATTGTTGGTTTTGTGCCTAAATTTGTAACTATTATTATGGAAATGGCGGTGGATTGGCAGTATCGGTAACACTTGCATTGCGTTCTGAATTGAAATCCCACCAAGGTTAGTTTTACCTTTCATCCTTACGGGGTCGATAAAATAAAGTACCAGCAATGCACTGGGTATTTGCTGGCCTTGTGCCAAAAGTAGAAACAATTATTATTATGCAAATTATATATGTCCGAGTATATTAGTTTCTGGATTAGCAATTAATTTTGTAAGGAAGGAGAATGGTACCAGTCAAGGGTGATGGATTGATAATAACAGATATTGAGGTAAAATTTGATTAACGGGTCAACTAGCAAACATGTTACCAAATTAACTGATATTTTTGCAGCGTACAATATGTCTTTTTGTTGCAAGAGAACCATGGACCTAAATATATTCGTGTATAAATATTATGTTATGGAACACCCATCGTCGAAACCGACGGAGGTCCATCCCATTGTGTTCTGTTAGACCTCTGTCGGTCCGACGACGTATGATCTAATTGTTTGCTGGAAACTGAGCATTCGACAGATGTAATTCTCAGGGAGATTCAATTTAACACAGTGTGTGATAAGGCCAGTAGAATTCATTTAGTCCAGCTGAATGGACTGGAGTGACGTGAAACAAAACATCTTACTCAAGGACACAATGCCCCGCCGGGAATCAAACTCAGAACCTTACGATCGTGAGCCGAACACTAACCAATAACCAATTCGCCATGCCTTAAAACTAAACCCGAAACCACGTGGCTGCCAAAAGACATGCCAACTCCTATGTATATATGTATATAAATATATGCATGTTTATATTTGTATATACACACATACACACATACATATATATATTTACATGTATATGTGTGTGTTTGTGTTTATGTGTGTGTTTGTGTTTATATGTGTGTGTGTGTGTGTGTGTGTGTGTGTGTGTGTGTAAGTCTAATATTATGTAAATAACTAAAAAGGGAAGCCGGATAGTGTATGATATTTAAAGGTGAAAACATGTATAATGCAAATATTTCCTATATATACTCTAAATGTTAAGCATAAATATAGTATACATATACATTTATACATATGTGAGCCTGTTGCATATATATATGTGTTTATATATGTATGTGTGTATATATATATGCACATATATATATATATATATATATATATATATATATATATATATATATATATATATATATATATACAGAGACATAGATAGATATATAGACAGACAGATAGATAGATATATCACTAACACTACGCATCCTTCAACATTCACCATGTCATCTGACAGGTATTGTGTTTACCTGTCAATAGGTAACCTTCAGGAACAGCAGGAGCTGCAATATGAAACTCATAGATTCAGACTAATAAATGAAGAAATCCCTAAATATCTGTCGTAACAAACTGCAATGAATTTTTACAAGCATGAAACAAACTGCCGCGTCAGTTGTTAGCTGTCGAGACACTGCATCCTTAAAAACCCTCATGCTTCCTAAAATTCGCCAAAACTACACCTAATGTCCCCCTTCCATACACATGCACACATGTGTATATCATGACTCATGCACTGTTCATTTTCCTGACGTTTGTACATTACCCTACGTACTATACATACACTTTTGATGAGTTGTAGTGCACCTGAGCACTGTACACAATATTTTCATTATTAACTTTGCCTTTCATCCTTACGGGGTCGATAAAATAAAGTACCAGTAATACACTGGGTAATTGCTGGCCTTGTACCAAAAGTAGAAAATTATTATTATTATTATTATTATTATTATATATAACACAAGAAAGTGTTGTAAGATACCAGGTAGACCATAACGCACCAGAAAATTCGATACTTAGGATAGTAGAGTGGGTAATAGGAAAAGAGTCAGGCCCCCGACATCTGATGTCCGGCCGTTTCGACGTTTGGATTTATCTGTCGAAACGGCAGGAGCTCAGCCATCGGGGTCCTGACTCATTCATATAACCATACTCTACTACCCCAAGTATCGAGTACTCTAGTGCGTAATGGTCTAACCAGTTTCTAACTGAATCCATCCTGATTTATATATATATATATATATATATATATATATATATGTATTGAAGTTTCCGTTGAAAATTGAAAAAGTCATAGGAGTGAAGAGTGCTCTATGTAAGTACCAGAGCAAAATTTAATGTATAATAAACAATACAATATAATTACCTCATTACCAGAGGTTTCCCGAATAAGACGAATACGAAAGAAACGTCATCATTCGTTCGTCGGACAAGGCAATATAAAACATAGTGAAAAATTTTTGGAAAGTCTCCTCAAGAAATGCAAAAAATATATATATATATAAATAAAGGTAATGCAATAGACATATAAAATATATAAAAAAAATATAAGGAAATATAGTTAGGTGTGTGTATATGTATGTATATACACTCACAAATGTACATATGTATGTATGTACAAATGCGTGTGTATGGTGAAAATGTGTGCGTAAGTACATATATGAGGGCAAGTATATTTGTGTATATGTAACCACAAATACGGATATAATCTAGTTGACACGAATCCAGACGCAGGCATTAGATACTTATATGCGGAAGATAAAGGGGGAAGGGAGTGTAATAGTTAAAAGAAAGTGTCATTCTCGATATATGTATAAAAATTAAACAATATGTGAGAGAGAAAAAATATTTAAATGAAAGAGAAAGTAGTCAATTAACACTAGAGAAAAGAAAAGGAAAGAAAAGGAGATACACGCGTACATACACATATATCTATAAAAAACATATATCTATAAGAAAATATATATATACACGCAATACGTACAGACAAAAGCGTATGCATGCGTACATACTTACACAGGATGCACGTATACATATACATACATATCGTCCCATGTATATCTAATCACACGTACGTACGCGACTGTATATATATATATATATATATATATATATATATATATATATATATATATATATATATATATATATATACACGCACACATACACATCCATACATACAATACATATATACAGACATACACAGAAACATATACACGGACATTGACCCGCTTACACGCACACACATAAAAATAAGAATGTAAGAAACATAGATATAAAAACACAGATATAAAAACACACATACATACACATATATATACACGCACGCACACGCGCATACGGAGGCGTTCGTGTACATATACAGAACGTATACACACATAAAGGCGATCAAAAGCAGCCTTATGAATAAATGAGTACAAATATAAAAATATAAAAATGGCTGCGAAATAACAGAAAATATCTGGAGTGGAAAACGCAAGTGATTTGTGAATACACCTAGTAAAGAAAATAGGGAAGTAAAAAGTGGAAAGTGAAGATATTAGGTAAGTGAATCGAAGGATAAAGGGGGGGGGGGTTACTGGTGGATGTGAAGTAAAAATAAAAATAAAAATTAAATTAAAATTAATAATAAGGTTAAAAATGAAAGTAAATCAGAAAGAGTAGTCTTTAAAGAGAATAATTTAAGTGAAGAATAAGAGCTTATGGAGGATAAGTATCTGAAAGTGTGTTAAGTTTATATGAGCTGGAAAGCAAGTGTGATTTCATGTGTGGGCAACTGGTAAAAATTTCTGTCTTTGTATTTAGGCAGGTTTTTGGTGATTTAAGGTTTTGTAAAATCCAATATTTTTCATTTATGCAGAGTATGCATTTTCTTGTTCCTCTTGCATATTCTTTAGATTGGTTCAAAATTGACCAATCCAATTTATATTGGATACCTTGGTCTTTCAAATCCCATATTCTGCTAGCGTCGAAAGGATGGGTGTCGAAAGGATGCGACATGTGAGTAATAACGCGTTTTGAACTTGTCTTGTGTCATACCCACATATCGTTCACTGGTGGCTGGTTGGTTGTTGCTGATGGTTGTCACTTTAGCCGCATATACAATGGCTTTGGTGTTGCATTTACCTTGTAATGGGCATTCACTTTTGACTCTACAGGAGCAATTTTGATGTTCTCTAGGTGATTTTTTGTTGATGATATAAGATTTAATAGGGGGACCGCAGGAGTAGCTAATTTTGACACAGTTTCTATTAAAGATCTTATAGTATCTATGTGTTCTAGGGAAATGTTTATCTAAGAGCTCTATGAATTTTTTGCCTACGTTAGTTTTAACTGCTAGAGAGTAGGGGGTGGTGAACTAGATTATTTTTCTTTTCCTATTTTTATGTTTAAAAGAGTTAGTATATTTGGGTATGTATTTAATCGGTTCGCTAAATCGGCTATTTCGCAGGGCTTTATTATAGTAGGGGGATGCCTTATTGAAAATAGCTTCTGAGGAAGAGAGGGTGGAGATCCTACGGCTAATATTAGGGATAAGGTTTTTAAAAACTATAGGAGGATGGCAAGAGCCTTTATTTATATATTTTAAATTTTCATTAGGTTTATGGTATGGTTTATAAGAAGCAGTGGGCAAATCTATGTTTATATCTAGGAAATTTACATTAGAAAGGTTAGTGTCAATAGTAATTTTAAGATTAAAACTAGCAAAGGTTTTTATTAAGTCTTTCCTTAATCTATCTAAGTTATGGCCTATGGTGGTATGGGAAAGTATTAGGCCATCGTCGCGATAAAGCCCAAAAATATGGTTAGGGAATTTTTCTTTAAGTGTGTAGGAATAGGCCGACTAAATCACAAACATCAGCACTATCAAAAGAGCCCATTGAGACATCGAATGGGCTCTCTGGGTTAGATATTTTTACCCAAGTGTCATTATCAGTAAAGAGTAGAGTGTTTCTAGCGTGCAAGATGACATTCTCTTCAATATCAGAGATATTGGTAAACTTTCTAGCGAAATTTAAAGCTTTCTCTAAAAGAGTCTGAGTGATAGATGGGTAGAAATCTACAATGTCAAATTGGGTGAATCTAGAACTATTTTTATCTTTAATTTTATTAAACCAATGTACTACGGAAGAGCTATTTATCCATTGGAGTAATTTAGACTTACTTCTAATGTGTGTGTTTATATTATTTAAAATTTTTTTGCTGGCAAGACCGATATCAGTCTTAGCAGGGTTGATTAATCTACAACTAGGACGATTAATAAAGTCAGGTTTGTGATCTTTAAGGGTGATATATGCATTACGTTTAGCAAGTTTTTCTGTCCTATTATCTATTTTTAAAGAAACAGCTAATTCTTTAGCTTCCTTATTTATATTATGATACGTGTTTATATTAGCTATTTGGTATTTAGAGGTGATATTATCTATTAATAGTTGGTCGTGTAAATTATTATTAACTTCGTATAGGTTTTTAGTTTTGTCGGAGAAAATGAACTTATTTTTAGAAGATTTGAATATTGAAATGTCATTAGATAGTTTAGATTGAAAAGGGTTAGAGTACTTACGAAAATTGATATTGTTGATTAGATTAACTAAGTCTATTTCAAAAGCGGTCATATCTTTTACTCTTTGCGGGTATTTATGAGTTTTGATGTCAAAATGTTCCGTAGAATCTGTGTTAAAGTGTCCATCGAGAATCAAAACTTTCCATCTCATTCTTTTAACAACCTTCTCTACTTTGTCTATCAGCATTTTCGTGTAGAAAGTGTTAGAAGGTGTTGGGATATTCTTGATAGAGTAATTCAAAGGGTATTTATCCATGTTCAGTATTGGATGTCGAAAGGATGCGACATGTGAGTAATAACGCGTTTTGAACTTGTCTTGTGTCATACCCACATATTGTTCACTGGTGGCTGGTTGGTTGTTGCTGACGGTTGTCACTTTAGCCGCATATACAATGGCTTTGGTGTTGCATTTACCTTGTAATGGGCATTCACTTTTGACTCTACAGGAGCAATTTTGATGTTCTCTAGGTGATTTTTTGTTGATGATATAAGATTTAATAGGGGGATCGCAGGAGTAGCTAATTTTGACACAGTTTCTATTAACGATCTTATAGTATCTATGTGTTCTAGGGAAATGTTTATCTAAGAGCTCTAGGAATGTTTTGCCTACATTAGTTTTAACTGCTAGCGAGTAGGGGTGTGTGAACCAGATTATTTTTCTTTTCCTATTTTTATGTTTAAAAGAGTTAGTATTCGTCTTATTCGGGAAACCTCTGGTAATGAGGTAATTATATTGTATTGTTTATTATACATTATATATATATATATATATATATATATATATATATATATATATATATATACAGAGTGAGCGAGAGAGATAAATAGACAGATAGATGGATGAATACATATGTTGCAAAATGTGGTACAGACATCAAAGAAGCAACGTTTAAGCTGAAATGTAAATCTCGAAAGATGAAGAATAACTGGTAGTTTGAAGTTTCAGCAGGGATGCAGATAGCTTATAATTGCAAAAACTTGAAGGCATTATACAGCAAAATAAGGCATGTTTTTGGCACACTTCCCTCAAACGTGGAACCCTGACGTCAAAAGATGGGAAGGTCCTCATCAAAGATCCAGCAGAAATCGTGATTCGGTGAACTGAACACTTTAAAGATCTTTTTGATAATCCATCTGTAGTTGAAGAGGAAATTATTAATGAAATACCACAAAAGGAGACTGTAACAAAAATGAGAATGACCCAACCATTTATGAGATAAGGTCTATTATCAAAGAGATACACAAAGGGAAGGATTCAGGTTTGGATGGAATATCTGTTGAGCTGATCCGCTTTGAAGACAATATTCTTATGACCACTCATGATCTAGTTTTATCTGTATGGTATTGTAAGCCTGTCTCACATTTCTGGGTAGATGCAATTCAGCTGTTGATTTACAAGGACAAGTGTTCCAGGTCTGAATGCGGTGATTATCATGGTATAAGTTAGCTCGAATCGGAATAAACAGTCTTATCCAAGGTCCTAATAAAATGGATCTGCCTTGGTGCCATCCCTCAGACCCTGTGGGGATTCAGAGCTGGGCGGGGTACTATGGACATGATTTTTTCAACTCACCAGTTTATGGAGAAGTGTGTTGAGCAGCGAGTGCCACTGTTCCAAGTATTTGTGAACTTTTCTAAAGCCTTCGATACTGTTAATCGTAAATAAATCACATAATTGTGAAAGCGAGTCTTGCCTTCAGGAAGCTTGAGAAGCGAGTTTGGTCAGATCGGGGTATCACGAGAGACACAAACCTCCCTGTGTGTGAGACTTGTATTCTTACAACCCTGCTCTATGGAAGGGAAATGTGGACAACTTACAAGCATCATTTCAGACTACTGGAACGCTTTCAACAGTTTTGTATCCGATGCATCCTGAATATCAAGTGGTCCTCTTACACACTTGATGCTGCAGTACATGAGAAAGTAAGCAACACCAGTATTTAGAAAGGGATTATTATGAACCAAATGCGATGGGTTGGTCATGTAGTCAGAATGGAAGATGGAAAGCAGTTACTTCATGGGGAGCTGACTAGTTGAAAAAGGCCACAGCATAGACCATAGAAACGGTTTAGGTATGTCGTAAAAGGTAATATTAAAGATCTAGAGATTGACATGGAGAACTGGGAGGCATTGGAAAATGGTCATCAAATATGTATGAGAAAAAGCGAATGGAGGATGCTGTTTTTAAGCGTTCACTCCGTAAGCGGGACCCAAGTGCGGTGCCTGCAAAAATCCAGGACTGACCAGACATGGTACAAAGTATGATCACATCCCAACCAGTATTGCTAGGAGACAGAGAGTTCAAGTGTCACATCTGGGAACATGCTTGCAAAACAAACTGGTCTAAAATATCACCTACGTACACATGATCGTGCAATGTTCAATGAAGAGATGGCCCTCTTCTGAAAAGAAGTAACAATTAGTTCCTCTATTATTCTTACCTTTTCTATACCTCAGTGTCATTCTTCATTGACTGCATATAGGACTACAGTCTATATCGTTCTTTTCTGTCTTTCTATTTCTCTCCTTTCTACTTTTTTCTCCTTTCGCTAAGCCCTCGAGCAATGTTCTCTCTCTTCTTTGTAAGTTCAGGAACTCGAGATAATTTCTTATCACTATTTGTGTAATTCGCCTAAAGGCATTATTTGTTTTTACCCGTTTTGTTCCATTGTCTTTGTCTTGTGCACCCCCTATTTTGAATATATATATTTGTACATTCCATTCCATATATATGAATATTTGATGCTGCATCTCGATTTCGAGAATTGCCATCAGTCGTTCTCCCTCCCACACATAAGAGGGACAAATATAACTTTCGAGCTCTGCCAAGAACTTTCATTCCTTTTTGCACATGCTGCAGCGAAAAAGAGAAATGGCATGTTTCGCGTACAACCAGACATGCTCATACAACCTACGTGAAAGTCGTTTAAATCATGTGATACCAGTGCTTGAAGCTTTTTTAAGTGAAGGCCTTGCACTGGACTAATGTGACTCTCTGGACAACATTGACGGGTATCCAAAACGAACATATCAACATCATTGGCTGCCATCAAGTCACGGGTTTTACATGAGAGTTTTCCTTCTCCTAGAATGATGTCCTAAGAACTATGGGTTTCCTACTCCCGGTGGGCTGACCGTGCACTTGGGCACCAAACCGAGTATTTCTATGTCACCGTGCACACACACACACACACACACACACACACACACACACACACACACACACACACACACACACACACACACACACACATATATATATATATGTATATATATATATTATAATTGTTTCTACTTTTGGCACAAGGCCAGAAATTACCCAGTACATTACTGGTACTTTATTTTATTGATCCCGTAAGGATGAAAGGCAAAGGGACCTCGACTCTTTATAATATCACCAGACACTACTACCCCTGGTATCGAGTACTCTGATAAGTATATATATATATATATATATATATATATATATATATATATATATATATATATATATATATATATATATATATATATATATATACAAAGTGTTAAAACGATCAAATTTTAGTTTAGAACATTTATTAGCTGACAATTGTTTCTTCCAGAGGGAAGTCTGATATCATCGGAGCATAGGGAATGTCGAAACATGTTACTAAAATCCTAGTCATTTAGAACATTTAGGGTACATAATTGTTGTTAGTGTCATAGGTATCACGTGGAGAGTCAGGAGTTAAAAAGATGTTCTGCTTGAGAGAACACCATTACAGGCAGCACTGGCTGAAAGTGTAAGCAAAAAGTACAAGCAAAAAAACACAGGCAAAAATGTTATAAGCAAGGAAAATTGGTGTTCAATGCAGGAGTCAATACAGTCAATAAGGCATGTATGATGAAAGAGTTACAATGTAGTTGAAATAAACATATTTTGTGTGGGGTGTTAATTTATCAACAACCTTAATTACCTCCCTTTGTTATTAAGCTCCTTTACAATTTCCTGTGTAATCTCATAAAATTAAGCAACCTAACGGTTTACCAACAGCCTAATAACGGTTAATACAAACCCTAGAAAAGATAATTTACAGATAAAAAATGCATACGGTAATATACCTACAATAACAACATGGCCAGTAATTCGGTGGAATTTACATTTAACAAAGAAACACCTATTAACTATAAACGACTCAAAATAATCCCATGGTTAATAGCTGTGAGTTACAAACAACATATACACCTACATACGAACTACAACACTAAAACACTTGAATGAAAATTACATACCCAACTCTATCACGTGCTTTGCATTACACCTTACATAACAAATACCTACATTATCACCACATGCATCTCTAACGAATTGCACACTATCTTAAATGTTTATGACAAATATAACATGCTTTAACACCCCACACAAAATATGTTTATTTCAACTACATTATAACTCTTTCATCATACATGCCTTATTGACTGTATTGACTCCTGCATTGTACACCAATTGTCCTTGCTTATAACTTCTTTCCCTGTGTTTTTTTGCTTGTACTTTTTGCTTACACTTTCAGCCAGTGCTGCCTGTAATGGTGTTCTCTCAAGCAGAACATCTTTTTAACTCCTGACTCTCCACGTGATACCTATGACACTAACAACAATTATGTACCCTAAATGTTCTAAACTAAAATTTCTTCGTTTTAACACTTTGTATCTCGGCTCTGTAAAACACTTGAAGATTTGCATTGAGCCTTTTGTCATACCGGTAACCGGTTAGTACTTGGTACTACCCTCCATATTTATAGTTGTATTAAACATATATAAATATAAATATTCTTATTACTATATATATATATATATATATATATATATATATATATACATTATGAAGAGAGAAGAAACATTTAGATATAATTGTAATAAAATGTATCATACCTAAACTGCTCCTAAATTCCTCGACTACGTAGTTTCGTGGCATAAACAAAAACAATATATCAAAGATATAGAGTCCTTGCGAGGTCTGCCAACTTATCAAGAGGATACCTCATTTTACTAGTCTCAAGAACGCGTCTACACGACGTGAGAAAGAATCCCAAAAGGCGGAGGGGGAGATAGTCACGCGATATAACGGTCGAGAAACAGAGCTAAGCCTCTTATAACCACGAAGAAAATACCACGGAGGCGGAGGGGGTATTCATATCGAGGCCGTAGAAGAGGTAGTGAAGAAGGCGAGAAGTATGAGTAATGGAAGCTTTCCAGTTTTCCCCACACTTCAAAGATTGCTCGACCAGAGGGAGTTAATATATTTAGAAACACACAGATACATGCGGACACACACATATATACATGAATGCATCCGCACCCAACTGTGAGTTAAGGGTGCCAACTTCACCGATGTTGCTCAATGAATGACTGGGACAGACCAATTCAGTTTGAACCAGACTGAACCAGTATCAGAGTTAAAAATACATTATGAAGAGAGAAGAAACATTTAGATATAATTGTAATAAAATGTATCATACCTAAACTGCTCCTAAATTCCTCGACTACGTAGTTTCGTGGCATAAACAAAAACAATATATCAAAGATATAGAGTCCTTGCGAGGTCTGCCAACTTATCAAGAGGATACCTCATTTTACTAGTCTCAAGAACGCGTCTACACGACGTGAGAAAGAATCCCAAAAGGCGGAGGGGGAGATAGTCACGCGATATAACGGTCGAGAAACAGAGCTAAGCCTCTTATAACCACGAAGAAAATACCACGGAGGCGGAGGGGGTATTCATATCGAGGCCGTAGAAGAGGTAGTGAAGAAGGCGAGAAGTATGAGTAATGGAAGCTTTCCAGTTTTCCCCACACTTCAAAGATTGCTCGACCAGAGGGAGTTAATATATTTAGAAACACACAGATACATGCGGACACACACATATATACATGAATGCATCCGCACCCAACTGTGAGTTAAGGGTGCCAACTTCACCGATGTTGCTCAATGAATGACTGGGACAGACCAATTCAGTTTGAACCAGACTGAACCAGTATCAGAGTTAAAAATACATTATGAAGAGAGAAGAAACATTTAGATATAATTGTAATAAAATGTATCATACCTAAACTGCTCCTAAATTCCTCGACTACGTAGTTTCGTGGCATAAACAAAAACAATATATCAAAGATATAGAGTCCTTGCGAGGTCTGCCAACTTATCAAGAGGATACCTCATTTTACTAGTCTCAAGAACGCGTCTACACGACGTGAGAAAGAATCCCAAAAGGCGGAGGGGGAGATAGTCACGCGATATAACGGTCGAGAAACAGAGCTAAGCCTCTTATAACCACGAAGAAAATACCACGGAGGCGGAGGGGGTATTCATATCGAGGCCGTAGAAGAGGTAGTGAAGAAGGCGAGAAGTATGAGTAATGGAAGCTTTCCAGTTTTCCCCACACTTCAAAGATTGCTCGACCAGAGGGAGTTAATATATTTAGAAACATGGTATTTTCTTGGTGGTTATAAGAGG
>OZ024742.1:335938586-335943586 GCA_964016885.1 Eledone cirrhosa | reverse complement strand
AGGGTGGTGGTTTGATCATGACAATGGACTCGGTGGTCAACCGGATTGGTCCCACCCGCGACAATAGTCGTTCTTCATAGCCCCACAGGTCGGTAACGCCCGGGTAGTGTATGAATGCGTGCGCGACGGTTTCTTCGTCTCGCACGCATCTCGGACAGATCTTTTTCGAAGGGTCCCTACCCGGGCGCCCGTGTCTGTAGAGCTTGTCTCGAACTAGTAGAGCTCCTCGGTAGCACTGCCAGGCCAGGGACTTTTGGAAGTTGTCCATTGGTCCCGGGCGGAAGGTCCTACCGAACAGACTGGCCAGTTCGTCCTCCTCTACGCCTAGAGTTTCTCCGAGCGTGTCGTCGCACTTGCTGCGGACCAACCCTCTATAGAATGTCGAAGTGGAGTCTCCACTGATTGCCGGGTCCGTTTGCCAGAGGACTGTGAGCGCCTGAGCACATTCGATGTGCCAGTCGCCCATTTTCCTCGGCTTTGCTTGACCCAGGACTGCATATATAATATATATATATATATATATATATATATATATATATATATATATATATATATATATATAGATAGATAGATAGATAGATAGATAGATAGATAGATAGATAGATAGATAGATAGATAGATATGTTTCTTTTATTTGCCACCAGGGCATCAACAGTGGGACAAGTACAATGGGGGGAGTTTACAAAACAAGGCGTCCTCAATAAGGAGGAGGCAATAACAAAACATCAAAATAAAATAAAATATAACAGAATAAAATATATAACAAAATCCTCAATAGAGAGGAGGCGCCTTGGGGGGTCGCACACACCCCCGAAAAAAGTGTGCAACCCTTTTCCTCAGGAGCACAAAGAAGGGGTGCTCCCTTGGTCTTTCATTTTCCTCACCTATAGTCTGATGTAGAGTGAAGGCCCATTCACACGGGCTATTCTCGCCACTTTCACCCATCTTTCATAAAAACGGCTGGGGTGCAGCACCTCTCTCTCCATCCTGATCCTTCTTCCGAAATGATATCTGAAGAAACGGACCAGTTGTTGGCCAGAGAGAAAGGTGTCTGACCTCAGTCCTTTCAGACGCGTCCACCATACAACCTCTTTCGCCATGGCTATTACGCACAGAAACATAGATAGATAGATAGATAGATAGATAGATAGATAGATAGATAGATAGATAGATAGATAGATATATTTCTTTATTAGCCACAGGGGCACAAAAGAAGGGGACAAATACAAAGGGGGAAGTTTACATACAATAAAAACGTGTAAAATGTTATCACAGATGGAATTTAAAAGTTAGTCGATTTTCCCCAATAGAGGGAGACAGTTTATATGGGTAACACAGACCCCCGAAAAAAATGTGCAACCCTCATCTCCAGGAGTACGAAGAGCTTGTACTCCTTTCCTCTCCTCCTCCTTTTCCTCAACCTACAGGCTGATATAGAGAGAAGGCCCATTCACTCGGGCCATTCTCGCCACTTTCACCCACCTTTCATAAAACTTGCTGGGGTACAGCACCTCTCTCTCCATCCTGATTCTTCTGCCAAAGTGGTATTTGAAAAAAAGAATCAGTTGTTGGCCGGAGAGAAAGGTGTCTGACCTCAGCCCTTTCAACCTTGTCCACCATACAACCTCTTTCGCCATAGCTATCACACAAAGGAAAACCGCCTCTCCTTCGTTTTTGAAGGAGGGTGGCGGTTTGATCATGACAATGGACTCGGTGGTCAACTGGATTGGTCCCACCCGCGACAATAGTCGTTCTACATAGCCCCACAGGTCAGTGACGCCCGGGCAGTGTATGAATACGTGCGCGACGGTTTCTTCGTCTCGCACGCACCTCGGACAGATCTTTTTTGCAGGGTCCCTGCCCGGGCGCCCATGTCTGTAGAGCTTGTCTCGAACTGGTAGAGCTCCTCGGTAGCACTGCCAGGCCAGGGACTTTTGGAAGTTGTCCATCGGTCCCGGGCGGAAGGTCCTACCGAACAGACTGGCCAGTTCATCTTCCTCCACGCCTAGAGTTTCACCGAGCGCGTCGTCGCACTTGCTGCGGACCAACCCTCTATAGAATGACGAAGTGGAGTCTCCACTGATCGCCGGGTCCGCCTGCCAGAGGGCTGTGAGCGCCTGAGCACATTCGATGTGCCAGTCGCCCATTTTCCTCGGTCTCTGCTTGACCCAGGACTGCAGCTCGGTCAGTGAGACGAGTCGTGGGAAGGCTCGCCTCACGAACGGGGCCCACACCGGTTGTCCGGTGAGGAATACGTAGAGATGCCGCAGCCTGAGCGCGTGTTTGCGCATCGTCAACCACGGCATCCCCAGCCCTCCGTTAGAAGGGTGTTGGCAGCAGATGGATCTTCTTACCAAAGGAGCCCGCCTCTTCCAAAGGAATCGGAAGAGGGCGCGCTCCATTTTGGCGAGCGTTTTGGCTGGACAAGGCACGACGGTCAAGCGGTAGTAGATGGCGGACGCTATAAAAGTGTTCGCCACCTCCGCTCGACCTTTCAAGGATAGTTTGCACTCGGCCCACTTCTGGGTGAGTGCAAACACCTTGGCCGTCACTTCGTTCCAGTTCTTCTCCACCTGGAGATAGATAGATAGATAGATAGATAGATAGAATTGAATTAGTAGCTTTCGCCGCAGTTTTGACTACAGAAATAGCCTAATAACAATGCGTATAAGACCCCAGATAGGTAAACAAATATGTGTGGGAATCGAACCAACACCTTTTATTTTTGCTTTATACGTCCAGTTATTAGTCTATTTTATATAGTAAAAAATACCACCGCCATCTTCAAAACATGGGTTATATGTATATATGTACTTAGGAATTCTTCCCTAAGTTTTAGCACTGAACCCCACCGATGATTCAACCCGTTACTCCTGGTCATAGGATATTTCTAATCTTTTGAAAACATCGAATGATTTCTATACGCAGCAGTTGAAATTCAACAGGCTCATATAGGATTATATAATGAAACTATATAATTGTTCCCACACAAAGCCGTCTAGCCACTGTTTAACGCAGTGTACACTCTGAATTGCAGATTCGTATTTACATGCGATTTCTGTCATTTCTTTCTCTCTAAAATTAACGTAAGCAGACGTTGTATATTTTATTACAGTAAACCCTGATCATCTCTTTATTTTACCATTGGAAAAAATCAAGATTATATATACATATTTTCGGATAAATTTATGCGTTATTTTTTGTCAATGTTATTTGAATTAACACAAAAAATATTTTTATCGTTGTGTTTTATAGTGGACAGACAGTACCGTTGGGATGAAAAAAGTCACAAAACTGCTGTTCTGCGAGAACAACAAATTGAGGAAGAGCGGCAAATTAGACGAAATGCTGATCAGGTACATTGTTCTACTGCCCGAGCAGGACCACAAGCCACTAGTAAAAGGAACTGGTTGATGGATCCTTTTTCTTGTGACCCACAAAAGTCATACAGCAGCAATCCACAAATCAACATTGGAAAAATAAACAAATGCTTCCAGCATTGTGGTGCCAAGATGTGGACAGCAGAAACAGCAGGTTTAAGCTACTCATAAGGCAAGATCAACCTTAAAACAATAGAAGAGCCTCCTGAAGAATCTACTCCTCCAGGATATGCCAGAGGCATAACACTTCAATAAATACATCAGAAAATATAATTCTGCCTTTCAAATAACATCTTTTGAAGCTGACTGGAATGTGACTGACTTCAGATTCTGTACAATTTATAAAATTCAGGGACAGTGCTACTACTTAATGGGTGGTTTTCTGCCACATCCACAGGAGCCTCACCAATTTGTGCAGATTTACTTTGTGGCTGGAAATGAAATAGAGTTATAACATCTTTTGGTAGGAGATTGCTTCAACCAAGTTCTGTGATTCAAAGAAGTAACCAGCCCGTTCATGGTGGACATCTAATCCAAAATTGAAACAGAAAGATTGGGTTTCCTGCGAAGGAATCAAAATAAGTTGAGGGCAGAGAACTACATCCACCTTAGAGATTCATGCCCATAGGTAAGGATTGGCACGAACACAGGATTGAAGATAGCAAGTTTGGCTTTTACGCCTACTTCCCTTCTTCTGATTACTGAATGCTGAAGCCGCCGCATTACTGTACCAGCTCCTGCAATTCTTGCACTTAATTCAGCTTCCTGCCTTCCATGACTCGTGAACACGGCCGTGACATACTTGATATTCTCTACCTACTTCAGTTGAACTCCATTCACATGTAGAGTGCACTGTGCAGGCTTCCTTGAGAGGACGAGTGTCTCAGTTTTCACAGCACTGATTTTCATTTAGCCATGCGACAATCGGCATCAAACCTAACAAGGGCAAGTCGGAGATCACCTTCTGTCGAGTTAAGTAACACCATGTTGTCTGCAAATTCCAGCCTACTGATTTTACACCCGCCAGTCATGACACCACTTCCATCCCGACAATGCATATCAATCCTGTTCATGTAAATAATGTACAGGAAAGGTGATAGTACGCACCCTTGATGGAGTCCGATTCCCACATTCAATGGTTTTGATTTAGCACTATTTATCCGAACACAAATACTCGGGCATTCGTATCGATACATCAGGGCAGCAACAAGCTGACCATCGATCCCATTCTCCTGCAGAACTGTCTACAGCAGGTCCTGAGTAACGCGGTCATATGCCCTTTCAAGGTCGAGAAAACAAGAATATACCTCTTGGCAATACTTCCACCATTTTTCGAAGACCTGCCTCAGTGTAAATATTTGATTGGCTGTGCTGAACCTAGGGCGAAAACCACACTGTTCATCAACTAGCTTGAATTCGACAATCTCTCGGCATCTCTTTGCCAGACACTTAGCATAAACTTTACCGAGGAATCTTAACAAAGAGATCCCTCTGTAATTGGAACAATCTCATTTGTCCCCCTTTTTGAAAATTGGGATTATCACTCCTGACTGTCATTGCTTAGGTGCCTTTCCAGAGATCCAGGCCACCTGGCACACATGAGTCAGCCAGAGAATACAT
>OZ024742.1:335933586-335936086 GCA_964016885.1 Eledone cirrhosa | reverse complement strand
TCATTCAAAATATTTTTCAGCTTCTCCTTCCTCTCCTCTTCCTTCCTTACCCCCCCTCTCTCTCTCTATATATATATATATATATATATATACGGCAAGGTTTACCGGCATTTTACCTTTTCAGGAATCCCCCCTCCACTCCTGTGCGAAGATATCGCACGCCCTCTCAAGTCAGCGATGGGGGAGGGGGAGTTAACGTGCTTTTTAGGATTCCCCAGTTCAGCTCCAGTACGTTAAAGAAAATTGCTAGTTACAACAATAAAGGTTGAACACATTGTTTAACAAACTTTACAATAATCTGTACAACCATAATGGAAATTCCAAGTAACAGAAAATACATAAATTACATTGTTAGAGCCTCAGAGTGTACAATATTTTGTGTTCGGGAGCAAAGATGAAGAGATTGTTTGGCGAGCTCACCCTAGAGCATCCTACATACACTTGACCATGGTTTTCCCAGATGAAGGCCAGCCACTATTAGGGTTTGACCCTGAGCTTTGTTGATGGTAATAGCGAAGCTTAGTCTTTCTGTGGCTCTAGTAACATTTTTTCTTCCGGAAAATCTGATCTTGCGGCCAGGCTAGGACTTTTTGGGTGGCATCTCGGTAGTAGCAATGATAATAAGCCGTCTGTGCTTTCGTGAAATAAATACGTTTGTTTATATTTTGTTTTTGTGTATGCAAAAATATCTGTACACGAATTAATAATTATATATATATATATATATATATATATATATATATATATATATTAAAATAACAGATTAAAGTTTAAGCAAAGAATCGCTGCTTTCACCCTTAACCTTAGTTCTGAAACTAAAAAAAATCAATCTGCGAACGCAGAAGTAAATATTTCGAAAAACGTTGCAACCGAAGGAAAACAGGAAGATGATACTCTGGTTCGTGAAGACGTTAGGAATGTCGTATAACCGGAAGTGTTGACATTTGAAATTTTAAAGAAGTGAATATTTAAATAATGTCTTTAATCTTTTAACAAAATTCAGTAGACGAAAATACCCCCACTTTTTTACTTGGAAAAAGTTACATCTATGGTGCAAATTTGGTGCTGTTTGGTCTAGCCGCTTGGCGGATAGTTTGTTACCTACATACGGCCGTCAGATTTATAGTATCGGTATTATTAATATTCGGTTTGTTTGCAAGCAAACAGCCTCATAAACACCACGTGTAGAATATTAGTATATATTTAATTTACAACTCAGATCGTAAAGGGCCAATGATAATAATAGTAATGAATTCTACTATAGGCACAGGGCCAGCAATTTGGGGAAAGGGGAAAGTCGATTAAATCAACCACAGTGTATTAATGGTGCTTTATTTTATCGACCCCGTAAGTATGAAAGGCAAAGCGAAGCTCAGCGGTATTTGAACTCATAAAATGCAAGAAATCGAACTCCGCACAATATTAGCCACTCCGTTAATGAACTCCTTGCCATCAATTCCGTCTTTTTAGAAGATTTAAAACCTGTAGCTATAAGTGCAAACACATCGGTTGACTTAAAAATCGTTTAGAAAATTGGAGATTGCTGTGTCCCAATGCAAATGACCATAATAACATTTGATCAGTATAAAAGGTATTTGAGAAAATCAGCAATACTACTGGTTGAGGTGAAAAACATATACAGAGACACCTCTGAGGAATCGAACCCTACATCTCTCTCTCGGATACCGGGCGATTGCATTAACCACTACGCGAAGTAGCCACTGTTGTTGAAATTTTCACAATGATAAAAGCTAAATAAGCCCACAGTTTCTTTTATACTCCTAGATGCATTCTAAAATCATCTAAACAGCTGGGACTGGGGATCAGTGTCTCTTTAGAGTAGTGGTTAACTTTCTCACCCATCATCCAAGAGATGCGGGGTGAGATTCCTCACAGGTTCTATTATCTTTCAGTACGTCAGGATAACATAACCGCCGATTTTCTCAGCGACTATATATAATGTGCTCAACTATTGGGTCGCATGGAGGATGACCGCTGGGTAAAGAAGTGCCAAGAAATCCCAGTGGTAGGAAGACGCAGTGGAGGAAGACCAAGAAAAACATGGGCGGAGGTGGTGAGAGCTGAACTCAGATCGCTGAAGCTCACAGGGGAGATGACGAAGGACCGTGACTTAATGGAGAGATGTTGTGCTGAATAACACCCATCCCACCCTCGCAAGCAGGAAATGCGGACGTAAAATGATGATGATGATGATATATATATATATTACTCCACCATCTCTCTCTCTCTCTCTCTCTCTCTCTCTCTCTCTCTCTCGCTTTATATATACAGTACATACATAATCAACATAATTGTTATCTACGCCTTCAAAATTGCCTCTCTGCAAAGTATACATTATTAAGAAAGTTATGTGGGAAGGATCTATTATTTCTATTGTCCATCTATCCATATCTGTATGTCTCTCTGTATATTTATCTACTTTCTCTCTCCGTGTGTGTCTATATTATATATATATATTTATATTATATATATATATATA
>OZ024742.1:335896086-335931086 GCA_964016885.1 Eledone cirrhosa | reverse complement strand
ACCCCCGAAAAAAGT
This sequence comes from Eledone cirrhosa, assembly GCA_964016885.1. NCBI lineage: Eukaryota > Metazoa > Mollusca > Cephalopoda > Octopoda > Eledonidae > Eledone > Eledone cirrhosa. The sequence continues at coordinate 335,931,071 of OZ024742.1, read as the reverse complement.
GTGCAACCCTTTTCCTCAGGAGCACAGAGAGGGGGTGCTCCCTCGTTCCTTCCTCTTTTCCACCTACAGGCTTATGTAAAGAGAAGGCCCATTCACACGGGCCATTCTCGCCACTTTCACCCACCTTTCATAAAAACGACTGGGGTGCAGCACCTCTCTCTCCATCCTGATCCTTCTTCCGAAATGATATCGGAAGAAACGGACCAGTTGTTGGCCAGAGAGAAAGGTGCCTGACCTCAGTCCTTTCAGACGCGTCCACCATACAACCTCTTTCGCCATGGCTATTACGCACAGAAACACCGCCTCTGCTTCATCTTTGAAGGGGGGAGGCGGCTTGATCATTACAATAGACTCGGTGGTCAACCGGATCGGTCCCACCCTTGACAGCAGTTGTTCGACATAGCCCCACAGATCGGCTACGCCCGAGCAGTGTACCAATGCGTGTGCAACGGTTTCCTCGTCACGCACGCATCTGGGACAGATCTTTTTGGCGGGGTCCCTACCCGGGCGCCCGTGTCTGTAGAGCCTTTCTCGAACCGGTAAAGCTCCTCGGTAGCACTGCCAGGCCAGGGACTTCTGGAAGTTGTTCATAGGTCCCGGGCTGAATGTCCTACCGAACAGGCCGGCCAGTTCGTCCTCCTCCATGTCTAGGGCTTCTCCGAGGGCGTCGTCGCACCTGCTGCGTACCAGCCCTCTATAGAATGTTGCGGTGGAGTCTCCACTGATAACCGGATCCGCCTGCCAGAGGGCGGTGAGCGCCTGGGCACACTCAGTGTGCCAGGCGCCCAGTTTTCTCGGTCTTTGCTTGACCCAGGATTGCAGCTCGGTGAGTGAGACGAGTCTGGGAAAGGTTCGTCTCACAAACGAGGCCCACACCGGTTGTCCGGTGAGGAATACGTAGAGGTGCTGTAGCCTTAATGCGTGTTTACGCATCATTAGCCACGGCATCCCCAGCCCTCCTTTCGAAGGGTGTTGACAGCAGATGGATCTCCTCACCATAGGAGCCCGCCTCTTCCAAAGGAATTGGAAGAGCGCGCGCTCCATCTTGGTGAGGGTTTCCCTTGGGCAGGGCACTACGGTCAGGCGGTAGTAGATGACGGACGCTATGTAGGTGTTCGCCACCTCCGCCCGACCTTTCAGGGATAGTTTGCAACTGGCCCACTTCTGGGTCAGTGCAAACACCCTGTTCGTAACCTCCGCCCAGTTTTTCTCCACCTGGAGGTCCGGTCCGAACCAGACCCCAAGCAACTTCACCGGGCCCTCCGTCCAGCGTCCGACGACGCCATCGGAGGGCATCGGTCTGCCCCTCCACGTGCCGAGTTGCAAACCGATCGACTTGTCCCGGTTCAGCTTAGCCCCTGTGAACTTTTCGTACTCCTCCAGTAAGGTGCCGACCGCCTCGATTTCGGAGGCCGTCGACACCATTACTGTCACGTCATCGGCGTAGGCCGACACCGCTTTCCGCAATCCCGGTTCCAAAGGGATGCCCTGCAACAACTCCAACTTCCGCAGTAGTGGCTCGAGAGTCAACACATACAGAAGGGAGGAGAGAGGGGACCCTTGTCGGATGGACCGCGCGATTTTGAACGGCTCCGAGAGGTAGCCGTTCACCTTGACCCTAGAGCAGATGCGGCTGCTGTGCATAGCAGTGATCCAGCCTCTGAAAACGGGTCCGAAGCCTGCCGCCGCTAGCACCGCATCCAGGTAACCATGGTCGACTCTATCGAACGCCTTAGATTGATCCAAGTTGATCAGAGCCCCACCAAAGCCGGGTTCGTTCCCAACCCTCTCTATGATGTATCGCATGAGGTGGAGGTTGTCATGGATTGACCTGGACGGGATAGCGCATGTCTGCGCATCTCCCACCAGGTTGCCCACGACAAGCGCCAACCTCTTTGCTAGCACCTTGGCCAAAATCTGTAACTCTGTATTTAGCAGAGTTATGGGCCTGAAGTTACTTATTTCGTCCCCCTTGTTCTCGTCCTTCCTCACTAGCGTGACTACGCCCTTGGTCACAGTACAGGGAATTCTCCCGTTCTGTTGCCAGTTGCAGTAGACCGCCTCGAGGAGATCGGGGAACAAGTCCGGCATAGCTAGATATAATTCGTAAGGAAGACCATCGAGACCCGGGGATTTGCGTTTGCCGCATAGGCTCAGCACGTCCTCTATCTCAGCGGCCGAAATCGGCTCCTCGCAGGACTTCGCCTCCCTGTCCGAGAGGCGCGGTAGGCCGTCGAGGTATGGACCGAAGTCCACGTTCCCAACCGGCTCCCCGCCCCTCCCGAACAGTCGGGCAAAGTGCCTTTGAAAGGCCTCACACATCTGCTTAGGCTCAAGAATCGCCCGTCCATCCAGGTCTCGCAAAGACCGGATGGTGGATTTAGTTCCACTGTTGGCCTCTGTCACGCGGGCCCAGCTAACAGCTTTGGTCCCCTCGTTCCCTAGAGCACGTATTTTACTTCGGACAACGCAGCCTTCGTGCTTCGCGTCGAAAAACTGGCTCAAAGCCGTTCTCGACGCTAGCACTCTGGCCACGTCGCCGCTTCTAATTGCCTCTTCTACTCTATCTATTAGCTCCCTTTCCTTCCTATTCCTGTCCGCAGCTAGAACCTTACTAAATGCTATCGAGACTACTCTAATCTCTCTCTTTAGAGATAACAACCACCTGCTGTTTACGATCGCTCCAGTCAACCGTTCCTTAACTAACGTACTAATCCGATTCCTGTAGGCTCTACTTGCCGGCAAGGACAAGTTGAGCTTCCAGTAACCGGGGCCCTGTCTATGAGTTCTGTCAAGGTTGACCATGCAGGTCACTAATTTGTGGTCTGAATAGCCAACCATGCGCATTTTTGGACAACTTAAAAAGTCCTTATCCTTAATTCTAACTAAGAACCTATCTAGGTACGACCAAGATGATCCGCTACGATTTGCCCAAGTCCAGGTTGGCGCAGTCGGAAAATCTAGTCGATATCTATCGGCCAGGTCAAATCGACCGATTAACCCTTTGAGGCTATTACACCCCTCTCTATCGGGACAGGCCCCTACGTAGTCCCAGCGTGCATCTAGGATACCATTCCAGTCCCCCACTAATAGCAAGGAGCGGGACGTCCCTAGAAAAGTCTCCAGACGATGGAAGAAGTCCGGCCGCATTGACCCGAAAGGGCCGTAGGCGGCTACCAACCTAAACGCTCCGCCTTTACCACTGCCAAGGTCCAGAACCACTAGTCGACCCTCCGGGTCCAAATGTACCATCTGTGTTGCGAGACCCAGATGTTTTTGCAGCAGAACGACAACTCCACCCCCACCTCCGGGCTGACAGAGAGATGCGTGCATCTCAAAGTCATCAAAGGTGGGGGCCAGCTGTCGCACGTTGCTGATCCGGGCCTCGCAAATAACCATCACATCTATACGTTGTGACCTGAGGTCATTTAGAAGCATTGCTTGCTTCCAAGTTGAGCCCAGGCCACGCGCATTTAAACAGCCTACTCTTAGCATAGCCATGTTGGTGGTGAAGAGAAAAGGCACTTACCTCTCTGCGTCCCGGGTATCGGGCTGCACAATTTCCATTAGGGTGGGGGATGGGTTGTTGGGTGGGGTGGTGGTTTGTGGAAGTGTGGGGGCATCAGTGTGTTGTGTGGTTGGGGAGCTTGGAGTTGTGTGGGTGTTTGGGGAGGGGGTGGGATAGTTTTTTAGGAGGACGCGGTTAATGGGCCCGACGCAGGGGGGACTCACGTCCTCTTTAAAATTGTTTTTTAAAGTTTTATAGGTGTCCTGTGGGGCCTTAATCATTTTGAGGTGGGGGAAATCCCCTGCCTGGGTGAAGTTAGGCCCTTGTGTTTTTATTAGATTGTTGTTGTACACAATGTTTAACAGTTTTTTGTTTCTTGTGTTTATGTATGTGTATGCATGTTTTTGTTTTTGTGTGGTGTTTTTTGTTTGCTGTTGTTGTGAGCTCTTTTGTGTTGGTGTCAGTGTTATGTTTTGGGGAGGGGTTTTTTTCATTTGTGTGTCTGAGGTGTGTTTTCTTTTTTTTCTTTTGATTGTGTAGAAGTGCTCCTCCTCGTCTGACGACGAACTAGGGTCATCTTCCGCGTTGGAGGGGAGGGGTATATTTTCGGGTTGTGTTTGCGGTACGGGTGTTTTGGAAATTGTTTTTGTTTTTTGAGTGGAGGGGATGGGTTGGACATTGTTTTGTTTTGGTTTGAGCTGTGGTGGTTGTTTTTGTAGTGGTTGTTGTGGTGATTGTGTTGGTTGTGCAGTTGTTGGTGGTGTAGGCAGGATTGGGGTTTTCTTATTAAGTTGGGGACAGACAGCCCTCAGGTGACCTCTGGTTCCGCAGAGGTAACACGAGGGCCGTCTACCCTCAACGGTAATGTTGATGAAGGTTAGATCATCCAGTATGACGCGTTCAGGGATCTGGGCGATCCTTTCGGGCCTCATTTGAACTACAAGTTCGAGGCTCGTTCCACTGAACGCGTCCCCCGATGCCTTTCCCATGGACACCAGCATGTCATCCTCCAGGTCCAGAAAACCTGTCAAAACCCACCATATGTCCATAATCGGCAGGATGGTGTGGATTTTTATTTGTTGTGTTCTTCTACCCATGTACGTAGGGTAGAAGGTGTATGCGGTGGGTGTGATTGGTTTGATGGACAGTTTCACTGCTGTGTCCCTGTCCTTCATGAGAATGGATAGACTCCCGTAGAGTCTATCCTTCTGAATGAAGGTGATGTCCTTCATGACGTCTTTTAACACCAGCTCTATCTCGCTCTGTGATGGTTGAGCTGGTTTTTTACTTTTGTTCGAGATTGTCCTAAACATGACCGTGTTTAGGAGTCTCTGGCTTTTTAGTTCCGGGGGGGAATGGATTGTGAATGAACCATTTTCCCCGTACACTATATATTTTTTCGCATCCGCCAGTAGCTCCTTCGCTTTTCTTATATCTACTGGCAGATAGTCGAGGGTTCTCCTTGTCGTCTCGGCGAAGGAGAAATTTTGTTTGTTTGTGTTGTTGTTGTCGTTGGTGGTGTTGTTGTTATCATTGTTGTTGTTGTCACCGTTATTGGTCTTGTTGTTGTTGTTATTGTTATTGTTATTGGTGTTGTTTTCGTCCGTCGCATTGTTGTTGTTGTTGCTGTTGCTGCTGGTTCTTTGGGTTGTTGCCATGGCAACGTCAAGTTGTCGGTTAACAGGTGGAGAGAATTCTTCCTCTGGCTGGCCTTTCTTCTTGACCTCTGCTACTGTGACAGCGGCAGGGCGAAGCTGTAAGTTCATCTTCCCCTTTCCTCCTTCGAATTTTGGTGAAGAAGCTTCGGCCATTTAAAAAAATATTGACTTTTCAACAAGAAAAAACTTTTTTTTTGTTTAACTATTTCGCCTAAAGGCGTAGAATATTTTGAGAGACTGACCAGATCAAAGTTTGACCTGGCAGTCCCTCTACAAAATGGTACAAAAATTAAAGTTATCAGACAAGAATTTCTATAGAAATTTAAACAGAACTTACTCAGCAAGTTATACGCGTGTGTCCATCCCAGAGATATAGATAGATAGATAGATAATGCACAATTGTTACATATGGATCAACGAAACTGCGCAGTCGGGACTTTGAAGAAAAAATAGGTATATTTTTGTCTATTAATTCCTGTGTGTGTGTGTGTGTGTGTATTTATATATGTGTATATATTTATGTATATTAATATGTATGAAAACAAGCTTGCACACGCACACATGTATATATATATATATGATGATGGACTCTTCCGTAGATATCCGACGTATGAGTGTCCAACAAAAGTTGATGTGAGAAAGTGATGTTGAACTACACACATAAAGTTTTGTTTTAAGTGGTGAAGGCTTGTGTAGGACCAACCACACTTTTTGGAACTGACGATACATTCTTCGGTGCAAATGTTTGCCACGGAAAATACAACGACAGCCCTCAGCTTTTTATGCCTCGGAGTTTAACCTCTACGTATAAAAAAATATATATATATATATTTGGATGGCCGTTGACCCTGCTGAGTTTCTCCGCCCTTTGCCGGGTCTTGTATTTCATCCCTCATGGTGTCCAAATATCACCCTCCTCGCCAAGCAAGTTTGGTGGGGTTGCCGGTTTAGTAGTCGACGACCCGACCATGAGACAATTTGGACTGGATTACATGTTACCAGTAGCACTCGAGAGCGACCCAACACACACACACACACACACACACACACACACACACACACACACACACACACACACACACACATATATATATATATATATATATATATATATATATCCCACTCTCTGAGCGACAGTAGCTATAACACGAAAAGAAGAAAAGATCAACGGTAACTACTGAGCCGCAGGTTTTATGTCGGAGTTAACCCAGTTTCCTGAGTTGCCTTCTCCTAGAAGAATGCCCTGACAAGGGCTAGGGGTCCTTTACTCCCAGTGGTTTAATTGCGCGATCGGGTATCCAGCCCGACTAATTCTATGTCTTCCCGTATAAAAAAAAAATAATAAAAAAAATAAAAACTCACTTATTGACACTCATACGTGGAAGGTCTCCAGGTATGGATGGCATACAGAGCTCCTACAATATGGTGGTGAGAAACTTCTGCAACATCTTCACTCTTTGTTTGGCATGATATGGGCTAATGAATCCATACCTGAGGACTGGAGAGATGCAGTAATGGTGGTCTTGTACAAGGAAAAGGGTAACAGGAATGATTGTGGGAACTACAGAGGTATATCATTGCTTTCTGTCGTAGGGAAAGTTTTAGGTAGGGTGCTTCTGGACCGTCTGCTGACACACATTGCTGATTGTGTTCTCCCTGAAAGTCAATCTGGTTTTCGTGCTGGACGCGGCACTACTGATATGATCTTCTCAGCTAGACAGCTCCAGGTTTGGATCTGTATCAGGTTTTTGTCGATCTGACAAAAGCTTTCGATACTGTTAACAGAAATGCATTATGGAAGGTTTTCCAGAAACTTGGTTGCCCTGATAAGTTCCTTGCTTTGGTTAGGTCTATCCATGACGACATGAAGGTTTGGGTTAATGTCGGAGGTAACATGTCGGAGCCTATCTCAGTAAAAAATGAAGTGAAACAGGGGGATATTCCAGCATTGAGCCTGTTTGCCATATACTTTGCAATGGTTTTCTATATTGCATTCAGGAATTGCGAGCATGGTGTTTACATCCAATATCGAACCTCAGGCAGTATATTTAACATCAGGCGCTTTGCTGCGAAGACAAAAGTATTTATATCAATCATAAGAGACCTCTTGTATGCAGATGATTGAGATCTTGTAGCGCACACAGAGAGTGATATGCAGCACATTTTGAATGCAATTTCTGACGCTTGCACTGCCCTAGGATTGACTGTCAGTCTCAAGAAAACCGTCGTCAGTACCAACCTGCCCCTGATAGGCAGTACAGTGAACCAAATATCTATGTGTATGGTAAACGACTTGGAGTGGTTGAGCAGTTTGTCTACCTGGGAAGCACTGTCAATCGATACAGCAACCTTGATAATGAAATCCCACTCAGGATTAAGAAAGCAAGTGATGCTTTCGGAAAGCCAGAAAGGCGACTCTGGGGTAGGCGAGACATATGCAATAAGACAAAGGCAAAGGTGTACAAGGCATGTGTGCTCTCTTGTCTTCTTTATGCCTGCGAGACCTGTGTCACATATCGACACCACCTTAAGCAATTGGAGCGTTTCCATCAGATGTGTCTCAGACGGATTCATGGCGTTTACTGGAGGGACCACATAAGTGATGTCGAGATTTTGGAAAGTTATCTGTGTGACAGTATAGAAGCTCTTGTGCTTAAGCAACGACTCCGTTGGAGTGATCACCTTGCCAGGATGAAGGATTCTAGAATACCAAAACAACTCCTTTATGGAGTGTTAGTTAAAGGAAAACGACCTCCACATAAACCAAAAAAGAGGTATAAGGATTCCTTGAAAGCCTCTTTGAGAGACGCTAGCATCTCTGCTGATACATGGGGAAATGTTGCTGCTGATCGTAATAAATGGAGAAAGACGGTATATGAGGGAAAAGTTGCCTTTGAGGCATCTCGAATCGCATACGAGAAAGTAAAGCGGGATGTGAGGAAGAGCATTGCTGTTGCATTTCCAGACAGCGAAGGTCCTCCTATGGCGCTGACATGCAGCGTCTGTGCGAGACTCTGCCTAAGCAAAGCTGGACTCGAAAGTCATCTTCGCAGTCATAAAGTAAGACCAGTGGTTGACTACCAGGCTGCTGTTGGAGATGCTACTCATCATGCTTGCCAAACATGTGGTAGAGAATGTAAATCAGCAGGAGGGCTCAAACAACATGCAAATGTACATGAACTCCAACCACAGCCGGCTGTTGCCAGTGAATGTTTCGGTTGCCAACTCTGTGCAAGACATTTTAGATCATTGGCTGGGCTAAAAAGCCACATTCGATCGCAGCGCTGTTAGTTGCTATCGTGTGTGTGTGTGTAGATATGTTTATGTGTGTGCGCGTGTGTATATATATATATATATATATATGTGTATATTATTATTGTTGTTGTTGTTGTCGTTATTATTATTGTTGTTGTAATTATTATTATTATTGAATGTTATGGTTGACGGAGGCTCGGCTCTGTAAGGTATTGTAAATTTTGACCGCTATAACAATTGTAAATTATTTAAAACTTTAACCAACTTGTAGACAAAAACACCCTCCTCCTCGTGAGAGGGGTCTTTCTGCCCGTTATTTGGCCCACGGGGTTAAATAACCGCTTATTGGGGTTTTGTGCCCAATATTTATTTTAAACAAAAAAAAACATGTCTACGAAAAACATAGGTCACTCCCACTCATTCCGTCTTCTTCTTCCTCAATCGTCACTACAGCAGAGAGAAGATTGTCTCTCTCCCTCCCTTCTCTAAATGTGTCTCTCTCCCTCCCTTCTCTTTCGCAAGCGACGCCAGAAAAGAAAAATCACGTGCAAAGCGTGCAAGATTTCTCCACGACGACGACGACAACGACGAAACAGGTGTGCGGGAAATACGAAAATCCATTTCATTCGTCTGACGTCAGGAATAATAGCAGTAGCAGCCGTAATAACAGCAGCAGCAGCAACAGTGAGAAGGAAAACAACAGTAGCAGCTGCAACAGCATCAGCAGCAGCATAAACAACAACAGCATTAGCAGCAACAGCAACAGCAGCAGCAGCAACAACAACAACAACAACAGCAGCAAAGAAAAACCAATCTCGTTTGCAGGTATCGCAAAGAACCTGGAAACCATCCTCATAACAAATGAGGAATTAGAGGAAGCGAAGAAGATGGTGACAAAAACTGGACACCGAGCAATCTGCAAGGCAGCCGAAAAACTTTTCGAAACCCAACAGCACTGTACGGTCACGTACCGTACAGTAAGTACAAAATCCCGTAGGGTTGAAAGAGCCACAGAGACTCAAATACAAAAAGCCTTGGGGTCTGTGTGGCAGCGGAAAACGCACATCACCCGAGGCAAGAAATATGCCACCGTAGACGTACTTTTTGCCACACCCCAGGAGGCAAAGGCTCAATCCTTAGTGACCCTAAGGAGCGAGGAAATGGTGTTGGTGCCCTCCTACTGCGGGCAAAAAATTGTGAGGGTCAAACTGACCCCCCCCCCCCCCGGGATGGCCCCTTCTTGGCTGGCCGCGTCTGTCCTCGTCGCAATCGAGGACAAAACAACTGTACTGCAAGTACAGAAAAAAGTAAGAGAAGATTGGGTCGGCACCTCCATTGAGATGTTAATCCAAACCAACCAGGAGTGCATCGAAGCTATCCCGGATGTGATAGACTTCGATAACGGCACTCAACTGCCCATAAGTGTTGAGGGCTAACACCCGAAATGCTTTCGCTGTGGATCGAAGACTCACCTCAGGGCCTTCTGCAACGAGAAGACCCTGAGAAAGGAGAACCCCCCCCCCCCCTCCTTCCGAAACCGGCTCCACGGCTACCAGAAACAGGACAAGCGGCAACCAGGAATGTTGCCACCCATACCCACTCCACGGAAATCAAAAACAGCAGCAGCAGTGGAAGTATTAACAACAACAACAGCAATACCAAATGCAGCTGCAACAGAGACTCCAGTGAAAACATCACCAACAACAACAAGTGAAAGAGTGGAGCTGGTACCCTTCCCCGACCTCACAGAATCAGACATGGAGTGTGAGGTGGGAGAGAGATGGCAAAAGGTCGTAAGAAGGCACAAACGCAGAAGCAGCGCATCGTCGCCTTCGAAAAGGGAGGAAAGAAATGAAAAAAGGGTAAAGGCTACTGCAAAGAGATTCATAGCAGCAACACCACCAACACCATCACCACCCACACTAGCACCACCATCACCACCGGCGACAACCCCACCGCCAACAACAACAACACCTCCAACACCACCACCACAAGCACCAACATCGCAAACACAACAACAAAACACACACACCCAGCAACAACGACAAGAAAATAGCAGAACCACACCCCACCCCCAGAAAAACAAATGCACGGCAATAAATACACACAACAAGAAACTAATGACTTACACAATTGAACACACAGACATTTCACAACACGACTACATAATACCAGCACCAATCAAAATGCTAACTAACATAAGACTGCTAAAAATAGCACAGAAACAATACACAAACGTTAAAACGAAATTCTCCTAAGCAGTTGGTGATTTCAGAGACCTAGGAGGGACTCTCAACCGAAGAGTATATTCAGACATACTGATAGAAGAGCCGACGACCAGCCGAAGGGACGATTCAACGGTCCCTTCACCAGACGATCAAGTGAAACGGGATGGAAAAACCATCCCTCCTCTACGAAAAGTACGGTAAGTGGTCTTTCCCATCTTTTCCACTCTATTTTAAACATGACCTCACTCAGAATAGGCAGCATAAATGCGCGTGACTTGGGGTCGTCATGGAAGCAGGGTCACCTGCTCAACGACCTCAGGTCACTAAACATAGATGTAGTGGCCATCAGCGAGACCAGAATCTCCGAAGCACGGGCCTTCGTACCGATCTTCGGCGGCTACGATGTGTACGCATCTCCCAGCCGTCATGGATCGGGGGGGGGGGGGTGCTATGCTTTTTCGGAGAGGTTTGGATCTCGCCATACGGGCCATCTTCCTGGACACAGAGGGTAAGTTGGTGGTGCTGGACATGACCAGCGGAGACGGGCAAGCTTTCAGGCTAGTGGTCGTCTATGCCCCGACAGGAGCAGGGCGGCCTGATTTCTTCCGGCGTCTGGAGACCTTTCTTGGAACGTCCCGCTCTTTAGTGTTAGTGGGCGACTGGAACGGGATCTTAGATGCACGCTGTGACTGTGTGGGATTAGCGGATGAGGGTGGAGGGTGCAAGAGACTCACCAACCTGGTCAGGCGTTTTGAACTGTCTGACAGGTACCGATTGGATTTCCCGAATGTGCCAATGTGGACTTGGACAAATCGCATATGGTCATCCAGATCATATCTAGATAGAGTATTTTGTAGGGAAATAGATAGGTCTAGCATAAGCTGTCCACAATTCAAGATAGTCAGCTACACGGACCACAAATTCGTGATCTGTGTGCTTGACTTAGATAGGCTTCATAGACGAGGACCCGGCTACTGGAAGCTAAACGCGTCCTTACCAGCGCGCAAGGCCTACAGAGACCGGATTAGCGAACTAGTTAAGCGGGCGTTGACGGGGGCCATCGTCAACAACAAGTGGTGGTTTGCTCTGAAAAGAGCGATTAGAATAGAATCGATTAGGTTTAGTAAGGCTTTAGCAATAGAGAAAAATAGAGCAGAGGGAGAACTAGTTAGAAAATTAGACGAGGCGCTTAGCAAAGGCATTGCGACCGACGTGTTTGCGGCGAAATTGGCCCTTGACCAATTCTTCAATGCAAAGCACGAAGGCTGCGTTGTCAGAGCTAGGGTGCGTGCTCTCAGACACGAGGGGACGAAAGCCATTCAATGGGCCCGAGTGGCGGAGGCGCGTCGTGGCAACAAACCCACGATCCGGTCTTTGGTGGACCACGACGGGCGCATGCTACTCGATCCCGGGAAAATGTGTGAAGCTTTTCAGCGACACTTAGCTCAGCTGTTCGGGGGCAGAGGTGGGCCGGGTCGAGGGATGGACTTTAGTGTCTACCTCGACGGACTGCCGCGGCTCTCGGCCACTGAGACGGAGTGTTGCGAAAAGCCGATAACATCCGCTGAAGTAAGGGAGTCAATGACTGGCTGCACAAGGGGTAAATCGCCTGGTTTGGATGGTCTGCCCTATGAACTTTACGTACAGATGCCAGACTTGTTCGGAGGCCTCTTGGCGGACGTCTACTGCAACTGGCAACAGAACGGGAGAATTCCCAGTTCTGTGAACCGAGGAGCGGTGGCACTGCTGAGAACGGATCCGAACAAGGGGGATAACATCGATAATTTCCGGCCCATAACTCTGCTAAACACAGAGTTCAAGATTTTGGCCAAGGTGCTAGCAAAGAGGTTGGCGCTTGTCGTTGGTGGTCTGGTGGGAGAGGCGCAGACATGCGCCATTCCCGACAGATCCATCCACCACAACCTCCACCTCATGCGATACATCGTAGAGACGGTAGCTAGGGAACCTGGCACGGGTGGGTCCTTGATCAATTTAGATCAGTCGAAAGCTTTCGATAGGGTCGACCATCGTTACCTAGCGGCAGTCCTGAGGGCGGCTGGCTTTGGGTCCGTCTTCAGAGGCTGGATCGCTGCCATGCACAGCGACATCTGCTCTGTGGTGAGAGTGAACGGTCACCTTTCGGAACCGTTCAACATCATGTGCTCGGCCGCCAAGGATGTCCCCTCTCGTCCCTCTTGTACGTATTGACTCTCGAGCCATTACTGCACAAACTGGAGACGTTGAGGGGCGTCCCGTGTCAGCATATGCAGACGTTGAAGGGCGATCCGTGTCAGCATATGCAGACGATGTCACCGTAGTGGTGTCGAACGCCAAACACATCGAGGCGATCCGCACTACACTAAGAGAATACGAAGCGGTGACAGGAGCAATGATCAACCAGGAAAAGTCAGTGGACCTGCAGCTCGGCACCTGGAGAGGCAGGTCCATGCCGTCCAACAGCGTCGTCGGACGCTGGACGGACGGACCGGTTAAATTGCTAGGGGTCTGGTTCGGTCCGGACCTCCAGACGGTCAAAAACTGGGACGAGGTGACGAGCAGGGTGGCTTCTCTCACCCAGACATGGGCGGAGAGGAAGCTATCCCTGAAAGGTCGAGCGGAGGTGGCTAACGCGTACATCGCGTCTGTCATCTGCTACAGCCTGACCATCGTACCTTGTCTCAAGCCCCGCCTGACTGCCCTGTAGCGTTTGCTCTTTCGCTTTTTGTGGAAGGGACGCGCTCCGATGGTCAGGCGGTCCATCTGCTGTCAACACCCGCTACGTGGAGGGCTGGGAATGCCGTGGCTGATGATGCGCAGACACGCGCTCAGGCTACGACATCTCCACCTCTTCCTCGACGGTGATCATATGTGGTCGCCGTTTGCTAGACACGTATTTCCCCAGCTCGTTTCCTTGACGGGGCTGCAGTCCTGGGTCAAGCGAAGACCGAGAGGGAGCGCCTGGAGACTGGAATGTCTTCAGGCGCTCACAGCCCTCGACCAATCGGGCAATGTGATCGGTGGAAACTCCACCTCGGCGTTCTATAGAGGATTAGTGGAGGGGAAGAGCGACGACGTACTTGGAGAAACTCTAAGCGTCGACGAAAATCAACTAGCCAATCTCTTCGGGAGAACTTTCGGGCCGGGACCTATGGACAATTTCCAGAAATCTCTGGCCTGGCAGTGCTACCGAGGAGCCTTGCCAGTTCGGGATAAACTCTACAGGCATGGAGGTGCCGTCAGCCGGGCATGTCCGAGATGCGCGCAGTGCGACGAAACCGTCCTGCACGCACTCGTCCAGTGTCCGAAAATTCCTGACTTGTGGGTTTATGTCGAACACCTGCTGTCGCGTGTAGGATGGATCCGGCTATCATCTGAGTCCATCGTGAGGATTGCCCCGCTCTCTTCCTTTAGCCGGGAAGGGCAGGCAGTTTTTATCTGTCTGGTGGCCATGGCGAAAGAGATAGTATGGTGGACACGTTTGAAAGGGCTGAAGACGAGCACTTACCTCTTTGGTGATGCCCTGATTGACTTTTTCAAATTTCATTTGAAAAGGAAAATCAGAGTAGAGAGGGAAGTGCTCTCTTCGCAGCATTTTGTTGAAAGATGGGTGAGAGAAGCAAGAATTGCCCGAGTGAATGGGCCTACTCTGAGTACGTATCTGTAAATTAAAGGTGGAAAACTGGGAGAGGGCACTTGCTTTGGTAGTCAGGGTCACTGTGGCCTTTTACTGGGCTTTCTCCACAAATGTCCCTCCGAAGTCTCCCCCCTATTGGGGAATTTTTCATTGTTATTTTATTGTTACATCCTCTGTTTTTGTTTTTTACACGCAGAAATGCCCATTTGTACCGCCCTGTATTGTCCTGCACTGTCCTTAATGTCTACTTTATGTAAACCCTTGTGGTTAATAAAGAAATCATTATTATTGTTATTACTCTTTGAGTCTCAGTCATTGATGTTAGTTAACTGGAAAGTTTGTTGAAATGAATATCAAGCCACTACCTGCAGCCTCAGATATTCAGGACGTATCGGAGGGTTCTTGCTGTTCCCAGCAAGCATGCCTTTCGAAGCGTTCCAAAAAGCGTGAAGGGGCCAATTTTCTTTAACCATCCCTGGAAACCTTTTGTGATAGTCCCTAGTGCGCCTATGACAATCGGGATCACTTTGACTTCATGGCAGTTCCAAATCCTTTTTACCTCCCACTTTAAGTCCTGGTATCGGTTAATTTTCTCCCTCTCCTTCTCTTGCACTCTCGTGTCGAATGGGAAGGCAACATCCACAATCAGGCACGATCTATTTTCTTTGTCCAAAACCACCAGGTAAAGTCTATTGTGTTCCAGTTTCTTGTCCGTCTGTACCCTAAAATCCCACAGCACCTTCACCTGATCGTTTTCTATCACCTGGCTTATGCTCATACCACTTCTCAGAATGTGGTAAATTGTTTACTTTGCATAGGTGCCAGTGGATCACCCTGCCCATCACATCATGTCTCCAGCCCTTATAGTGAGTCTGGGCTAGGTGTTTACACTCGGATACAATGTGAGCTACAGTCTCCTCTCTCTCTCCACAGATCCTGCACAGTGGGCTAGCCTCCTCCTTGTAAATGTGGTGTTTCAACCACTTCGTTTTGAGGGCCTACTCCTGCGCAGCCATTAACATTCCTTTTGTAGCCTTTTTAAGGTCTCCTCTTTTCAACCAGTTCCATGTCTGCGGATCTCTAAATTCAGTTCTCTCAAAGAAGGTACTATGAAGGGATTTTTCATGAAGGCTGCTCTTTCTCCTTGATGTTATTTCCTCCTTGGACATCCCCTGGCCTATTGTCCCCTCCTTCAGTACAGTTCTGAGCATTGACTCCTTACTATCAGTCACGTATTTGTGTAGGTTGTTTTTCTCCATCTGAACACAGTCCTCTATGCTGATAAGACCTCTTCCACCCTCAGATCTCCTTAAGTAGAGTCTATCGACATCACTCCTCTTGTGGAACATGTAGATAGTCAATAGCTTCCTAGTCTTCCTATCCATTTCTTTTTGTTCAACAACATTCCATCTCAGAATTCCCGCACTGTACCTAATAATAGACACAGCTCGGGAATTTACTGCACTTATGGCATTCCTACTGTTCAGATGTGACTTTAATACGCTCCTTACTCTCCGAAGGTATTCAGTTCTTATCAATTCCTTCATTTTTTTGTTCTTGATGTCATCAGCCTCCAGAACGCCCAAATACTTGTATCCTTCCTCAGAGTCAATTTCCTTTATCATCTCACCTGTTGGTATCTGGATTCCGTTTTATTATTATTATTATTATTATTTGCATTTATCTTGCTTTATGTTTATACGAGTTATCACCAAGTCACAACCAGTGACCTCAAGAGACAACAAGGTCCGCCATGTTCAAGAAAGAACACACATATTCACACATGCATCCTTAGTGTTTAGACTTGTGATGTACTTATATTGACAGGATCTTCCTTAGTATATGGGCAGTTCCCATTAGTACTATCTTTTGTATTTCTCCTATACGCGGGTTTCCTGGGATTTGCGATAAGTAGTCGTTAGACCCCTTAGGTATCATTCCCAGAGCGCCTACAACCACTGGTATTGTTTTAGTTCTCAATTTCCACATTTTTCCAATTTCTATCTCCAGGTCCTTATACTTGCTCAATTTTTCAAATGTTTTTATAGATACATTCTTGTCTATTGGAACAGACATATCAATTAGCAGGCATACCCTCCTTTGAAAGTCCTTCAATATTATATCAGGTCTATTTGCATTATTATTATTATTATTATTATTATTATTATTATTATTATTATTATTATTATTATGGGGGTTTTTTCTCGTGCAATGGCCATACTCGATAACGAGGGGGAAGCCATCATATATATATATATATGCATACGCTATTTGGCAAATAACTACATGTATCACCTATCCCTCCTTTTCACTCTCTCGATCCGTAAATATTCTCTCTCTATATATATATGTATATATATATATATATATATATATATATATATATATATATATATATATATATATATATATATATATATATATATATATATATATATATATATATATATATGTATATATATATATATATGTATATATATATATATATATATATATATATATATATATATATATATATATATATATATATATATATAAACTAATATATATCCTCCATTATACTGTATCGTTTTGATGTGTTGTACTCCGTTGATTTGTAGCATATATATATATATATATATATATATATATATATATATATATAAATGAAAGTTAGAGTTAATAACTCATACTGAAACTCTGTAATTAACAAGCTCAAAGTATAAATACTGAGCATTATAACAATAATAATATATGTAGTAAGGAACACAGTAAATCGTGTGTCTAATATTACAGGGGTTGAAGAACCACATTTGTTTGAAATATTTAACCATGAAGCAGACAGAATAATGAAATTAAATAAAATTATATTATACAAACCGCCTCAATAACAATTATATCACTCGGACAGATTAGGGATTAATCTGTTCGCCCTGGGTGTATTTGTAACAGATAATCCACGGGCAATGGAAATTATATTTACAAAACCATATTTATGAAATAAATATGGTTTTACAAATATAGTTTCCATTTGTTAATATATCCTATATATATATATATATATATATATATATATATATATATATATATGAGGGTGTTAAAGTTTGCTTGAAGCATTGTGAAATGTGTAAAATACGTAGTTTAGAAAGCCACAACAATGCAGCTTCTACAGCCCACTATCTTTCACACACACACGCACTCACACATATACACACTTACACATATACACACACAGTTACACACACATATATATTTACACACACTTATTTTACGGCTTTCACACGCTAGCGCACCCTCTTGATTTAACCCATTTGGTCAGTAGCTTTTGCCACAGCCTATCACGCGCACGCGCATTCTTTCCCTCATTTAAATTTTCTCCCCATAACGGCATTCCTGTTTTAACGACATCACAACTTTCTCCGGCTTAGCCTGTTCCCCCCCTTTTTGGAACTTTCCCCCGTTGATGGGCGTGAGCCCGAAATATTGGGATTAAATCTCCACTACGGTAACCCTTCTACCTTTGTTTTGTTTTCATCTTTGTCTCTCTCAATTTTCACTTTCTCCTATTTCTCCTATCTATCATTCACTTCCTACCTCGAGACTTCCCATCTGCATTGTTGTGGCTTTCTAAACTACGTATTTATATATATATATATATATATATATATATATATATATATATATATATATATATATATATATATATATATATATATATATATATATATATATATATATATATAATTATAAATGTAAGCTTTCGCCGTATTTTGACTAAAGAAATTAAAGAAATTATTTAGCCTGATAGTGGGGTTAAGACCCTCGGAGAAATGGAGGGTTCTTAACCCCACTATCAGGTTAAATAATTTCTTTAATTTCTTTAGTCAAAATACGTGGATAGCTTACATTTATAATAATTTTAAACCCTCTCGCTGTTTCGAAAATATTCTTACTTGATATATATATATATATAGTTTAACGCTTGATATTGTTCGAAGAGAGTTTTAACATTTCGGATGTTAGTTCTTCTTCAGGAGATAGAATAAGAAATAAAAGAAGAAATAGAAATATAGAGAAGAGTGAGAAGAGGGGGAAGCGTTAAAAGATTCTGGGTGGAGAGAACGCACGTTAGTGTTCAAATGTGACAACACCTCTGGTGAGGATGAAATTCGACTGACTCGTGTGTGCTAGATGTCCTGGATATCTGGAAAGACATGAAAGCAATAGTAGTCAGTAAGAACATTACTCCACTTATAGATGGCTCTCTTTACTAAGCCTCTCTAGTAACGTCTATGCGATGTGTCTGATAAGGAGAAGTAGGGATATTGTCAAAGCTGACTAAATATTCACTGCGCAGCAAATCACCAAGAAATTGTGTGCGTATTGCCAAGGGGGTTTTGCTTGTTATATGGACTTCGAAAAGGTACACGATCGCATGACACAGGATTTGTTGGGGAAGGTTTTGCATGAGTATGGGAATGATGGACAGCATCTTGTTGCGATGAAGTCACTATATGAATGCCCTAGTACTTTTGTTCGGATAACTGGTGCTAAGTCGAAACCACTCAATATATATGTCGGATTCTGGCTACGGTGCCTACTTTCACCTCTCCTTCATGAACAAGATTGATATGTAGCCGAGTTGGAAGTAGTATCAAAACCGACATTGTGGTATTCGTTTCGGCGTTCTGGGGTTTCTGAGTTCAAACCCGCTAACGTCAATTTTGTCTTTAATTCTTTCGAGGGCGATAAAAGTACCGGCTCTATAGGGTGGTCTATTCCTTCTCACTTCCACTCACTCATTTACTCTCTCTCTCTCTCTCTCTCTCTCTCTCTCTCTCTCTCTCTCTCTCTCTCTCTCTCTCTCTCTCTCTCTCTCTCTCTCTCACTCTCTCTCTCTCTCTCACACTCTCTCCTTCTTTGGAGGAAATCGGCTATATTCAACCCTGGAGAAGTGGTTGGGTACCATTACGTTTCAATGCACCCAAAATACGCCGGATGTCACGACGGTGCCCCTACCATTCAATCAGGAACTACGACTCCATATATACAAACTGTAAATTGCTTTTACTTAACTACCCCCTGCTTCATCAAAACTATATTTATTAATCGTTGTGTAGTGTTGGCAGCTCTAAATGACCCATGAAAGACTGAAACATATCCGTAGGCAACTGAAAATCAAGAAGGAAATACTCTCCTAGTAGCAACCCACGCACACTCAGCTTCCATTAATTGTTGATTACTCTTCATAACGATATTACTTTTTACGTTTCTATATTGCTTTTCATTCTTGTGCAAACCCATAATCATGTATGTATGTATTTATGTATGTATGTATGTATGTATGTATGTATGTATGTATGTATGTATGTATGTATAACAAAACACACACACACACGCACACAACACAACAACAACATCAACTGCCACCACCACCACTACCGCCGCCGTCATCACCATCACCAGCGACCGGGCCTTAAGAAAACAACTTTAATAATAATTTTTCTGCTTTTGGCACGGATCCAGCGACTGGCCCAGCGCATCACTGGTACTCTCTTTTGTTGACTCCGTGGGGATGAAAGGCAAGGTTGACCTCGGCGGGATTTGAGCTCAGAGCGTGGAGGGCCGTGACTCTATGCTGTAAAGCAATTATAATAATACTGGACTGTAATACGATCGGCTTCAACTATACAAACTCTTGAAAGTCAGCAGTTGACATAATCTTGTAATCTTGTATCAGTAATGACGGTAATATATATATATATATATATGTGTGTGTAAGTGAGTAGAGTAGCGTGTGTGTGTTTGTTTGTATGTATGAGTGTTGCTGTGTGCGCGCATATGTATGCGCGTGTGTGTATGTCGTACGTATAAGTGTCAATAAGTGATTTTCTTTTTTTTTTTTCTTTTTTTTTTTTGCGCGGGGACATAGAAATAATCGGGCTGGATGCCCGTTCGCGCAGTTAAACCACTGGGAGTGAAGAACCCCTAGCCCTTGTCAGGGCATTCTTCTAGGAGAAGGCATCTCAGGAAACTGGGTTAACTCCGACATAAAACCTGCGGCTCAGTAGTTACCGATGATGTTGATCTTTTCTTCTTTTCGGGTTATAGCTACTGTCGCTCAGGGGTGGGATTAGCTCAGTGCACAGTCTTTCCTCACTTTAAAAATATTCGTCACGCACAGGCATTGCACGAGTGCATTAATAATTATTAATAGTGTACTATTATTATTATTATTATTATTATTACTATTATTATTACTTTTTTTTTTTTTTTTTCCAATTCAATGATGTTCCAGAACAATATAAAAGAGATAATTGGCAATTTGGTTCTGGAACAAAAAAGATCATTGGCAATAAGGGCAGGGACCCCAGGTTATCACAGCCTGGGCCCGCTCGTCATCGTGCCATTGTAATAGAGCCAAACAAGGCATTTAGTCTTGGCTGCTGGAACATACGGACGCTGCTTGACAGGGATTCCTTGGGGCGTCCTGAACGAAGGACCGCTCTTGTTGCAAAGGAGCTTCGACGTTACGATCTTGAGATCGTGGCTTTATCTGAGACGAGGCTAGCTGGAGATGGTCATCTTACGGAATTTTGTGGAGAATATACATTCTTCTGGAAAGGAAGAGATGAAGGAACCAGAAGAGAGGCTGGGGTAGGATTTGCTGTTAAGACTGTGCTTGTGAACAAATTAGAAGAATTCCCAGTAGGGATTAGTGAGCGTCTTATGTCCATGAAAGTTCCGCTGGACAAGGGAAGATATGTTACCCTGGTGAGTGTGTATGCTCCAACTATGAGTTCTGTCGATGAGGAAAAGGTGTCCTTTTACCATGCCTTGAAAGGTGTTTTAAGAAATATCCCTCAGGCAGACAAAGTCATCGTGCTTGGTGACTTTAATGCTAGAGTGGGTAGGGATTTTAACACATGGAATGTAATCGGAAGGCATGGGGTGGGAAAGTATAACAGCAATGGTATGCTCCTGGTGCAGATGTGTGAAGAGCTGGATCTGTGTGTTACCAACACCATGTTCCAACAAAAGAACAAATTCAAGACCACATGGATGCATCCTGCATCTAAGGAATGGCATCTTTTGGACTACGTCCTAGTCAGGATGCGTGACAGACAGGATGTGCAGTGTGTTCGTGTTCTTCGTGGAGCTGAGTGCTGGACGGACCACCGCCTGGTACGCGCAAAAGTGAAACTAATCACTAAACGTAAAATCCGGGCTCCTGGTGTTGCCCTGCCCAAAAGATTGAATGCTGCTCGTCTTAAGGATAAAAATGTGAAGAGGACATTGGAAGAAGAGATGCAGGCTGCAGATCTTGGTGAGGATTGGCGGACCCTTAAAAAGTCGGTTTATGATGTAGGCAGGCGTGTTCTGGGATTGGCGCAGAGGAAACGTCAGGACTGGTTTGATGAGAACGATGTACATATAGAAGACTTGTTGGCTGATAAGAGGCGTGCTCTGTCACGCTGCTTGACGGCAAAACCACAGGAGAGGAATATGTTGCATGAGGAACTCAGGGATGTAAAATCACGTGTTAGGCGGAGTCTTTCTCAGATGAAGGATCAGTGGTGGAGTGAGAAGGCTGGTGAGATACAAACTGCGTCTGATTCCAATAACACAAAGCTGTTGTACAGTCTCTTGCGTGAGGTTTATGGACCCTCTTCTTCTCTGGTGACACCGCTTCGCAGCAAGGATGGCAAAGAACTTCTTCGTGACTCACAAGGAATTCTACGAAGGTGGCGAGAGCACTTTGATGATCTTTTGAATTAGCCGTCTGTCGTGAGTGAAGATTTCCTCAATCTCATTCCAGAAAGTCCTGTGAAAGTAGCTCTCGCAGAACCTCCGACGCTTGTGGAGGTTGCAGTGGCTATTTCGAAGCTGAACAGTGGAAGATCTCCAGGTATGGATGGCATACATGCTGAGCTCCTACAATATGGTGGTGAGAGACTCCTGCAACATCTTCACTCTTTGTTTGGCAGGATATGGGCTAATGAATCCGTACCTGAAGACTGGAGAGATGCAGTAATGGTGGTCTTGTACAAGGGAAAGGGTTACAGGAACGATTGTGGGAACTACAGAGGTATATCATTGCTTTCTGTCGTAGGGAAAGTTTTATGTAGGGTGCTTCTGGACGGTCTGCTGACACACATTGCAGATTGTGTTCTTCCTGAAAGTCAATCTGGTTTTCGTGCTGGACGCGGCACTACTGATATGATCTTCTCAGCTAGACAGCTCCAGGAGAAGTGCATGGAACAAGGCTTGGATCTGTATCAGGTGTTTGTCGATCTGACAAAAGCTTTCGATACTGTTAACAGAGATGCATTATGGAAGGTTCTCCAGAAACTTGGTTGCCCTGATAAGTTCCTTGCTTTAGGTAGGTCTTTCCATGATGACATGAAAGCTTGGGTTAATGTCGGGGGTAACGTGTCGGAGCCTATCTCAGTAAAAAATGGAGTGAAACAGGGGGATATTCCAGCACCGACCCTGTTTGCCATATACTTTGCAATGGTTTTCTGTATTGCATTCAGGAATTGCGAGCATGGTGTTTACATCCGATATCGAACCTCAGGCAGCATATTTAACATCAGGCGCTTTGCTGCGAAGACAAAAGTATTTACATCAATCATAAGAGACCTCTTGTATGCAGATGATTGCGATCTTGTAGCGCACACAGAGAGTGATATGCAGCACATTTTGAATGCATTTTCTGACGCTTGCACTGCCCTAGGTCTGACTGTCAGTCTCAAGAAAACCGTCGTCATGTACCAACCTGCCCCTGGTAAGCAGTACACTGAACCAAACATCTATGTGTATGGCAAACGACTTGGAGTGGTTGATCAGTTTGTCTACCTGGGAAGCACTGTCGATCAATACAGCAACCTTGACAGTGAAATCTCACTTAGGATTAGGAAAGCAAGTGATGCTTTCGGAAAGCTAGAACGGCGACTCTGGGTTCGGCGAGACATATGCAGGAGGACAAAGGTAAAGGTGTACAAGGCATGTGTGCTCTCTTGTCTTCTTTATGCCTGCGAGACCTGGGTCACATATCGACACCACCTTAAGCAATTGGAGCGTTTCCATCAGATGTGTCCCAGACTGATCCATGGCGTTCGCTGGAGGGACCACATAAGTGATGTCGAGATTTTGGAAAGCTCTATGTGTGACAGTATAGAAGCTCTTGTGCTTAAGCAACGACTCCGTTGGAGTGGTCACCTTGCCAGGATGAAGGATTCTAGAATACCAAAACAACTCTTTTATGGAGAGTTGGTTAAAGGAAAACGACCGCCACATAAACCAAAAAAGAGGTATAAGGATTCCTTGAAAGCCTCTCTGAAAGACGCTAACATCTCTGCTGATACATGGGAGAATATTGCTGCTGATCGTAATAAATGGAGAAAGACGGAATATGAGGGAAAAGTTGCCTTTGAGGCATCTCGAATCGCATACGAGAAAGTAAAGCGGGATGTGAGGAAGGGCATTGCTGTTGCACTTTCAGACGGCGAGGGTCCTCCTATGGTGCTGACATGCAGCGTATGTGCGAGACTCTGCCTAAGCAAAGCTGGACTCGAAAGTCATCTTCGCAGTCATAAAGTAAGACCAGTGGTTGTCTACCAGGCTGCTGTTGGAGATGCTACTCATCATGCTTGCCAAACATGTGGTAGAGAATGTAAATCAGCAGGAGGGCTCAAGCGACATGCAAAAGTACACGAACTCCAACCACAGCCGACTATTCCCAGTAAATGTTTTGGTTGCCGACTCTGTGCAAGACATTTTAGATCATTGGCTGGGCTAAAAAGCCACATTCGATCGCAGCGCTGTTAGTTGCTATCGTGTGTGTGTGTGTGTGTGTGTGTGTGTGTGTGTGTGTGTGTGTGTGTGTGTGTAGATATGCTTATGTGTGTGCGTGTGTGTGTATATATATATGTATATGTATATTATTATTGTTGTTGTCGTTATTATTATTGTTGTTATTATTATTATTATTATTATTGTTATTAATGTATGTGTGTATATGTGTGAGTGTGTGTGTGTGTGTGTGTGTGTGTGTGTGTATATGTGTATGTATATGTATATGTATATATATATTTTTTTTATTTATTTTTTTATTTTATTTTTTTTTTAAATTTATTTATTTATTTTTTATTTATTTTTTATTTATATATTTATTATTATTATTTTTTTTTTCTTTCTCCTCGTGCAATGACCATACTCGATAACGAGGGGCAGCCATCATGTATGTATTTGACAGGTCACCGGTTGGTGCTACTGGTAACATGTATCCCAGTACAACCTGACTCATGGTCGGGTCGTTGGCGACTAAACTGGCAACCCCACCAAGGTTTCTTTGTGAAGAGGGTGACTTTGGACCTCCTGCAGGACTAAAAACAAAACCTGTCAAAGGGCAAAGGAGCTCTTAAGAGTCAATGGCCATCCAAAATCACCGGGAGAGATGACCCCTTAGCCTTTGTCAAGGCAGAATTCTAGGAGAAGGAAAACTCTGATATAACACCTGCAACCCTGATGGTATCCAATGATGTTGACTTGTTCTTCTTTTTGGTAAATATCATCTTGGTTAAGCGAGTGGGACTGGCTTTGTGCAGTGCCTTTGCTCACTATAAAAGCTTCACGGCACAGGCATTGCTTTATATCTGGAGATCTGTCTGCACTTGTCATCACATGGTACCATAGGCCCAGCACTATGTGTCAATAATTGTCACAGGTGTAGTGTTTGTACCAGAGTTTTCAAGTCACTTGCTGGACTAAAAAGTCACACTCATTAAGCGCATCGGTAGGGGTTCTCTTACATGGATATAAAGTAGTGGCCGTACTCGAAAACCAGTTGGCAGCCACCATGTATGTATGTATGTATGTATGTATGTATGTATGTATGTATGTATGTATGTATGTATGTATGTATGTATGTATCTATGTATGTATGTATGTTTCCTCTGGTTTTATAATTTCACAAAGTTTTACCAATAGAGAGAGTCGGTTTCTATCATAGACACAAGACTCTCTCACTGGAATTTACACAACATCAACTAGGTAGATATGTATGTATGCAAGCATGTGTAGATATGGATGTTATTGTATGTGTGGATGTTTATGTTTCGAGTTGTATGTATGCATGTGTACATGCGTTGTATCTGCAGTTATATATCTGCGTTGTATATGCAGTTATTAGATGCAAAATATTTGGAATGTTTTACATATTCTTACTGTTCCATTAATGGATTGTACTTGTAATTTCTTAACTAGTTGTGTTATTTCTGTTCCTGTGAAGTCCAGCTTCTCAAGATTTGTATTGAGGCAGTTACTAATATACTCCAGTGCCCCAATAATCACAGGCATAAATCTGAAGGTGTAATCAGGGTAGTATCTGCAGATTTCTCATCAGTTCTGCTTAAATATTCTCTTTTTCGCTAATCTTTGATATTATATGTATGTATGTATGTATGTATGTATGTATGTATGTATGTATGTATGTATGTATGTATGTATGTATGTATGTATGTATGTATGTATGTATGTATGTAAAATCGCATGGCTTAGTGGTTAGAGCATTGGGCTTGAAATCGGAAGGTTGTGACTTCGATTGTCGGACGTGGTTAATGCGTTATGTCCTTGACACTTCATTTCACATTGCTGCAGTTTACTCAGCTGTAGAAATGAGTTGCGAAGTCACAGGTACCAAGCTGTATCGGCCATTGCCTTTCCCTTGGACATCATCGGTGGCGAGGAGAGGGGAGGCTGTTATGCATAGATGGGACACTACTGGTCTTCCACAAACAAACTTGCCTGGACTTGTGCCTCGGAGGGAAACTTCCTTGGTGCAAATCCCATGGTCATTCGTGACCGAAGGGGTCAATGGAAAAGATGTATGTACGGATTGATGGGCATTGTGCCAAACGTAGAAACATTTTTATAACATTATATATATATATATATATATATATATATATATATATATATATATATATATATTGGGAGTTTCAGCTTTGCCATTCATCCTTATGAGATTGATTAAAAAAAGTACCAGTCTAGTACTGGGATCGATTCTTCCTCTATATCTCTTTCTCATTGTCTCTCCTCTCTCTCAGTTTCTATCTTTCTCTGGAAGAAATGTACTGTACTCAGGCTTGGAGAGGGATGGGCTCCGCCAGGCTTTAAATGCCCAATAAACGACGTTCCGGGGCCACACACACATATATATATATATGTGTGTGTGTGTGTGTGTGTGTGTGTGTGTGTGTGTGTGTGTGTGTGTGTGTGTGTGTGTGTGTGTGTGTGTGTGTGTGCGCGCGTGTGTGTGCGCGTGTGTGTGTGTGTGTGTGTGTGTTTCTTCTGTAAGATTCTTGATGTGAAATCGTGTGTTGAAACCGATATTGTTATATTTCGGGAATGGTCATTTGCCAATATAAAGAAACACTCGCACCATATATTACTTTATCTTTATTGTTAGTTATTCATTTTCTTTTAAAAGTTCTTTCGTCAAACGTTCTATGACCTCCTCAAGACAGACACAGAAACACATCGAGATAACACGGAAAAGCAATATTCTCCTCTTCATTCGCCCACTATAGCTCATGTAACAATCCGGTTTCGATACATAAGGTGGTACCGGCCTTATAGCTGTATCACTAACGCATCTACAAAATACGAGTAAATCTTTCGATTGGATGGGACAACCAGTAGCCAAAAAAAAACGGACTCTCTTCAAAAGTATCAATAACAAACAGGTTGCTGGAAAATACCAACGTGAAAAAATACAACAAAATGTATTGAGATATGAAAATATGAACAAAACAAATTATTGGGTCTAAATACAAAGCAAAGCAGTAAAACGGATACATTTGTGCACAGATAAAACGCTAAGGAATAGAAATATGTATTACGGATCATGCGATCTGAGGCTGAAGAACACAAATATAAAAATTAGCACAAGTAAAAAAAAATATATGCCCTGAAGACAACTTGGTAAAAGTGTTTCCGCGGAGAAAAGTCAGCGATATCCGTTGCATTAGTCATTTCACATCGCGTACTTCTTCTTCAGTTGTGAAGCCTTATTTTGTTTGTTAGCCCAAACTCGTTGACAGGTCGGGGTTTCATAGCAGTATTTATGTGGCTCATACACGTAGAAGCCAAGGCTTGGGGCAACCACAATGCGAACGCACTCATTATGATGAAAGGTACTGGGTGGTGAAGAAGGCACCGAATCAAGCCACTCGCCGCTGCTTGTTTGCGAAGCAAACTGAAGGCAAATGAAACGTCATCGACCAAGGGAAGATTCAGTCTTCGTGCAGATTGATTTACATTTGAAGTCATTCTAGGGGCGTTGCTAACCTACGTACTGGAGGTCAGTGAGGCCGATAATCCTGACAGGCAGCACTGAAACTCGTTCCTGGTCCACATTAAAATCGGATGTTTTACAGAAAATTTCGTGGATAAGGGCACGACTGGAAACTATTGAAGAAAGATAAGCCAGAAATGGTAAATCAGAAGATGTGCAGCGCCGAATCTCACGCGGAGTTCTCGACTACTGCCAGCCTATGTTGTCGAACCTGATGTCAGAAATGAGTTTGGTGCAATTTCACACGATCATTAGCACACACACATTCTCATTATCATATACACATATAAACAGGCAATGAAACGTTATCGCTTACATACACACACATATACATGTATATATATATATATATATATATATATATATATATATATATATATATATATATATATATATATATATATATGTGCGTGTGTGTGTGTGTGTGTGTGTTTCACAAATCGACATCATCGAAAATATCACAACACATACATACACGGATTTCCCAAACGCACAAATATCAGGCATCTTAACACACACACACACAAGCATTTCACAAACACTCACATCATGACATACGCATACACAAACAAACTGTGATTCTATCACACATTCTCGTTATCACACGCACACACTTACATAAACGTATGTTGTGTTAGATGAGGAGCACTCCAGTTGATTTAATCAACGGAACTGCCAGCTCGTGAAATTATCGTGTAAGTAACTGAGCATTCAACAGACACGTGTACTTTTGACGCATTTCCCAGGGAGATTCACTATGACACAATATATAACATGGCTGGCCCGTTGAATTACAAGTACAACTCATTTTTTTGTTTTTAGTTGAATTGACTGAAGCAACTTGAAATAAAGAGTTTTGCTCAAGGGACACAACGCGTCACTCGATTTGTAAATTGAACTCACGACCTTACCATCGTGAGCCCAGCAGCTTAACTACTATGACATGCGCCTTCGCAGACACCAGCAAACACATAAACTAAAGCTATCGCTGTCACATTATCCCTTTCATCATACACGCAGGCAAATCTCACAAGCAGTGGACTGTCCAGTTTATTGACCATCTAATAATGCAGAATCAATCTCCTGGTCGAGACACAGACTTTGGTCACCATAGAAATTGTCAGTCGAACATAAAGTTCGACATCACTGCGCATGACCACTAGGAAATGTTTTATTGTCTGGAGTGTGCTTGTGTGTGTGTGTGTGTGTGTGTGTGTGTGTGTGTGCGTGCGCGCGCGTGTGTGTGTGCGTGTGTGTTTGTGTGTATGTGTGTCTGTGTGTGTTTATATTCTGTGTATTTATATCATATTCTATGTTCACTAACACACATAAACACACATACATATATACATATATACACATAAATACACATACACACACATACACACATACATACATATATACATCCATTACATATATATATATATATATTCATATATATATATATATATGTATATATATATATATATATGTATATATATATATATACACATATATGCTTTTGTCTAGTCTAAACAATAACTTTTCCAAGCACCCACTTTACTTTTCATTAAATAACACCCACCTCGTTTTATGTCTACCATATACTTGGATTTGGCGGCCTCTGTTGTATATATATATGCACTTGTGTATGCACATCTGTATGGATTTGTGTGTAGATGTGTGTGTGTGTATGTGGGGGTAGGTGTGAGTGTATGTACAAGTCAACCAACATAAGTGTTTTTATTTGTAAACTTTCTATTTGACTCTAACCATCATTTTCAGTATTACCTCCTCACATACATTCCTCAATTTGTATGTGTGGATGTGTGTGTTTGTCTGTGGGGGTGGGTGGGAGTGTATGTGCAAGTCAACCAACATAAGTCTTTTAATATGTAAACTTTTTATATGTAAACTTTCTAAGTATTTGACTCTAACCATAATTTTTAGTAGTACCACCCCACATAAATTCCTCAATTTAAGAATGACCTGTAGTATCGAATTTCATACTATAAACCTCAATTGAATATATATCTGACCAGGAATGCTTTTTGTGATAATCAGTCATATGGAACTATTGTCATCTTGCCAGACGGTTTGAACTTTACAACACCACCTGCCTCTTTGAGGTCAAATACCAACCCTACTAGCATCTACAAACTGACCAATGGGAATTAAGATTATTCCTGGTGACAACATTAAATTATCCCTAACGAGCTCATATGTCCCAAGGCTCTGATACCAACAACACCAAAAACACATAGCTGGCATATCTAAGAACTAACTAACTGCCTGATGAGGTCATAGCCATTCAATGGCTATCATCGAAATATATATAGCAGTAAATAAAGGATTATGAGTTCATGCAATTGACTTGTTTCGTCACTATATATATATATATATATATATAGGGCAGGTAAAATTCATATGTATATATATATATGTTTGCGTGTGTGTGTGTGTGTTAAATAATAAATGTTAATGCGTAGCACATCTATTAGAATATCTAGGATCATTTTATTGTAGACGTAACATCAGTTTCTGTTTTGTATTTTTTTACTTATAAACCTCGCTGTAATAATTGTTTCTACTTTTGGCACAAGGCCAGCAATAACCCAATACATTACTGGTACTTTATTTTATCGACCCCGTAAGGATGAAAGGCAAAGTTAACCTCGGCGGGATTTGAACTCTGACCATAAGGGGCCGTAACTCTTTGCTGCAAAGCATGGCCTCAGACCCTCTACCGATACTGCCAATCCACCTCGCTGTAATAATGGTTTCTTATATAGGCACAAGACCAGTAATTTTTGGGGAGGGGAAAGTCGATTAAATCGACCCTAGTGCGTGACTGGTACTTTATTTTATCAACCCCATAAGGATGAAAGGCAAAGTTAACCTCGGCGGGATTTGAGCTCAGATCATAAAGAGCCGTAACTCTATGCTGCAAAGCATGGCCTCCGACCCTCTACCGATACCGCCAATCCACCGCCTCACCTCGCTGTAATAATGAAATGTAAGCGTATTTTATTATTTTCTCCGTACACAGAAGACCATGCGAGATTGCATTTAAAAAAAGACGTTGTAATGCGGTAGAAAAATACAAAGAGAAAATGATGACAAATAAAACGTAGGCTAGTTAAGGAAGAATATATCGATCGTTCGATTTTTTTAACTCTTTCAGCTCCACATTTGAACAGAGGATATTAGCCCTGGAATATCATGTTGAAACACGGGTGAAACATTACTTTGTTTTTTTTTATTTGTCATTATTTGCGGTGGATTGGCTCTATCGGTAGAGGGTCAGACGCCATGTTTAGACGCATAGAGTTACAGTCCTTACCATTCTGAGTTCAAATCCCGCCGAGGTTAACTTTGCCTTTCATCCTTACGAGGTCGATAAAATAAAGTACCAGTAATGCACTGGGTAATTGCTGGCCTTGTGCCAAAAGTAGAAACAATTATTTGTCCTTTGTATTTTTCTAATGCATTGTACCGGCTTTTTGAAAATGATCAGTCTTCTATTACATATCTCACAATGCTTCGTAATAACTACACTATTTTAAATAATATATAGTTATTGCACAGCACGTAATCTGTGAAACACGCAAAGCCAATTTCTTATTTAAAGAAAGTAGAGCAAAAAATTGTCTGTTTTCCAAGCGATGCATATAAATCTACATATTTCGGGGTTGATAAAAAAGTGCCAATCCAGAGTAGTGGAATGGCGAAATTTGGTCGAAGGACAGATGGTATATTTTCGGTTCTTTTAGTGCCGAATACTTTTGCGACGTTAATGGTGTCGAGCTTCAGACCATTCCCTAGGGAATCATCAGAGGCGTGAAGACATGAGAATTATATGCAGTCGCGTCTGATCGTCTTCTACTAAAACAAAACCGGGCGAGGAACTTTCCTTTCCAGGTGCAGATTTATTGTCTGATGAGAAGCTGGGGTGCACACACACACACACACACACACACACACACACACACACACACACACACACACACACACACACACACACACACACACACACATACACACACACACACACACACACACACAGATTAAAGGGAGATTGTGGCGCGTTAAGGTGAGGGGGAGAAAGGTTTGGAAGGAGAAAATAAGTTGCTGTTCTCTCCGTCAGCACGAGTCATTGGTGCACTATGTGCGAGCCCGAAGACACTGAGGTGGCGTGTGGAGTTGCCGGCGGATCAAAAATCTAATTATATATATATATATATATACATATATATATATATATATATATATATATGTGTGTGTGTGTGTGTGTGTGTGTGTGTGTGTGTGTGTGTGTGTGTGTAAAAGGTAACAGAAATAACAACACAATCGGTACAGTATATGGAAGGTATACATTAGGTTAACGCTTGATATAGCAGGAAGAGGGTCTTAACGTTTCGGACGCTAGTCCTTAAACAGAAGAAAGAATGAGAAATGAGATAGATTGAGGGGACGAGCGGGATGGAATTGGAAAAAATGTCTTTAGATAAAAATAACAGGTCCATTCATGTTGACATCTCTTGCAAAACTGTTGGCGCTGTATGATTTATTTTTCAGAAAAGTGGATTGTGGATCACGTCTACCTGAAGTGGAAAAAATAAACGTTTTGTAAAAAGAGCTATACTTGTGCACGTGCGTAAGCGTGTGTGTGTGTGTGTGTGTGTGTGTGTGTTATAGGTCCGTACGAAGCTAAGAAGAAAAGTGTGTGTATATGTGAGTAAAAGAGTGTGTGTGTGCATGTAAGTAGGAAGCTATGAGCAAAAGTATGTTAATATAAGGGTGTGTATGTGTCTATACAGAGCAGTGAAGGGAAAAGTGGAGTGAGCATATATAGTCGGCCTGTATTAGTTGTAAGAGAAGCTGCTAATGATCAAGAGAAAGCCATAGGAATCTAGGTGTGTGATAATGAACGGGGTATTAGAGAAATTGGGGAGGTGAGTTGAGTCCAAGATAGGACCCAAGGCGGTGAATCAGACTTTGTTCAATCCTGGTGCGCGAGGCCTGTGATCCATGATGTAAAAGGACACCCAGGACTGAAACATGTAGGGAAGGAGTATCCAAACTGAGTCGTATGTCCCTCAAATGTTCGGCAAAACGGTCCGCCATATATATTCCTCTGAATCGGACTCCCTCTCTTCCTTACTGTGATCTTGTTTATGATCGTCCAGCTCACTTTACGCCTACATATGCCCACCGCTCTCTCAACACTCCTGATCTTATCCATCAGCACCTCTTCTCTGTCTTAAGTGTAAGCGACATAGAGTTCTTCCTTCCTCACCCCAACATTCACTACAGTAGTGAAGAACCCGTATCTCCTCGTCACACTCTCCTCAGTCCCCACATTCTCTTTCTCCTCCGCCTCTCCTCATAGAGCATTGAACCTGTTCCTCACCTCTACTGTTTATTTCTCCTGTAACTCATCATCTTCCTTGAAAGTTCCCCAGTCATAGATAGAGCTCTCCGAGGCTTAGCCTTAATATTTCTTAAGCTCACCTGACCTCACTCAAAACAAGCCG
Organism: Eledone cirrhosa; assembly: GCA_964016885.1. NCBI lineage: Eukaryota > Metazoa > Mollusca > Cephalopoda > Octopoda > Eledonidae > Eledone > Eledone cirrhosa. The sequence continues at coordinate 335,897,933 of OZ024742.1, read as the reverse complement.
GGGTTCACTGCCTAGTTTACTGAAATAACTGTAGGGTTCTGTGTTTAGAATACTATTCTGCCACTTCCTCCTCATCAGAATGAAATCAATGTTGGTCAGATACATATCAGAGATGTAGCTCCACATCTTCCCTGGATTCTTCCTAAACCGTATATTGGTTGCCATTAGGTTCGCCTCCAGCAGGGTGTCCCTGAGTAGCCTTCCGTTTCGGTTAGTGTTGTCTTGGAAATACCAGCAGGGATCTTCACTGCTCTCTCATCACTGTCCGCCCCAGTTTGACTATAGGCTGAGATGACTGTCAGTCTTGAGATTCCATTGAATGTCACGCAAAAACTTGTGGGCAGACAGGTATGACCTCCCTCACTAATTGATTAGTCCCTGCACTCAACACAAATCCTCCACTCCTCCTACTGCAGCATTAGTTGTGTTCCTCACAGCTGATGTGGTGATGAGCCTGCTCCTCCTTCCGATCATCGTCCTCTTCACGGATTCATCATGTAGAATCCTGTGTTCCTGGATCGCAGGGATCTGCACACTACTTTCCTCAAACAGATGACCCAACTCCTCTCCAGCATCCTAACAGTCTTCACATGAAGTATGCCGATTTTAATGGCTCTTCTGCAGGACAAAACTGAGTTTTTTGTATTTTTCTGTAGTGTCTCAGAGTCAGCCCATCCGTCATCTACCGGCCCTCCCTGCGGCTCTAAACCAGCAGAGCCATAAGGACCTAACTGCTCCTTGACAATGTAGTTAGAGGCTCTAACCCTAGTGCTGTTAATATTACTCTCCATAGTTCTATTCACTGGCTGATAATACCTTAACGGCGCCACTCGAGTAAGGTATTATCACTCGAGGATAGGAAGATGAAAGGAGAGCCAAGGAGAGTAAGTTCTATGGAGAAGATGGAGTGGCATCCGAGGTGATGAAGAGGTGGGATTTTGATGATATCATTCTGGAGTTCTGTAACCAGGCACTGGTGAAAGGGGTTGCCCCGCATAAGGGGAGGATCACTAATATAGTCCCAGTACTAAGGAAAGGAGATCTCTCTGACACTAACAACTACAGGGGCATCTCACTGACGTCACTTGTGGCAAAGACTCTCACCAGGGAGATTCGTAACCGGATCCGACCCGAGATGGAAAAGAAGCTCAGGGACAACCAGAAGTGCTTCAGGGAGTGATGATCAATCACCGGTCTCATCCTGATACTGAGGAGGATTCGAGAGGGAGCTAGAGGAAACAGCCTTCCTGCTGTCATGGTTTTCATTGACTTCAGGAGGGCCTTTGATTTTAGGGACCGGGACTGCCTGATGGAGATCTTACAGGCTTATGAAATCCCCAAGAAGATAGTGGACCTGATATCACTGCTCTACACCAACATCACACCCAAGTCATCACACCAGACGGAATGACGGAGTTCTTTGAGATACTGGCTGGAGTGCTCCAGTGAGATACATTGGCTCCCTAACTTTTTATCATCGCAGTGGACTATTGTATGCAACTTGAATTGGAGTAACACTAGTATACGGACTTCACTGTAACACCGGCTCAGAGCAGGAGAGTTAAAGCTAAAAATATATCAGATGCTGAATTTAGAGTTACGTCTCTTTACGTTCTGAGTTCAAATCTTGCCGAGATTCGCTTTGCTTTTCATCCTTACAGGGTCGATAAAATAAAGTACCAATAATGCACTGGAATAATTGCTGGCCTTGTACCAAAAGTAGAAACAATTATTATTACTCGTATTTTGTAACGTCTGCATTTCTTCTTCTTCTTCTTCTTCTTCTTCTTCTTCTTCTTCTTCTTCTTCTTCTTCTTCTTCTTCTTCTTAATAATGATTTCATTTAT
>OZ024742.1:335871086-335888586 GCA_964016885.1 Eledone cirrhosa | reverse complement strand
CACGGTTGCCCGACATTACAAGTTGGCATAATCACTTGATATTTATTTATATAGTGATATTATATTTTGACTTGTAGGATAAAGATGCATACAGGCAGACGACAGGCTCCATGTGGCTCTCATGAGACACAATAGCCGTAAACTACATAAAAATACTGTTTTCAGCTTTTTGGTGGTTGAACTAATTTATACATCGATGCGATGTTGACAACTGTTAGAAATTCTCCTGATAGCAAACACAGCACGTAAACTAATTCATTAATACCAATGTATACACATATAACTATATATATATATATATATATATATATATATATATATCCTGATAGTTAAATTAAACTTTTATGTACTTAAAAGTTCAACTTAATTCTTTATTAATTGGTTATGATGTTTTAGGAAAGACAGTACAATGTAAATTAAAAATACAAGGGTGACAAATCGAATAGATTAAAAAGAGAAACACCAGTTTAGTTTAAGCTTTTACTTCATATTTAATGTTGAAATCTCCCTTGCCGGCCTCCGGGGAAATGCTTTCTCCATTCTGTCAGCCGGGGGTGTGGGGAGACAAACTGATTATATTACGAAATCTGTTGAATAGTCTTAAATACGATTATTAGGAGAATTTCAATGGTAGAAAATAGTAGAAGTTATTAAAAGATGAATTACTAAAATATAAATATATATATATATACATGTCATCATCATTTAAGGCTTTTGCAAGCAGCCACTTCGACACTAGATTTATGTTTATTAATAGGTTACAATGACACGCTATGTATATATCGTCATTTTCTTTTTGGAGAAGGAAAACAAAAATATAGCAGCAAGATAAATTTGTTGCCTCTAGTCAGAAGCAATCTCTCCATTTGATCCAACTGGATCACCAACCGAGAGCAGCCGAGCTCATGGGTATTACCCAACCATCTTCCTCAGGGTGTACACCTGGGTCTCCTTCCCGTTGGTTTTGCTCGTAAAATATGTCCAGTGATTCTTTCTTTAGCCATTCTAACTACATGTCCGTCATATCGAAGCTACAATCTCTCAATTCGAAGAAGTAGCGGCTCTATCTGGAGCGACTCTCTGATCTCTGAGCTACGCACTCTATCGGGTAACGTTACCTCAAAGACCCTTCGGAGGAACCCCATTTCGTCTGTTTGTATTCCCGATCGTATTTATTCAGGCATTACCCAAGATTCATGAGCACGGTTAAAGGTTGGCACAAACACCGAAGATAACGAGTTTAGCTTTTACACTTACATCCCTTCTTCTGTGGACCGAATGCTGAAGCTGGCGCATTACTGCACCAGCTCCTGCAATTCTTGCACTTAATTTAGTTTCCTGGCTTCCATCACTCGTGAACATGGTCCCGAGATATTTGATCTTCTCCACCTGAATCCGTGGAACTCCACTTACATGTGGAGTTCACTGCGCAGGCTTCCTTTGGGGGGGCGAGTGTCTCAGTTCTTACAGCACTGAATTTCAGTCCTGCAGAGCAGCACTCGGCAACAAATCTATCCCGTGTATGTGAAAGATCATATTTTGGTGGGTTAAGTAATACCCTGTCGTCTCTAAATTCCAACCGACCGATACACGTTTGGTACCAACTTGCCGATTTTGACACCACTTCCAACATGGACGCGCATGTCAATCCTATCCATGAAGATTATGAACAAGAGAGGTGACAATACGCACCTTCGGCGGAGTCCGACTCCCACATTGAATGATTTCAATTTAGCAACATTTATCCGAACACAAATACTCGGGCATTCGTACAGATACATCAGGGCAACAAGAGGCTGCAGACACTACCACAACAGGTCCCGTGGAACACAGTCATATGCCTTTTAGAGGTCTACGAAACAGAAATGCACCTCTTGGCAATATTCCCATGATTTCTCAAAGACCTGCCTCAGTGTGAATATTTATTTGACTGAGTTGCGTCCGGGACGAAAATCACGCAGTTCACCAGCTTATGTAGACTCGACAATATCCCTGCATCTCTTTGCCAGACTTAGCATAGATTTTACCGGGAGGCATAACAAGGAGATCCCTCTATAACTGGAGCAATCTCTCTTGTTACTTTTGTTGAAAATCGGGATTATCATTCCGGATTACCATTGTTAAGACATCGCTCCCAGATCACTATGTGCTCATCAGAAAATGCTGCTGTCACCGGGTGCAGGAGATCGGCAAAGTATTCTCTCCACTTTACGAGGCTGCACCTCTCCAAAGAGCAGAGAACGCCAGACACACGCCGATGGCAGGTGTGGAGAAGGACTTCAGATGTTAGCGGATGGTGTGCCAAAACACTGATCTGAAGTTGGATTCCAGCTTAAACTGAAAGTCCTACCATGTCTTAATTTCGGACGCCTTTACTATCTCTGCTGGGACTTTTCGCACCTGCTTGATCCGCAGGTACAAGAAGGAAGGCTTGTTTCGAAGCCACATTTCGCAAGCCTCTTTCTTTGGTCAGGTGGCGTCTTTGACCCCTTGATTGAACTAAGGGGCCTCATGCCAAAAGCTGTTTTCTCCCGCAGCTTTTAACAGCTGAATCAGAAACTACTGAGCTGAACAGTCTCCACTCTGTTTCAACGTCTTCAGTTTTCTCAGATAGTTCTCTGAATTTGCATGTAATAGTATCCGCAAACCTGTTCCTGACTTCATCTTCCCATTTTATCCTGTAGGTCGAGCTGGGCATGCAATGTTTGTGGGTTTCTTGGCTTTAGGCAGTCTCAGGATAATTAAATAATCAGTTGACAGCTCAGCCCATCTCTTAACCCGAACATCCAGCACAGAATCGAAGAGATCAGAGACAATAACAAAATCAAATATATGACAAAATGTAATATATTTTTTCTCTTCGCATATGCCAATATATCACATAAGAAACGGAGAATCAGTGTCGCGACGAATAAAATTTATTAGACATATTACAATCGTTTCTCTGGCGACCAGCTCGAGGCACGATCGATGTAATGATCGAACCTGACTCTGAAATCGCAAGGTCCAAGATACGTCTCGGTTCTACGAAGCAGTGTTTCCAAATGTCCAGTTACACCCGCGGCCCTCACTCGGCAGCTTAGATCCTGTTGTTGTCATTCTATGAGTGGTCAAGAATTGTACACGTCATCGGTATTTTTGGCCACTTATGGCCGTCCTATATTTGGTTCCTTTTATTCGCCACCTGTCAATCAAAGTTGTTTCTTAAATCGGAATTACTACTGTAGGAGGTAAGGGAGTATATGATTGAACCACTCGCACACTGTCACCGCCCTTTCAACCTGTAGGGGCCCTTACTCATGTCCATGTTTCGCGCAGGCGTGATAGATACGGGCACTTATACACCCACAACGATCACGTACACACCCGCAACAAATATTCGACAATCACAGTAGATATTGAATGTGCAGCGAATACTTGGAAAGAATTTAAAAAAAAAAGGAAAAATATTTAACAGAACGTTTCAGAAAAACACACCCTCAAAATACCTGTAAAAAACACACATTTAAAAAACAAAAACCCTGTAAAAAGAACGTTTTTAAAAGAATGCTTGAAATAGCCTTTCAAAAAAGTTAATTCAAAGGTATTTTTTATAAATATACACATATCTACACACACATACTGTACTCGGGAAATCGTATATAGTTAAGACGCTGCACATATACAGAAGAAAAAATCTACACATACACATGCATACACTTAAACAGACATGTTCAAACAAATACATCTACCCCGATATGCATACACAAGCATGTATGCATATGTGAGTGGACACACATACATACATGTACCCGCGCATGGGCATGCTTATACATCTAAAAAAAGAGCACATATATATATATATATATATATATATATATATATATATATATATATATATAGGTGTCTCTCTTTCTTTCTTTCTTTCCTTCGTTTTTTTCTCTTTCTTTTTTCCCTATTCCAACGGCTTAATTTAAACATACTAATTTAAATATACTGTTTTAAACCTTTCCAACACTAATTTGCATAATAAACCAACAATAAATCTAATAACTCCACTATCCAGGAGATTCCAACCAGAATGGTTGCATTTTTTAAGGGTATGTCAATATTTATTTATAAAACTAACCTATATTATATTTTATCTTATGAAATCGCACCATAGTTTGCTCTGGTGGCACTTGAAATATGTATAATGAAATAAATATGGTTTTATAAATATAGTTTCCATTTGTTAATATATTGTATATATATATATATGTGTGTGTGTGTGTGTATTGTAGATGGATTGTGTAATGCCGGGATAAATATGTTTTATATTCTTTTTACTTATCATAAGCAATGATAATGTTTCTACAGAAGACATTTCTCTATCCATGCACACACACACACACACACACACACACACACACACACACACACACACACACGTGAGTGTGTGTGTGTGTGATTTGTGCGCATGCGCTTGTGTTGGTGTAAATATCCAATTATTTGCACTTACTGATAATTTTATGCAACAAATCTAGTATCATGAATAAGGTTTGCATCCATATATATATGTGTGTGCGTGTGTGTGTGTGTGTGTGTGTCTGTGTCTGTGTGTGTGTGTGCGTGTGAGTGTGTGCGTGTGCTTGTGTGTGTATTGTTTCTCAGTTGTACGTATTGATCAACTAATACTTGGGTATGCAGATTTAAGCACTCGACGTAGGATTTCCAGACTGTGATGTAATCATGTAGATTTATGTACGGCAGAGTGTTAGTCAGCCAATCAGTAGGAAGCCTGAGCCAGTACATAAAAGTATATGGCAACCAGCCATCGATTCTTGTTGCCAAAGGCCATGTCTGTAATATCTGTGCCAGAAAATGTTGGACTCGTGCTGGCCTAAAAAGTCACATCTATGCTACACACATGCAGAAGTGTGTTTGTACTCGAGCGCGACGTAACTGTCATCATATTTATATATTTATTTATTTATTCGAGGCTGGCATATCCCTTCTCCAGTTTGTAAATTCAAACGCATAATCATCGCACTTGCACACACATATATATATGTATACTTACATATACATATATCTATAAATATATATATCTGTATCTATAAATATACCTAGACATATATCTATAGATACATATATATGCCAGTTCGCTGGTAAGTTTTTGTTGATTTTCTAAGTAAGAAATCAAAAATTTATTGTTAAATTTATTACTATTTTATAGCTTGACCCCACGTCTGGACTTTCAGACGGTGGCTCAAGTCATCTTCACCCCTCCCTGGGGTGAAATTTTCGTTTGGAAAAAATTTCGCCGGTGAAAAAATTGTAAACAAACCTTGCATTCAATCATGAACGCTGCGTTCAGTACTAGAAGTGGTGGAGAGGCGGTAAGAGTGTTAAGCTCGCAGTCACCTCCTCTCACCACCTCATTGAAAGACATCAAAAGTGTCGTCAGTTTTTAAAACACGATGTCGGACATTGATTGTAACATCAACACTAACACAAACACCAACAACATGCAAAATATAAACAACCCCAACCAGAACAACAACAACAACAACAATAATGACAACAAAAACAACAGCAACAATGATAACAACAACACCACCAACAACAGCAACACGAACAACTCCACGAACAAGGAAAAGATTTCCTTTGCTCAAACCGTCCAAAAGTCGGAACTGTTCACATACCTTGACATTTCCAATGCTAGGGAAATGTTAAGCGATGCAAAACAGTATGTAACTTTTGGTGAGAGTGGTGCTTTCAGCATCACTTCTCCTCAACAGTTACGCAGAGAAACTGTTCTAAAAACAGTAATTTTTTGGACGGTTTCAAATGTGTCGAAAAGACCAGTTCAATTATCCCAAAACGACATTGAACTGGTTCTGAAGAATTCCATGAAGGATATTGCCTTCATCCAAAAAGGGAAACTTTTTGGAAGCATTTCGGTGTTGTTGAAAGTCCTATTGACAGCACAAAAATATTCTGTATCGCCGATTGTGTCCCCCCTTTACACCTTTTCCCCCACATATATGGGAAAAAGAACACAAAAGATAAAAATTTCGAACATCGCACCAAATGTAAACGTCTGGTGGATTTTAACTGGTTTCATCGATTTCGACGAAGACACCATCATTTCAGTGGGAAAGTCCTCCAGAGGTACATTCAATGGTACAAGCATGGAAGTTCTGCTTCAAATGAGGCCAGAACGGATAGCTAAAATACCCCAACGTGTGCCTCTGGATGGAATTTCACACATAAACATTTCTGTTGAGGGTAGGCGGCCTTCATGTTACCACTGTTTAAGCAGTGGTCACCTGAAGGCTTACTGTCCTAAGTTAACTACAAAAAAAAGAGGCACTACTGCCAACACCCAAAACAACAACACAACCACCACCACCACCACCACCACCACCACCACCACCACCACCACCACCACCACAACAACAACACGCAAACATAACCAAAACGAGAACAACAAACCATCCGCAACACAACAAGAGCATTACACATACATAAACACTAAAAACAAAACTTTAATGGAGGCTATCTCCAACGACCCTTCGGTTTTCACCGAAGGGAAAACTTTTTCGAACTGTGTAGACAAACCTAATTTAAAGATGATTAGGGTCCCGACGGACACCTATAAGTCTTTAAAGGAAAACTTTCCTAAGGACGTGGGTAATCCTTGTGTTAAACCCATTAACCGCGTCCTTTTAAAAAGTTTCGCCACCCTCAACCCAGACACCCCACCAAACATCTCTGTCCCCACCCCGCCGGAAACCACCACCCATCCAGACAACCCCTCTAACACCCCCATGGAAATGAGTGTTTTCTTCTCTTCTTTTAACTTTTCAGAACCAACATGGCCAATATAAGAGTTGGATGTGTGAACGTACGCGGCCTGGGGATGCTCTGGAAACAGGGCAAACTCTTAAACGACCTCAGGTCGCACAGTATGGATGTAGTAGCCATTTGCGAGTCCAGGATCCACAGCGAGTGACAGCTGGCCCCCATCTTCGATGACTTTCAGATCTACGCATCTCTCTGTCAGCCGGAGGGTGGGGCGGGGTTCCTGTTTTGCTGCGGAAACACCTGGGCCTCGTAACACAGATGGTACATCTGAACCCGGGGGGTCGACTGGTGGTCATAGACGTTGACGGTAGTGAAGGTGGAGCCTTCAGGCTGGTGGCCGCATATGCCCCATCCGGGACACCGGGGCCAGACTTCTTCAAACGTCTAGAGACTTTTCTGGGAACATCCCGCTCCTTGCTTTTAGTGGGGGACTGGAATGGAATCCTAGATGCAGGTTGGGACTATGTGGGAGCATGTCCCGATAAAGGGAGGTGTAACAGCCTCAAACAGTTAATCGGCCGATTTGACCTGGCCGATAGATATCGACTAGATTTTCCGACTGTGCCACTGTGGACGTGGACTAATCTCAGCGGAACATCTAGATCGTACCTAGATAGGGTTCTAGTTAGAAATAAGGATAGGAACATGTTAAGCTGTCCACAAATGTTCATGGTTGCCTATTCAGATCACAAACTAGTGACCTGCATTGTCAACCTTGATAGAACCCATAGACACGGACCCGGCTACTGGAAGCTGAACTTGTCGTTACCGACATGCAAAGCCTCCAGTAGACGGATTAACACTTTAGTTAAACAGCACTTGACAGGGGCCATTGTCAAAAACAGATGGTAGTACTCTCTCAAGAGGGCAGTTAGATTAGACTCGTTAGTTTTTAGTAAAGAATTAGCGTTAGATAGAAATAGAACCGAGAAGGAACTGGTAGATAAAGTAGAAGAGGCAATTAGAAGTGGCAACGTAGCCAGCGTGCTAGCAACGAGAACGGCCTTGGACCAGTTCTTCGACGCAAAGCACGAGGGCTGCGTTGTCAAAAGCAAAATACGTGCTCTGGGAAACGAGGGAGCCAAAGCTGTTAGCTGGGCCCAGGTGACGGAGGCGAAAAGTGGTAACAAGTTCACGATTCGGTCTTTGAAGGACCAAGACGGACGCGTGATACGTGAGTCGAAGCAGATGTGTGCGGCCTTTCAGCGGCACTTTGCTCAACTTTTCTGGCAGGGCGGCGTGCCGGGAGGGGCTATGGATTTCGGTCCATACCTCGACGGCCTACGGCGACTCTCGGACAGCGAGGCGAAGTTCTGCGAAAAGCCGATTTCAGCCGCTGAGATAGGGGACGCGCTGAGCCAATGCGACAAACGCAAATCTCCAGGTCTCGACAGTCTACCCTACGAATTTACGTAGCAATGCCGGACTTATTCTCCGGTCTCCTGGAAGCGGTCTAATGCAACGGGCAACAGAACGGGAGAATTCCCAGTTCTGTGACCAGGGGCGTAGTCACACTAGTCAGGAAGGACGAGAATAAGGGGGATGACATAGGAAACTACTGGCCCAAAACTCTGCTAAACACAGAGTTACAGATTTTGGCCAAGGTGTTGGCAAAGAGGCTGGCGCTTGTCGTCGAGAACCTGGTGGGAAAAGCGTAGACATGCACAATCCCAACCAGGTCCATACACGACAACCTCCACCTCATGCGATACATCATAGAGAGGGTTGGGTGTAAACCCGGCTTCGGTGGGGCCCTGATCAACTTGGATCAGTCTAAGGATTTCGATAGGGTTGACCATCGTTACCTGGATTCGGTGCTCGAGACGGCAGGCTTCGGACCCGTGTTCAGGGGCTGGATTGCTGCAATGCACAACAGCAACATCTGCTCAAGGGTCAAGGTGAACGGCTACCTCTCGGAGCCGTTCCATATCACGCGATCCATTCGACAGGGATGCCCTTCTCCCTTCTGTACGTACTGACTCTCGAGCCACTACTGCGGAAGTTAGAGCTATTGCAGGGAATCCCTCTGGAACCGGGACTGCGGAAAGCGGCGTCGGCCTACGCCGACGACGTGACAGTAATGGTGTCGAGCGCCTCACAAATCGAGGAGACCGGCACCTTACTGGAGGAATACGAAAGGTTCACAGGAGCGAAGCTGAACCGGCACAAGTCCATCGGTTTGCAACTCGGATCGTGGAGAGGCAAACCGATACCTTCCGATGGCGTCGTCGGATGCTGGACGGAAGGACCGGTAAAACTGATCGGGGTCTGGTTTGGTCCGGACCTCCAGATGGAGAAGAACTGGAACGAGGTGACGGCCAAGATGCTTGCACTCACCCAGAAGTGGGCCGAGTGCAAACTATCCTTGAAAGGTCGAGCGGAGGTGGCGAACACTTTTATAGCATCCGCCATCTACTACCGCTTGACCGTTGTGCCTTGTCCAGCCAAAACGCTCACCAAAATGGAGCGCGCGCTCTTCCAATTCCTTTGGAAGAGGCGGGCTCCTTTGGTGAGAAGATCCATCTGCTGCCAACACCCTTCCAACGGAGGGCTGAGGATGCCGTGGCTGACGATGCGCAAACACGCGCTCAGGCTGCGGCATCTCTACCTATTCCTCACCGGATAACCGGTGTGGGCCCCGTTCGTGAGGCGAGCCTTCCCACAACTCGTCTCGCTGACCGAGCTGCAGTCCTGGGTCAAGCAAAGACCGATGAAAATGGGCGACTGGCACATCGAATGTGCTCAGGCGCTCACAGCCCTCTAGCAGGCGGACCCGGCAATCAGTGGAGACTCCACTTCGTCAGTCTATAGAAGGTTGATCCGCAGCAAGTGCGACGACGCGCTCGGTGAAACTCTAGGCGTAGAGGAAGACGAACTGGCCAGTCTGTTCGGTAGGACATTCCGCCCGGGACCGATGGACAACTTCCAAAAGTCCCTGGCCTAGCAGTGGTACCGAGGAGTTCTACCAGTTCGAGACAAGCTCTACAGACATGGGCGCCCGGGCAGGGACCCTGCAAAAAGATCTGTCCGAGGTGCGTGCGTACGAAGAAACCGTCGCGCACGCATTCATACACTGCCCGGGCGTTACCGACCTGTGGGGCTATGTAGAACGACTATTGTCGCGGGTGGGACCAATCCGGTTGACCACCGAGTCCATTGTCATGATCAAACCGCCACCCTCCTTCAAAAACGAAGGAGAGGCAGTTTTCCTTCGTGTGATAGCTATGGCGAAAGAGTTTGTATGGTGGACATGGTTGAAAGGGCTGAGGTCAGATACCTTTCTCTCCGGCCAACAACTGATTCCTTTTTTCAAATACCACTTTAGAAGAAGAATCAGGATGGAGAGAGAGGTGCTGTACCCCAGCAAGTTTTATGAAAGGTGGGTGAAAGTGGCAAGAATGGCCCGAGTGAATGGGCCTTCTCTCTATATCAGCCTGTAGGTTGAGGAAAAAGAGGAGGAGAGGAAAGAGGCACAAACTCTTCGTACTCCTGGAGATGAGGGTTGTACATTTTTTTCGGGGGTATATGTTACCCATATGTAATGTCTTCCCCTAATGGGGAAAATCGATTAACTTTTAAATTGTATTTGTGATAGTATTTTACACGTTTTTATTGTATGTAAACTTCCCCCTTTGTATTTGACCCCTTCTTTTGTGCCCCTGTGGCTAATAAAGAAACATATCTCTCTCTATATATATATACAATTGAATATATGAGATGGATGAACACCAGTACAAGTATACATGTGTTCGAATTGCAAATGACCAAGTTAACAGTGTCTGCAGTTCTGTTTACATGCCAACACAAGAGCAAGAATAAAGGTTTCATTCTACTAACATGGCTTTGAAAATGATCCTCGTTTGCATAATTGTAAACGAATCGAATGTTATTATTAATATTCGAAAAACTCAGATTACATTTATATATATATATATATACATATATGTATGTTTATATATATATATATGTATGTATACATGTCTCTGTGTGTGTCGTGTTGTATGTATGTTGTGTGTGTGTGTGTGTGTGGTGTGTGTGTGTGTGTGTGTGTGAAAAACCTGATGTGTAACTCTAACATTATCGCAGTGAGTATAAAAAACATAAAACATAAAATATCGAATTGAATAAAAGACGATAGAGATAAACCAAACAAAATAGACTTTTCGCTGTATAGAAATATATTTTGTAATCCATATTCTTAAAATACATTTAGTTCTTCATTCTTCGTTTAATTTTATTTTATCTCTACCTTTCCCCGGTGATGTTTGAAATAGGTTAACTGGGGCTTTTTTTCCTATTATTTATCGTTAGATATGTTTCAGGTTTGTGTGTATGTGTGCATGCGTGTGTGTGTGTGTGTGTGCATGCGCGTGTGTGCATCTGCATGTGTGTGTGCGCGCGCGCATCTGTGTGTATGTGTGTATGTGTATATGTTTTTCGTTATTCTTTTCGAATAATTTTTGTATTGTTCTTGTTTTGTTGCTGTTACTTTTGGTGTTCTTGTAGTAGTAGTAGTAGTAGTAGTAGTAGTAGTAGTAGTAGTAGTAGTAGTAGTAGTAGCAGCAGCAGCAGCAGCAGTAGTAGTAGTAGTAGTAGTTGTCGTTGTTATAGTAGTTCTTGTTCTTGAAGATAAAGTTATAGTTGTTGTTTTTGTTGTTGTTCTTGTAACTAGTTTTTATTGCAGCTATAGTGGTAATTGTTGTTGTTATAGCTGTTATGGTAGTTGTTGTAGCTGTTTCAACAGTTGTTCTTGCAGTTGTTATTGTTGTTGTTACGTATATCTCTGTTGTTGTTTTGTTTTTGTTTTGTTTTTTGTTTTTGATATTTTGTTTAGTTGTATTCATACGGAGGAGATACATCTAAAATGGAGGCTTTCCAACGAGAGAAGGAAAGTTACTTTTGTCACAACTATTAATGGAACCAAGGAAAAAAATATATTCTCTTTCTCGCTTCACTTCTTCCCTCTCTCTCTCTTATTTCATCTCCCCCCCCCCTCTCTCTCTCTCTGTTTCTTCATTTTTCCCTCTATCTCTCTCTTCTCTTCATTTTCCATTCTATTTCTTTTCTTTCCCTCTCTTTCTCTTCTCTTCTTCCACCCCTCTCTTATTTCATCTCTCTCTCTCTCTCTCTCTCTCTCTCTCTCTTCATTTCCCCCTCTATCTCTCTCTTCTCTTCTTCATTTTCCCCTCTATTTCTTCTATTCCCCCCTCTCTCTCTCTCTCTCTCTTGTCTTCCTCCACCCTCTCTTATTTCACCTCTCTCTCTCCCTTTCTCTTCTTTTTCCTGATCTCTCTTCATGTTCTCCTCTATCTCTTCTCTCTTATATTTTCTTCTCTCGCTCTCTTTCTTTTTCTCCCTCTCTCTCCTCTTTTCCTTTCGCTTTTCTCTCTCCTCTTTCTCTCTCTCTCTTTTCACCTTTTCTCTCTTTCTATTCTCCCTCTCCTCTCCTTTTCCCCTCTCTACTTTCTTTCGATTTTCTCTTTCCCCTTCTCTCCGCTTTTTCCCTCCCTCTCTCTTTATCTCTGTCTTTTCTCTCTCTTCTCTCACTTCTCTATCTTTTTCTATCTGTCTCAGCTTTTCTGTCTTTTGCCTTCCTTCTTACTCCCCCCCTCTCTCTCTTTCATCTTCTTTCACGATCTCTGTCTTTCAAGTTTCATTCTCTCTCATTGTTCATTCTATCTATAATTGTTTCTACTTTTTGCACAAGGCTAGTAATTACCCCAGTGCATTACTGGAGCTTTATATATACAATAATAATTGTTTCTACTTTAGGCATATATATATATAGAGGAGAGTTAAGGCGAACAAGATAACAGATACTGAATTTGCCGACGACATAGTTTTGGTGACAAATGCAGCGAAGGAGACAGGGGGTTTTATGCAGCAGGTTGAGACTGTGTCGATGAGTGTGGGGCTGAGAATGAATGAGACTAAAACAACATATCTGGTAGAGAATGTTTAGAAGCTAGAGGGGATTACTAATGTAGGCGGGAAGCCGCTAGAATTGGTTGAGGACTTCCTGTATTTGGGAGCAAAGATTGGGAATACGGAAGATGATGTGGTTGAGAGGAAGAGCAAGGCCTGGGCGGCGTGCCACAGCTTGAGATCGGTGTGGAAGTCGGACCTTCGTAAAGACCTGAAAATCCGCCTCTTCATTGCTGTAGTGGAGTCTGTGCTGTTGTACGGGTCTGAGACTTGGACACTGACCAAGAAACTCACTCAGATGGTGGATGGGTGCTACACGAGAATGCTGAGGATGGTCTGAACATTAATCAGTATACACTGAGGATGAAAACCTCAGAGCTGTATGGGAGCCTCCCAAAAGTCAGCTCAAAAGTGACACAGGGGAGACTGAGGTTAGCTGGACATGCTGACCGACATCCAGAGTTGACATTGCACTCAGTGCTCCTGTGGGAGCCCCTACATGGACACACTGGAAGAGGAAGACCAAGGTTAACGTATGTTGATGCCTTAAGGACAGACACTGGTCTGTTGGGGACGCAGGAGATGGCAGCGATAATGAGGGACAGAGACCGCTGGAGAGAACTCGTCCATGGATCTCGGGAATTTTACCCGCCCTAGAATATATATATATATATATATATATATATATATATATATATATATATATACATATATAATGTGTGTGTGTATATAAACACAATATTTTCAACAGTAATCGCAATGATCATAGCAACAACAACAACAACCATAGCATCACAGCCAATCTGTGTGAGGGTGTTATGGGAGCGACAAAGTTAAACAATAGTTTCATTACGTCTCATCTTCAAAGTTATATAGTTCTTGTTCAACCCTCTCAACAGCTACATACATCTTTAATTATTAGCAGTCTTATTTTGGTTCTCACATCGTCACAGATCGTTTTAATTAAATACTCCACGAAATTGCTAAAATAATAATTATTTTCTCCGTTACTTCTGATTGTTTGTTGTTGCTTTTAGGTTTAAAATGATATTTTTTAGGTGTTCTTTTTTCTACTTTCACTTTCGTATTCATGTGAGAGTTAATTTTGCTTGCATTCTTTTTTTCTTTCGAGTGGAAGATTTTTCTTTATTTTTTCTTTGTTTATTTTTTGAAAGAAAACTCTGTTTACTCTAGATATGTCTCTTGTATGAAGTATATACATATATATATATATATATGTGTGTGTGTGTGTGTGTGTGTGTGTGTGTGTGTGTGTGTGTGTGTGTGTGTGTGTGTGTGTGTGTGTGTGTGTGTGTGTGTATGTGTGTGTCTGCGTGTCTGTGTGTGTATTCCCATTAACCCCATTTCGTTTACTTTCTTTTAAGTTCTCACGTTTCGTCTGTCCCGTTGTACCGTCTCTATCTATCTATCTATCCATCTATAACACACACTCACACACACAGACACACACACAGACACACACACACACACACACACACACACACACACACACACACACACACACACACACACACACACACACACACACTCACACACACACATATATATATATATATATATATATATAAAAGAAGAAATTAAAAGATGGTTAAAATAGTTCCATATATTTTATTATGCGCATTTCGAAAACAACATAGCCTGGGATAAAAATTGTGTTCTCATCAGATAAAATAAGGTAACATGATATGAGGCCTAAAAACACTTGTGAACAAGAAAGTGTGCAGTCTACATATGACAAAAATATAAGAGTAAGAGAAAATAGGAAAAATGAAGAAAAGGAAAGAAGAAGGAAGAAGGAAAAAGAAATAGAAGAGAGGAAAAAAGAAAGAAAGGAGGAGGAGAGAGAAAGAGAAAGAACGAGAGAGAGACTTTTGATCTGGAACGCTGTCAAAATGAAAACAGCTGTAAATAAAGGCTAATAAAATAAATAAATAAATTGATGAGATGTATGTGCGAATATTACAAATATTAAAGGTCTAGAATATAGAAACTGGGTATATTATTTTATATTGAGTTTGAATACTAAAAATTGGATTAAGAAGTGTAAAAATGTATTAATAAAATAAAATTAAATTAAATTAAATTAAATTAAATTAAATTAAATTAAAATAATTATAAAAAAGGTTTTTAAAAAGAGGTTTTTAAAAAAAGGTTTTTAAAATAAAATAAGATAGAATAGAATAAAAAATAAAAATAAAAATAAGAATAGTCTATGTATGTCATAATTAAAAAATTACTATTAAAAATCTATATATGGGGTATACTATTTAATTATTATTTTATATCAACAAGTAACTAAAGGAAATTGCTAGAAAGGTTTATAAACGTAGAAAGACATATGACGTCATAGTTTGTTTACAAAATTGACGAAGGTTTGAACGAAAATTTAAGCCTATAGAGAAAAAAGGTGAAAGGCTTAAAATATGCTGGGAAAAGTGAGTTAATACATTGTAGAATATAATGAAATATGTGTGAAAAAAAGTGTGAAAAATATGTGTAAAAAATATGTATGTGTAAAAAATTAACCGTTATTCGTGGAATATGTTATAGGACATTAGCTGTATACTTTGTGAAAGGTCTTGAAAGATTTATGATTACAAAGATCAAATAAATCTGTACGTCTATTTATTAAAGAGTTGAAATTCGAGATAATGGTAAATTTTTCAGCTAGACAAAAATTACAAACCCTAGATATGGAAGTATTGGAGTCTGGAAAAGCGTTGCAAATTTTACGCCAATAAATTTCGTAATTAATGTTTTTGTCTTTTAAGGACCAAATAAGTTCTGAGTGTGCGGTGCTGGTCCTTTTAAGTGGATATTTAAATGTAGAAGAATGATTATAGAGTCTTGCTTTAAAGGAGGTAGAAGTAGAGCCAATGTATGTATAGGTATTGGTACTAGTTACCACTTTACATTCATATACTAGGTTTTTATCGAGACAGAAATTACTAAGAGGACAATTAGTTCAAATAGGGCAGTTGCATTTACGATAAAGATTATTAACAGAGTTATTTACCAGTGGCCCAGCATTATTTATAATATGAACTGGAGTGGTGGAATTAGCTAAAGGAGGTGTTAAAGTTTCAAGATTTACATTACTATTCCTCAAAGTTACATTTGACGTCGTATTTATACTAGTGTTATTTTGCCTAGAGTTTACATTGACGTCGGGCCTTATGGTGTTGTTATTATGACTATCATGGTTGGGAGCATATGAGTTATTATTTAATATTTTAGAATTATGTCTTGAGATAATTTTAGAAATGTTGGAAGTAGTGGAATATGAGAATTTAATGGTATGTTTATCAAAAATCTTGCTATATATATGTGAAGGAGGGAAGCTGTTATCTAAAGCCCTAAAAAGTAATTTAGGGATATTGATAATAACTGAAAGAGAGAAGGGAGCGTTGTACCAAAGGATATTTTTATATCTAGGTCTCCTCATTTTGTTACTGGTATGATTATTACTAGCGACAAAATTTGCTAATTTATCATTATTCTCGAATTCTATTTTTAAGTTAAGATATCCAGACAAAATTAGATACACTAAGGAAACTGAATATAACTGAACCGTCGTGTCCTTTAACTTGAAAAGTGGAGCAAAGTAAAAGGAGATTAGTGAATTTGGAGTGTCAATCCCTTGTGTTTTTTTTTTCCAATACCGGACTTACAGTTTTCCAGGATTTATAGACTCATTACCAACAAATTAAATATCCCGTTGCTTATATATAAGCAAGTTAGGGCGCAGTTAGGGCGTTGATCTCACAAGCGTAAGGTTGTGAGTTCGAATCTCGGGCAGTATGTTGAGCAAAACACTTTATTTCACGTTGCTCCGGTTTAATCAGCTGTAAGAATCAGTCACTGGTGTCATTCCTTTTCCCTTGAACAACATCGTTGTCATGGCAGACTGGCAAACGCAGTTAGCCCAGGCTTGTTCGTCGGAGGGAAACTTTATAGGTGCAACAACCATGGTTGTTCGTGACCGAAGGGCGCCTACGTATATGTATAGGTATATAATTTTGCATATAATGCTTGTTATGGTTGTGCGTGTCTGTGTGCATCCATGTGTGTGTGTATGTGTGTGTGTCTACCTGCATGTGTTCTTATAGTCGTCCGTATGACAGCATCAACCTCTTTCTGGGTTGTGTATATATATATAAAGAATTTCAGCCTGTCATATATATATATAACGAAGGAAGTGTGGTAAGGAACCAGATGGACGATAACGCACCAGAGTACTCAATACTTAGAGTAGTAGAGTGGGTAATAGGAAAATGTTTAACCCCGACAGCAGAGCTTAAGCCGTTTCGACGGCTATTTCTGGTCCAGAAATAGCCGTCGATACGGCTTAAGCTCTGCTGTCGGGGTTAAACATTTTCCTATTACCCACTCTACTACCCTAATATATATATATATATATATATATATATATATATATATATATATATATATATGTGTGTGTGTGTGTGTGTGTGTGTGTGTGTGTGTGTGTGTGTATACATATATATATATATATATATATATATATATAAATATATATATATATATATATATAACAAAGGAATTGTGGTAAGGAACCAGATGGACCATAACGTACCAGAGTACTCAATGCTTAGGGTAGTAGACTGGGAAATAGGAAAAAGTATGACCCCGACGGCAGAGCTCAAGCCGTTTCGACGGCTCCGTCGAAACGGCTTGAGCTCTGCCGTCGGGGTCATACTTT
>OZ024742.1:335843586-335868586 GCA_964016885.1 Eledone cirrhosa | reverse complement strand
CTTTCTCTACTTATCATTGTAAATTAAAAAAAAATAGATTTTTCAACATGACAGGTTGAAACCAAAACATATCTGTGTTATCTGACGAGAGAAGGTGTCAATGAGAACGGGCAATGACAGGCGAGAGGCGATGTTAGTGTGGACAATGACAAACGAAAGGTGTCAGTGTGAACGATGAGAAACGCGAGGCGGTGTCAATGTGGACAATGACAGACGAAAGAAGGTGCCAATATGGACAATGAGAAACGAGAGCTGTCAATGTAGAGAATGACACACTAAGCCTGCGACATTTCTGTGCAATCTAACAGGCCTGTTATTGTCTCAACATTACTGTATCAATGATAGGATTAGAACAGGCCTCCCTCTCTTTCGACAATGTGTGTCCCAGTTGTTCGATCAGCTTGAATAGCCTAGTTGAGAAATTATCATGTAATTGGCTGGGTATTTCACAGACACGTGTAGTAAATACACCTCCCATATGTAGTCAACGTGAATTAGTGGGTGACCAGGCTGGACCTTTGAATTACAGGTACAGTCCATCTAAAAGGCTTCCAAACAGTTTACATCTTCACAATTTCACTCACAGGGCTCGAGTTGACCCGAGGCTATGGTAAAAAACACTTGCACAAAATGCCTCGCAGTGCGATCCAATCTGAGACCTCATAATTACAAAGTAAGCCTCTTGACCGTTCAGCGATGTTTGCATCAACTGTGCCAAGGATACTGAGACTTTAAATACCTAATACTGTTGGCATTGAACCTGAGATTCTTTCTCCAAACTAACTTGAGAATGGCCACGGGGATCCAGAAACCATGGAAACATCAGTGACAACGAGGAAACGCCGACGACATTATTATAAAACATAATATTAAACGTTATCTCATTTACCAAGAAAATTAATGTTTTTCTTTTCCCCCTGTGTTTCTCTTTCAAACCATTTTTCTTTCTCTCGCTGCCATCTTTTATAAGAAATGTTATATTTTATCTTAAGTAAAAGCAATATATATAAATAAATTGAGACAAATAGACGAAAATAGAAGACGGCTGTTAGTGTTTGTGATCGGGTGAGTGTATGTGCAAGTGTTTTGTGTTGTTTGTGTAGATTACGCACTGTGTGTGGTGTGTCACATGTGTGTGTGTATGTGGTGTTACATGCCTGTGGTGTCACGTGTGTTGTGCGTTGTTTTTATGTGTGATATGTTTTGTGTGTGTGTGTATGTGTGTGTGTGTGTGTGTGTGTGTGTGTGTGTGTGTGTGTGTGTGTGTGTGTGTGTTGTGCGTATTGTGAGTGATATTTCTTTGTTAGATAAATTGCTAAAATTGTTTCTTTTTTTTAAATTTAAACCTGTGCAACTTAAAGGGAAATCATATATTCTGTATTTAATTGATGGCGAAATAAGATTTGAAATTCGCGTCTCTTGCTCCAACCCACTTAGAGTGTTAAGTGTTAGAACGACATTCGTTTGATGAAAGTGATGCTATGTAAAATTACGTGGCTTCGTTAAATGGAGGTTCGAAACGGATTCACAGCGGCACGGATTCACAGCGGCATCTTGTGCCTCGCTCTCCTCTTAATTGTTCTACAATATAGCAGCATTTTACAGGAAAATCGTCAACTGATATCGGATGAAATATCCTTAAAACAACGACACAGAACATATCAGGAAAGGAGAAAAGATAAGTGGTGGTGATATGCCGCTGGTAAGTTGAGAAGGGTAAAGGTTGTAGAAGGGGATGTGACAACGTCTCATTGACTAGTTTGTATTATTACCCTTGGAAACTACAGACACACATACGTGCATTTTATTCTGATACCGTAACTACTGGAGGAGTCGGGGTGGGGGGCGTTTTAACAGACGGCGTTTCCAGGGCATTTTTCTTTTTAAGTTGGCGGGCCCATATCTTATCCAGGTTTGAATATAGCAGATTTCCACCAGAGAAGGATAGAGAGTGAGATAATGGAAGCGAGAAAGGTATATAGAGGAAGAATCGATCCCAGTACTAGACTAAAACTTTTTTTCGACCTTGAATGGATGAAAGACAAGGTTGACTTCGGCGAGATTTGAACTCAGAGAGCCGAAGCGAATATTGCAGAACATTCTATACGACTTTACCACGACTCTTCCAAATACAATGTCTATTTCACTAGAAATGCCGTGTCTATAATTAGTGAATGGAACATAACTGAACATTTACAGCGCTATTTGTCTTTTTTGTCTCTTGTGTTGACCAGATGGAATGGTTAAAACAAATTACTGTCCAAACGTGACTGGTTGTATTTTATCGATGTCTAAGTCTTTGCTAATCAGCTGGCTCACCTTTTTTTTAATGAAGTCTTCAGAGATTGGATCGCTGCAATGAATAACGGTATCTGCTCATGCTCAGAGTAACTGGCGATCTATCGAAAACGTTTCAAATCACGCGCTCGGTCACTCAAGGATGTCCTCTGCCCTCCCTTCTGTATGTGTTGACTCCGAACCGGGACGTAGAAGGACTGTGTCAGCATATGCGGACGACGTCAACATGATGGTGTCGAGCACTTAGGAAATCGAGATGGACAGCAAATTCTTAGCGGAATACGAAACATTGACGGGGGCATAAATCAACCCGGATAGGTTGGTGGGTTTACAGCTCGGAGAAGCAAATCCCTGCCGTTCAACAGAGTTATCTGGTGCTGGGCAGACGGACCGATCAAGTTACTTGAGGACAGTGGTCACTCTTACCTAGAAATGTGGTAGATGAAGCTATCTCTGAAATGTCTAGTGGGGGTGTGGGTGAACGCGTACATCGCATCCGTCATCTATTATCACCTGACCGTTGAGCCTTGCCCGGTCTGCGCCTCACTAGATTGGAGTGCTTGCTCTTTCACTTATTGTGGAAAGGACAGGTTCCACTGGTGAGACGGCCCATCTGCTACGAACACCCTTTACGTGGGGGGTTTCAGTATTTAATTGTGCATTTAATTGTTATATTTGATTGGTTTATAACGTTTTTTTTATTTTTTATTTTCTTTAAAACAAAAATTAATGTGCGTTGTATGATGTAAAAAAGAAAAAAAAAATTGTAATCTGTAAGAAAATATAATTAAAAATAATTAAAACAGCAACTAGAGTTGTAGGAACAACAACAACAACAACATAAACAACAACAATAATAGCACCAACCACAACAATAAGAGTAGCAACAACATACTCAACGACAAAAGCAACAGCATACTCAACAAAAAAACAGCAGCAGCAGAGAGAAACAACAGTGACAACATCAACAATTACAACAACAATGCTATCCATAAATGAAAATAATAGTGTTTCTGTTACGTCTTCTAAATAATATTTATTAGTAACCACACAGCGTCTTTGTCACTTTTGAATTTATATATATATATATATGTGTGTGTGTGTGTGTGTGTGTGTGTGTGTGTGTGTGTGTGTGTGTGTGTGTGTGTGTGTGTGTGTGTGTGTGTGTGTGTGTGTATAAGAATAACACCAGATACAACAGTAGCAACAATAACCACAACAGTAGCAACAATAACAGTAGCAACAATAAATAACAACAGCAATATAAACAACAATAACAGTAGCAACAATAACAGCAATATAAACAATAATAACAGTAACAACATAAGAAACAATAACACTAAAAGCGATAACAACAACAATAACAACAACAAGAACTACAAAAGTGATGGTGGGGAAATGAAAGTAATACAATGATTAAGCGTTGGCGGTGGTGGTGGTGTTGTTGTTGTTGTTGGTGGTGGTGTTGGTGGTGGTGTTGGTGTTGGTGGTAGGGGGGTATTGGTGGTGGTGTTGGTGTTTGTGGTGGTGCTGGTGGTGGTATTGGTGGTGGTGGTGGTGGTGATGGTGGTGGTATTGGTGGTGCTGGTGGTGGTAGTGTTGTTGTTGTTGTTGTTGGTGGTGGTGGTGTTGGTGGTTGTGATGGTGGTGGTGTTGTTGGTGGTTGTAGTGGTGGTGTTGGTGGTGGTGGTGGTGGTGTTGGTGGTGGTGGTGGTTGTGGCGGTGGTGGTGGTGGTGGTGGTGTTGGTGGTGGTGGTTGTTGTGGTGGTGGTGGTGTTTTGGTGGTGGTGTGGGGTGGGGTGGGTGTGGTAGTGGTGGTGGTGTTTTGGTGGTGGTGGTAGTGTTGTTGTTGTTGGTGGTGGCGGTGGTGGTGTTGGTGGTTGTGGTGGTGGTGGTGGTGGTGTTAGTGTTTGTGGTGGTGGTGGTAGTGACGTATGTGATCAATAAGTGGCTGGTTATTTTTGATAATGGAGGGCGGAACACGATGGACAGAAACGAAATGTTTTTTGTAAAAATTTCCTCAAATATATAAAAGAGCAACAAAGACGACGTCGAGCAACAACAACAACATCAAAACCAACAGCAGCAGCAAGAACAAGAACAAGAACAAGAACAAGAAGAACAACAAAACAACAACAACTCTAAGCAATGTCAATGGCCATATAAAACAAGAAACAAGAAATAATGGCGGAAAACACAGTCTACAGTTGAAAGCGAAATGTGTAATTTTCTTTGAATTGAATTAATTAAAATCAACATAACTGTTTAAATGAAGTAAATCAGATATTTCTGAGTGCGGATTAACCAAAAATATTGATTTCTTTAGACAATTTGAATGGGTAAATTGAATGTGTGTGTGTGTGTGTGTGTGTGTGTGTGTGTGTGTGTGTGTGTGTGTGTGTGTGTGTGTGTGTGTGTGCATACATCCATACATACATGTATATTGATATATATATGTGTGTGTGTGTATGGATACATACGTGCATATAAATGTATATACAGTATATATGAATTATAAGAATCAAAGAGCTGTTCAAAACATTTTTATGCTTACAACTGTTTCCTCCAAACCGAGGTTTGGATTCTTC
The DNA here is from genome assembly GCA_964016885.1 of Eledone cirrhosa. Lineage (NCBI taxonomy): Eukaryota > Metazoa > Mollusca > Cephalopoda > Octopoda > Eledonidae > Eledone > Eledone cirrhosa. The sequence goes on along the minus strand of OZ024742.1, from coordinate 335,863,700 downwards.
GGAGCAATTTATTATTGAATGAACACTTATATGACCTCCTTATCACCCAAGAGACATACAGATACATATGCAAATATTGTGGGTCAACATTCATTATAGCATTTAGTGTGGCAGTACACACTTAGAAATTACATTCATATTAAAAGATACAATCAAAAATACAGGTTAAAATACATGAAATTAAGCGGTTATATAGTGCAAAGGTTATATGTGTGGCAAGCACGTGCGTCTTGTTTATATAGTATGGCAGAGAGTTATGTGTAATAGAAGCACTTAAGCAGGTAATCGAGAGTGTTAAGGTGGTTGATCTGGTGTTGAATTCTCTATATGATTGTTATAGTCTGTGCGTGGAGAAATAATATAAGTATTAAAAATAGTGTAAGCATTAAAAATATTGGGAATGCGTAGCGAAGCGATGATATGGGTTTCATGCACTGCGACATTTTCATAGTCTGGGGAGCGTATTTTTCAGATTATATGCCCCCCCTCACATAATCCACGACGATTCGATATTGGGCGTTTGACAATCCAGTTAGAGAATCGTGGTCTGATGTTCTTTAGCTCGATACAGGAGGGTGTTACGTTGCGAGAATCGACATTGAAATACTACCCGGAAGTGTGTGTGTGGATAAGGGGAGTTAATGCATGAGGGGAGGTAACTCAGTGGTTTCTATTACTAACTATTAAATTGTGTCTCAAAATAGACCCTAACTTATATGGTTATGCGCAGTTTCTAAAAAATTTCTAAAGATAGAGTAGTCTATTAAGTTGTGCTGAAGGTGGTCTTATTATGGTGATTAACCCCCATCGCAGAGTGCCACAAATGAATATTATACACGACGAGCGAGAATTCTAAATTAATGATCTCTGTGATGGCAGTCTACTCAAAGAACCAGGCAAGGTGATTGCAGAATCACTTCAACACACAATGATCCTGGTAAGTTCCGGGTCAGTGCTTGCTACATTGGATGTCGAAAGATAATCATCACCAGGGCCGACCAGAGGTCAATCCACAGTCCTCACGACTCCAATCTGACCATCAAATCATACATATATGTACAACCCATACGCCACTTGCAATACACTCAATCACTGCACTCAACATACCGGTCATACAGCTCATCCGCGTTACTAGATTAATTAGTTTTTCATTTGTCCAACGATGGCACTTCCTCCGCACAGCACCAACAAGACAGTCAATTCAATGCTTAAATTAACTATAAAGTGGTGTAGTGCAGTTCAAGCAAGTGGATGTTGTCACACCTAAAGTAGAAGTACAAAGGGGTATTCCCCCTGCGAAGGGTTCTAGAGGGATGTCGCGAATTGTGTTATATTAGATCAATGAGTGTTGGGGATGTGGTATAAGATGTGCCCTGGTGTTTGATGCTAGAGGGGGTGTTTGGTTCAAGTCCGACATTGCTATATATTGGGCTTAAAGTATTGGAAGGAATGTCTGAAGCGGTGCTGGCAAGTTGCAAACACTTCAGATTTTTTGTTAAGTAGGTTACGGTTAGAGAAGATAATATTGTGGGTCTCTAGTATACAGAGGTTACAAAATTTATTAGGTGGTTTGTACGAAGTCGCGCTACCTATCACTTACCTTTTGAGTGTGTAAGGTTTATTTTTAGTTTTTAGATAGTGTATGTAGCTAGATAGTGAGGTGGAGTTGGCTAGACTGTGCTTTTTGAACGAGTGGATGTGCGAATTATATCTGATTTTGAAGCAGTTAGAAGTGGAGCCTACATAGGTTTCTGAAGAGTTGCTAGTTGTGACGATGCATGAGTATATGATATCCTTGGTTAGGCATTTTTTATCTAAAGGGCAGGTTCTATTACCTCTACAGTTACAATTATCCTGGGTGTTAGTCTGGTGGTTATAATGCAGTGCAATATACATATGTATATATATTTGCATACACACACACGCGCACACACACACACTCACACATATATATATGAATAAATGTATGAGTAAAAATAAAACAAGTTAGATTGCTTACCAAAGAATTTTTCTCAACATGGTCCTTGTAAGTTATAGTAATAGTCCAATAAGAGGGATCAGAGTATAGTATCAATTTGGAAGATCAGGGAGTAAAATTATTTTTAAATGTATAGGAAAAACAAACACTAGGCGTGAAGTATAGAAAAAAAGTGAAGAATTATATCAAAAGTTTGTTCTTTAACATATGTTTCAATACAATATAAGTCTACATAATGCTGATTACATAATAATAATAATATTATTATGTCCATTCATTATTATGCCCATGCATTAGTGCATTTATTTAGAAAGATTTCAAAAAGATTTCAAAGTACGAGGTAAGTTTGTCACATCTTGCATTGAAGATATTTCTACTGCTATCCGCTGTGAATTAAAGGCAACTGGACTAAGAAGAGAGGTAGAAAATATTTAATTTGGAGGGACAGAAAGAGCGGTAAATAAGTAATAAAAAATAATAAATATTGAAAAGAAATTAGCTATGAAAAAAGAAACAAAAAAACAAAGGGATAAAAATTTTACATAAACATATATATACACTATATATATACATATACACATACGCATACACACACATATATATATATATATATATATATATATATATATATATATATATATATATATATATATATACATACACATATACACAAATAGATACAAAATTCCACACATACATAATCTTCTACACAGCATACGCATACGCACATACACTTAAACGTATATAACATAAAACAACATATACTCGCCCATGCACACATACACATATATATACGTATTTACACATTCTCATACACATTCACAAGCAGGCAAATATATGTACATAAATTATATATATATATATATATATATATATATACACAATATATTAATAAATGGAAACTATATTTATAAAACCATAATTATTTTATTATATATATTTCAAGGGCAACCAAGGCAAATTATGGGGCGCTTTCATCAGATAAAATACAAATTTGTTTTATAAATAAATATTGACATACTTGCATAAAGACAACCTTAACGGTTGAGGTTCGCTGGATAGTGGAAATAATATTTTATTGAGGGTGATTCAAAGTTCTGAGTGAGTATGCAAATGAGTGTCAGAAAAATTGAAAAAACAACGGTTTATTTAAATTATACTGTTGGAAGAAAGTAGTGAAAAGGAGGTATAAAAGGGAGAGAGAGAAAATATTGAAGAGGAGAGAGAAAGAATAGTGAAAGGGAGAGGGAAGAAAAGAGAAAGAGAAAGAGAGAAGGAGAAAGACAAGATTATGCATAGTGATAGTGAAGAGAAGCGAGCGAAGAAATGAGTTTTACATGGATGAATACTCAAATCGTAAATATAACGTTCATTATGCTATGTTTATAATATTTATAATGATAAGTTAGAAATTAAATTAAGAATAAATAAAAATAAATAAAAATATTGTTAAAATTTAAAAATGTTGTTAAAATTTAATTAAAAATTTAATTGAAAATAGGATATATTACAAAAAAAAGTATTTAAAATATATTAAGATGTATTAATAATATATGGGTTTAGATGGGTATGTTATGTTATAGATTATAAATTATTTAAATGTATAGTATTTTACATTGGAAAAAAATCTAGTATAGTTTATTTAATTAAAGTAAGTTTGGCAAAATTATATTTAGCCAGAATTTATTAATAGTTGTAAGTCCAATCTTAAACACCTAAATAATTCCAAAGATTACAAAAAATTACAAGAGTTTGCAAAGGAATAAGTACTTAATTAGAAGTATATACTAAAACCATTTAAAATTTCAGACTATAAATTGAGACTATAAAAATTGAGATTATAAAAACAATAAGGAAGTTTAAAGGGAGTTAAAAGGGATTTTTTTAGAAACTCAAATGACTCCAAGGATACATAAAAATCTCTTTAAAAAGATTTATAAGAAGTAATAAAAAGCTATAAAAATTCATTTTAAAATATAATTAAAACATAAACCATACATTATTCCACATATATATAAATATCTGGAAATATATGAAAATACATAAATATTAAAAATGTTTAAAATTTTGGAAGATATGAAAATATAGGAAGATATGAAGATAATGGTTTTTCCGTATCTTACAAAAGGATCTTTCAAAAACATTTTGCCAAAAGTTTTTTTTAAATTCTCAAAAACCTTCAGAAAGTCTTTCAAAGGAAATTTTTAGAATTTTCAAAACCTTTTCTCAAAAGAGTTTCAAGTAGTCATACAAAAAGGTTATGATATATTTTTGGAGGTAGGATTGATAAGTGTAATAATACAGAGTATATTTATGAAGTAGAAATATTCGAAAGTAAAGGTTTTAAGGAGTAAATTAAAAATTTAATAAGTGTATTTTATATATTTAGGAAGTTATTAAGGTTAGAATTATATTAAATTCTTGAATCATATATAGATATAATCTGAGGGATGAGATTATAGGTGTTTGGATATAGAAAACATTATGTAAGGAAGATTAACCATATATTACATTTTATATATATATCTAAAAGCTGAATTTAAACGATGTTTACAAGAACTAAATAAATTATTACGCAAATTAATAGAGTTCTTACATTTTAGTATAAAGAATATTTCTTCGACGCATAGGCTGCAACATTTGGATAAAGCTGTGTAGGATGGTGCTTTGGAGACAATATTCCAAGATAAATAATAGTTTATATTATTGGATTTTAAGTTCCATAATATGTTGGATAGAGAAGTTGAAGATTTTTTACCAATATTCGTTAAGGAACATTTATGGTTATTGAAACGAGATTTGAAGTCTGTCGAGGTAGAGCCGACATAGTTAAAAGAATTATCATTGGTTTTGACATTGCAATTGTATACTACATTTTTAACTAAACAGTTATTATTTAAAGGACAGTTAGATTTATTTCTACAATTACATTTATCAGAATTTATATTATTGGGAACAGTATCATTATATTGAATATTGCTAGAGGTATTAATGTTATTCTGGTTAAGTTTTTAAGTTTCTATTATTAATTCTATTTATATTCTGCGCTAAATTCATAGTGGTAGAATATGATAGTTTAATTGTATGTTTGTTAAATATAATCTCTGCATATATATATATATATATATATAAATATATATATATATACACACACACACACTCACACTCACGCGCACACGCACACACTCACGCACACGCACACGCACACACACGCACACACACACACACACACACACACACACACACACACACACACACACACACACAACATACAAATAAACGCAGATATATGTCGATATTTATGCAGATAAATACAGTCATACAAGAGTTAAAGTATATAAATTTTAAGCAGCGAGTAAGCATATAATAATAATAAAAGGTGTGACAACTGATAAAAACAATACCAATCTCCAACTCACAATCTACAACCAGCAAATTGCTCAAGTTACGGAGTTTGTATATCTCGGTCACAAACTATCATCAAACAACAATGGAATGGTTGCTGCGCAATATCGAATCGTTCTAGGTTGGGAAGCTTTCAACAAGAACAACAAAGTACAAACATCAAAACGAGTTTCCTATCATTTGAAGACTAAGATCTTTGATACTTACTTCCTACCAGTTGTGTTATATGGTCTTGACTGTGTTAATTGGACGACAAGGTTACTTCAGAAGCTCTCTACATTCCAGAACCACATCATGAGACTAATGACTGGCAAGCGGCTCAGCGACCGTATCTCTATCATTACCAAACTTAAACTAATTGCATCAATTGTCAAGTCAAAAGTACTCAAACTATACGGCCATATGAAAAGATCAACTCGTGGTGTGAGTAGGTTATGCCTGGAAGGAAGGTTGGCTGGTAAGAAAAGAAGAGGCCAGCAGCCAAAATGAAATAGCAGGAAGAGGGTCTTAACGTTTCGGACGCTAGTCCTTCATCAGAAGAAAGAATGAGAAATAAGATAGATTGAGGGGACGGGCGAGATCGAATTGGAAAAAATGACTTTAGATAAAACAAACTTCTATTTTGTACCTAATTCTGTGTAGTTAACTATTTGTCTAGTCAATGTCTACAGGCTGGAAGAAATAATTAGATAAGTGTCATATGGCTGTACATCGCGGAAAATAATCTGTATCATTTGTCTATTATTTCTACATAAGTACATTTTAAGCTTATAGCCTCGTTTAAATGAATTTTTATGTGGTTAATTTATACTGATTGGGAGAGGAAATACTGTATATATTTTATATAATTATTCTTTGGACTTTTATATATATATATATATATATATATATATATATATATATATATATATATATATATATATATATATATATATATATATATATATATATATATATATATATATATATATATATATATATATATATATATATGTATATATATATATATATATGATTTTTTATGTGTTAATATACATATATATATATGATTTTTTATGTGGTTAATATATATATATATATATATATGAAAGTCCAAAGAATAATTAGATAAAATATATACAGTATATATATATATATAAATATATATATATGGGTAACCAAAGATGGTGCTTCAACTCCCATATACGTCAATACTCACCCTTTTCCGTTTCTTAGAGGGTTCTAAACCCTACTTTCAGGCAAAAGTTTTTTTAGTCGAATGCTTGTTTCTAATTTATATATATATATACTTATATATTCATATATATTTGCAAGAGATTTCAACATGAATGGACCTGTTATTTTTATCTAAAGTCATTTTTTCCAATTCCCCCCTCCCCCCCCCTGTCCCCTCAATCTATCTTATTTCTCAATCTTTCTTCTGATAAAAGACTAGCGTCCGAAACGTTAAGACCCTCTTCCTGCTATATCAAGTGTTAACCTAATATATCCCTTCCATATACTGATTGTGTTGTTATTTCTGTTTACCTTTTACATACATATATATATATATATGCTTATATAAATATAAGTATGTATACGTACATACATATATGTATACAGACGTACAGTAGTATGTATATATATATACATACATGTACACATATATATATATATATGTACGTATGGGTTTACCGAACATTTATTATAATGTTCGGTTTGTTTGTAAACAAACAGCCCGAATTAAGCCGTACAGTGTTCGGCAACCATCGTTGCCCTTTTGTTCAACACTGACAAAGAAACAATGAACTAGTTTCAAGCTTATTAGCTATCGTCAGCATCATATACCTTCCTGTCAGATGATCGAAAATTTGAAAGTATATACTTTCCTTATGCATATAAACGGCTGAGCAGCATAATTTGCATATCGAGTGAGTTAGTCGGCCGGGTGTACCGAAAACGATAAATGGAAAAGAATGAAACGAAATTTCATTTCTCACTCTTAGTACGGCTGATACTTAAATATAAGTATGTATACGTGCATACATATATGTATAAAGACGTACAGTAGTATGTATATATATACATACATGCACACATATATATATGTACGTATGGGTTTACCGAACATTTATTATAATGCAGGTTATTTTTTAAACATTAACTTTAAAACAACGAATCTCAGTCTAGAATGAAATTTGTTGATCGAAATCGAAATATAAACCGTTAGAATCTAATCATTTTTGTCACCTATATAAGGTTTTCTTTTGCGGTGACACACAATCCTGAAGTTCTAGGAGCTTTCTTTGAGTCTGTTTGGTTGTTGAAGTCTTTTCCTGGCTAGACATTTTTGAAATGCTTGAAAAAGTAGTAGTCGGTTGGTGACCTTTTCTATTAAACAATGCTCTCTTTTTCTCTCTCCCTCATACCTCTTTCTAGTTGTCTCCCCACTCTCTCTCTCTCTATTATCCTCCTCTGTCTCGTCTCCTTCTCTCGTTCTTCCTCTCCCTTATCCCTCTCTTTGGTTGTCTCTCTCCTTCTCAATCATTCATCTCTCTATATTTCCTCTTCTGCTCGCTCTGTTTCCTTATTTTCTCTCTCTCTCTCTCCCCGTACCTATCCCTCTCTCTCTCTCTCTCTCTCTCTCTCTCTCTCTCTCTCTCTCTCTCTCTCTCTCTCTCTCTCTCTCTCTCTCTCTCTCTCTCAAACCAATTTCCTCAGATCACTTCCAGCCAATTTGTCAAAGTCTCGCCATACAACATAGTTTCTAACGTCAACTTTCATAGTATTTCTCGGGAAACGGAACTTCCTTGACAGGGCGATACAGAATTAACCGATATTAGCATCCCTATATTAACATTAACCAATCATTTTGACACACATTATCTCCCTATCACCCCAGTAAATTTACTGAAAGGCGGGTGAATGTGGCAAAAATGGCCTTCTCTGTATATAAACCTGTAGGTTGAAGAAGCGAGCAAAAGGAAGAAAGGAGCACTTGCACAACACGCTCCTGAAGTTGAGGGATTTTCTATCTACGAGGTATTAAACAACCTATTTGAGGCGCCTCCCGCCTATTGGAGATTTCGATTGTTAAATTTGTTTGTTTCAATATTTTTACACAATTGTATGTAAAATCCCCGGCATGTGTCTTTGTTTTGTCCCCTTTTCTTATGCGCCCTTGTGGCAAATAAAGAAATCTATCTAACTATCCATCTATCTATTTGTCTACCTTTCTATCTGTCTGCCTACCTATATCTATCTATCTAACTATAGCTATATATTTATCTTTTATCTATCTACCTGTGTCTATCTATCTATCTAGCTTATATATATTTCTCATCTTCCTCTTTATCGTTATTGTGTTGAAAACGAACAGGGTCTCAGTTCGCTGTCTCTCTACCACTCTCTCTCTCTCTCTCTCTCTCTCTCTCTCTCTCTCTCTATATATATATATATATATATATATATATATATATATATATATATATAGTAATTTATTCAACGTGTATATGTTTTTTACTAAATTCCAAACCTTATAAAAATGTGTCCTGATTTTATATTGTCCTACGGGAAATAACAATTTTTCTTACCCATTACTGTACCTGAGTTCTATAGCAGAACCCACCCATTCTCTCGGTCAGAACACAGCTGATTTCTTCCAAAGAAGGAGAAAGGAGTAGGAGAAAGAAAAAGATTCAATCTCACAACTCAAAAGGATGAAAAGCAAAGTTGACCACGGCGGGAGTTGAACACGGAGAAGGCAGAAAGCCGGAACAATGCCGGAAAGCATTCTACCCTACGCGCTAACGATTTTGCCAATTCAGTGTACACTAAAGTTAACAGGCAGGAAAAGGTTAAAATATGTAGAACTATAAAACTGAGGGGACTAGGATATGAAACTAATAGTAATTGATATAAATATTAATATCGTTATTCACAATTATAATTAAGAGATGTTTGTAATATTGGGGATCAGCAAAAATGTAAGCCAACCACATCATGGCTCAGTAATAACTAAACATACATACAATCCATTTGATTAGCTCCGTTTGAGCGAAACATAAGTTAATGTCAGGCTACATCTACATGTTTGTTAAGGTATGTGGCTTAATGGTTAGGGTCACGATGGTATGGTCATGAGTTCGATACTCGGTGGCGTTTTGTGACCTTGAGCAAGACACTTTATTTCACGTTGCTCCAACTGGAAAATCATCAATTGTATCTGTAATCCAAAAGATCAGCCTTGTCTCACACTGTGTCACGCTTAATCTTCCTGAAAACTACGTTAAAAGTACACGTCTCTGTGGAATGCTCGGCCACTTACACGTTAATTCCACGATAAGGCAGTTCCTTTTATACACACACAGCTCAACATAGCTAATTACGAATCGATGGGATTGTCAAGGCCGGAACACCTTTGATAATAGGTTTGCTTAACCAGAACCAATCTGTAGCTAAACACTAGTTACAGTGATGTGCCGTTGTTAGAATAACCCAACAATGGGCGCAACGTTCTCCCAAATAAAGAAATTTCAACTTACAATTTGACACTTCTTGCTTTGGACACACTAAGAAAATGACTAAGCATTTTCCATTACTTGGTCCCCACCCATATCGAATAATGTTACAGGACATAACATCATAGGACCTTCTCCATAACAACGCTGCTACACAGCAAATATGTTTAACAGTTTATGTATTGATCGGAGGAAATTATATATTTCATTTCATTTTATTATACAAATTTGTATAAAACTGCGATCCTTTAAGATAAAGTAATGTGCCCTATATGATGTCTAAATCATCGGCTGCAACCTATTTGGCCTTAAAGGTTGCGCCGACCCTGACTGGAATGCTTTTGATAATAAGTCTGCCCCATTAGAAGCTGATGTGTCGCTAAACAATAATCATAGTCATGTGCTTTGGGGAAAATAAATGGTTATAAGTGAACCAGCAACACTAACGGAATACAAGACTGAGAGAATAAGTGGTGGCCTTAGAGAAAGGAACTGACTTCCGTCAGTTGAACAACGAATGTTCCAGTTGTTCGATCAACGGCACAGCCTGTTCGCAAAATCTATGTGTAAGTGACAGGGCATCCCACAGACACGTGTACCCTTAATGTAATGCTCACGGAGATTAAGCGTGATAGATTGTGTGACAAGGCTGGCCCTTTGAATTACAGGCACAGTCAAATTCGACGGGCTTCCAAACAGTCTTCGGGTACCAAATTTTACTAACAAGGTATGATTTAACCCGAGGCTATAGTATATGACATTTCCCAAAATGCCACGCGGTGGGATCGAATCTGGCACCCAACGATTGCGAAGCGAACTCCTTAACCATTCGGCCATTCTTCATCTACGTGCTGGCATTACTGTTATACAGTATTCCGTATTTATTTCCATTAACCATTCAACTATAACCACACGTGCATATTTAGAATGACTCAGAGAGATTACCTTCGGATATCTCTATCGTTAGTGTTGTTGAAATGCTAAATATGTAGATTCAGCAGCCGCGAGAGTTAATACGTAAAATATAGCATGGAAAAAAATTAATATTTGTTCAAGTCGTAAATATGTGTCAACTCTCTTCCTGCTATATCAAGCATTGACCTAATATATCCCTTCCATATACTGTACCGATTGGGTTGTTATTTCTGTTTACCTTTTACATATATATATATATATATAAATTAGGATTGGTGCTCTGAAATAGCGATGTATACATGAATGTATGTATAGTATATTTGGTAATATACTGTATGTTTAATTAAAACATTTTGAAGACCTTGTACTATTATTTTAAAGTAGTGACTATGTCACTTACTTCTTTTTTTCAGCAAAGGAAGGGAGAGAAGCTGACAGATCTGTTTCACACTGTTGGTGTTCATCAGAGCAACGTACTCGCCGACCTCTGCCGAAAATTATAGAATTCCAGTAATAATCAGGAACTGATTATACAGAGCGATTGTCGGTCCAGCAAAAATTAAAAATAATAGCGGAAGGTCTTCAAAATGTTTTTAATTAAACATACAATATATTACCAAATATACTATACATACATTCATGTATACATCGCTATTTAAGAGCACCAATCCTAATTTTTTATTTTTGGTTGACCGGCAATCGCTCTGTATAATCAGTAACTGATTATTACTGGAATTCTATAAGAATCCAGCTTCTATAATTTTCGGCAGAGGTCGGCGAGTACGTTGCTACGAGGAACACCAACAGTGTGAAACAGATCTCCCAGCTTCTCTCCCTTCCTTTGCTGAAAAAAAGAAGTAAGTGACATAGTCACTACTTTAAAATAATAGTGCAGGGTCTTCAAAATGTTTTAATTAATATATGTTTGTGTATATAATATAATATATGTTTGTGTATGTTGTTATGTTCCAATATATGTGTATATACGTATTATAAGAAACCAATATATGTGTATATATACGTATATATAAATATTAAAACACACATGACTAGAACAATTATACATTTTTTTCATGCTATAATTTTACGTATTAGCTCTCTCGGCCACTGAATCTAATGTCACTTTGACGAATCAAAGAAAGGAAAAAAAAAAGAAAAATAGAACCTAAAATATATATTCCGGGCTATTTCCAACTTCACCTCTCTCTCTCTCTCTCTCTCTCTCTCTCTCTCTCTCTCTCTCTCTCTCTCTCTCTCTCTCTCTCCCTCTCTCTCTCTCTCTCTCTCTCTCTATATATATATATATATATATATATATATATATATATATATATAGAAATTACATGAATCAAAGTTCTGTTCAAATCATTTATTCGCTTACAATTGTTTCTTCCAAACCGAGGTTTGGAGTTTCGGAGCAATTTTTCAATGATTGTTTACATACATGACCTCCTTTTCAACACAAGAGACATAGAGAAACATATGTATGTATTGATGCACAGTGGGTTGACATCCATTATAATATTTAAGCATGGCAGTTTACATTCAAAGATTAAAGTCATATTAAAAGAAAATTACAACAAAATTAAAGTTATAATACAACATTGGCAGTTTACGAAGAAGATGCAGGAGGATAGTTAGAAGACGTTAGTTACACGTGGGGCATGCACGTGTGTCCTATTTATATAAGATTATAGTGCGGAAATGTGTTATATGGAATATAAGCACTTTAAGCGGGCAATCAAGAGTATTATGGGGGTTGTATAGTATTTTATATGTATGATATAGAAGCTTGTGTGCAGAGAAATATTTAAGAATGAGAAGCAAAACAGTGTTATGGTTTTTCGTATAGCCCCACCATTTTCACAATCCAGGAAAGGTAATATATAGATTATATGTCCTTCACATAATCTACGATGATTCAATATTGGATGCTTGATGAATTAGGTTGGAATATTACAGCTTGTTGTTCTTTATTCCAATATTATAGAGCAGGTTGGTTTTGTTGCGAGGCTTAACATCGTATTATTTTCCGGAAGTGTGTGTGTGGTTAAGGGGAGTTAATGCGTGAGGGGAGGTAACTAGCTGATTTCTATAACTAAAATGTATTATCCTAATGTACAATAAATGGTGTCACACATGAGTCCCTAACATATAGGTTATAAACAGTTTCAAAGTATAAGTATCCTATCATTAAATTACAGTCTAGTCTATTAAGAAGTACTAAAGGTGTTCATATTAGGATGATTATCCTATATCATAGAGTGCCACAACTGAATATTCTACATGAAGAGTCAGATCCTCAAATCAATGATCTTTGTAAGTGTAGTATACCCGCAGAACCTGGCAGGGTTTTATTATAATCACTTCTATATATAACTCCCGGTAAGCTCTGGGTCAGTGCATGACTGATTGCATGGCAAAGTTAAATATCACTAGGGTAGACCATAAATTAATTCTCACTTACAATGTCACCAATCCGACCATCAAGTCATACATGTATGTACAACTCATATATCACTTGTACATAATTCATTGTACCCAGCATATAGGTTATATAGTTCTTTTATGTCAATAAATTATCCAATGATGGCACTCCATACACAGAACAACATTAGCACAACCCATTCAGTGTTTAAAGTTTACATTAATTATATAGTAGTGTAATGTAGTCTAAGTAATTGAAGGCAATTATACCAAAAGCAGATGTACATGGGGATAACTCTAGGGTAAAATGTTCTAGAAGGAAGTCACTATTTGTGTTAATGTGGATCATTGAGTGTGGAGATGTGGTGTAAGGTGTGCCCTTGAGGTTTGTTGCTAGAGGTGGTGACGGTTTCAAGTCTGACATTGTTATATATTGGGTTTAAAATTTTGGAAGGAGTGTCGGAAGCGGTGCTGGCAAGATGCGAACACTTCTGATATTTATTAAGGAGGTTACGGTTTGAGAAGATAATAGTCTGGGTCTCTAGTAGACAGAGGTTACAAAATTTATTAGGTGGTTTGTACGATGTCGCGTTACCTATCACTTCCCATTTAAGTGTATAAGATTTATTTTTAGTTTTTAGATAGTGTATGTAGCTAGATAGTGAAGTGGAGTTGGCTAGACTGTGTTTTTTGAAAGAGTGGAGGTGCGAATTGTATCTAGTTTTGAAGCAGTTTGAAGTAGAGCCTATATATGTTTCAGAAAAGTTGCTAGTTGTGACGGTGCATGAGTATATTATATCCTTGATTAAGCATTTTTTATCTAAAGGGCAGGTTCTATTTGATCTACAGTTACAATTATTCTGGGCGTTAGTCTGCCGGTTATTATGTTGTGTAGAAGTCCGGATGGTAGCTTTAGGATTATAGTTATCGGGGTTGATGTTCCCAGCGTTATTGCTTACACTAGTGCTATTACTATTATTACTATTGTTATTAGGGTTAGTTGATATAATGTTATGAAGGTTTATCGCTTGTTGTGATTTAGTTTGTTGGAAGTAAGAATTAATTTTTCTTTTATTGCTACTAGCTATGTGGTATGCTATGTTAGGCGTAGTAGAGTAGGAGATTTTAATGGTGTTTTTGTTTAAAAGGCTATGGTACATTGTGGCCAGATGGGAAGTTTTTATCTAGGAGTGAGAAGAAAGCTCTAGGTAGGTTGGTAGAGACGTTTAGATTGAAAGGAGCGTTGAAAAATGTATTATTTCTTCTATTTTTGTTTTTTATGCCTGGTGAGTTGTTTCCTTTTATGGTACTATGGTAATTTCTGTGGTGTGGGTTACTTTTGTTGGCATCCACCGTATTAGTGTGTGTGTGGTTGCTATTCTTATTACTAAATTTCCTCATACGAAATAATGTTGTAGCTATGTGTTTTTGTAGATAGGAACTCGATCTCTATATTATGGCCTGATCTAGCTAATGCCTGGTTATAATATTGCGAGTTTTTGCTAAATATGTTTATGTCATATGATAGATTAGAGATTCTATTGGATACTCCCTTAGAGATAGAGTTTAATATTGATCTAGGGTGGTTAGACTTTGTATCTACGTAAATGAGTTTTTCGTTAGGTTTATGGAAAGGTGTATATATATTTGAGTCTAGGTAGAGGGTGGCATCCAGGAAGTTAACGTTTTTAGTGTTTTTGTCCATGGTGATACTAAGGTTATAGTTTTTGAATGTCTTGTGCAATAGTTTTCTAGTTCTTTCTATATTGAATTTTTTATAGTCTATAAGTAGAAGTGCATCATCGCGGTACAAACCACCGTTGATGTATGGAAGGTCTTTATGGATTTCGTTAAGTAAATATAGGCCGACCAAATCAGTGACCTGCGCCGAGTCAATAGATCCCATGGTTATGTCGAAGTTGTTTTGCGTATCTTTGCGGGTCCATAATTGGTCTTCAAAGGGGATTAGGATTTTACGGGCCGCAAGTATGACATCAATCTGGGGTCTAGTCAGGTCACTATTGTCCATGGCCATGATTAGTGCCTTATTTAATAGGATAGGGGAAATAGAGGTGTAGTATGAATTGATATCAAATTGAATAAATTTTTAATCCTGTTATCCTTGATATCTTTGAACCATTCAATAACTTCACTCGTATTTCCCCATTGTTTAAGGTATATCCTGTGTTTAATCTGTGGGATGATTTTGTCTAAAATTTTCTTACTGATAATGCTAATGTCAGACTTGGAAGGGCAGATAAGCCTAATCGAGGGGTTGCTAATGAAGTCCTCCTTATGGTCCTTCAGAGAGAATCTATGGGGTGTTTGGGGTATATGGTTGTGTATGTCTCTGAAGTTCTAGTTTGGACACTATATTATAGCCTTCCATATTAATATCTTCTAAGTTTTTCATAGTAGTTTTCTTGTAGCTTTTATGTAGTTCATTACATATGAACTTTCTATAAGTGTTATAATCTAGGCTGTATATGTTATTAGTTTTGTCTGCATGTACAATAATCTTATTACTAGTTTTGAATTCATTAATAGAGGTGTTAAGTTTGTTTAAGAGGGTGTTGTTTTTATTACGGTGCTTTTTGTATTTAATGTTCTTAACTAGTTTTATTAGGTCATTTTCAAAGGAGTTTAGTAGTGTGTTATGAGGGGGGCTTCTAAAGGTTTTAAAGCCGAAGGAGTCAAATTTGTTAGTATTATTAACCTTGTTAGATTTGTTTTTATCATAATGGAATGTCCTCCATCTCACTCTATTGATAAAGGAATTTACACTGTCGATCAATAATCTTTCATATGTATTCTTGGATGGTATTGGTATGTTCTTGGTTGACATAGTGAGTTGGTCTTTGATCAGCATACTGGTAATTTATTGTATGTCAGCTCAACAGTATGGAGCAGTTAATAGTATTAAGGATACTATTTATGGTTATGTATATACTAAAATCTTTTATAGTTATATATATTTTAAACCCTACACAGTGATAGACAGTAATTTGTTACTACGTTATTACCAGTAAGATAAATAGCTCAATGTAATAACATCAGTTGTTCTACAGAGCAGTTATATAGAAATTACATGAATCAAATTTCTGTTCAAATCATTTATTCGCTTACAATTGTGTCTTCCAAACCGAGGTTTGGAGTTTCGGAGCAATTTTTCAATGATTGTTTACATACATGACTTCCTTTTTCAACACAAGAGACATAGAGAAACATATGTATATATTGATGCACAGTGGATTGACATCCATTATAATATTTAAGCATGGCAGTTTACATTCAAAGATTAAAGTCATATTAAAAGAAAATTACAACAAAATTAAAGTTATAATACAACATTGGCAGTTTACGAAGAAGATGCAGGAGGATAGTTAGAAGAAGTTAGTTACACGTGGGGCATGCACGTGTGTCCTATTTATATACGATTATAGTGCGGTAAGGTGTTATATGGAATATAAGCACTTTAAGCGGGCAATCAAGAGTATTATGGGGGTTGTATAATATTTTATATGTATGATATAGAAGCTTATGTGCAGAGAAATATTTAAGAATGAGAAGCAAAACAGTGTTATGGCTTTCCGTATACCCCACCATTTTCACAATCCAGGAAAGGTAATATATAGATTATATGTCCTTCACATAATCTACGATGATTCAATATTGGATGCTTGATGAATTAGGTTGGAATATTACAGCTTGATGTTCTTTAATCCAATATTATATAGCAGGTTGTTTTTGTTGCGAGGCTAAACATCGTATTATTTTCCGGAAGTGTGTGTGTGATTAAGGGGAGTTAATGCGTGAGGGGAGGTAACTAGCTGATTTCTATAACTAAAATTTATTATCCTAATGTACAATAAATGGTGTCACACATGAGTCCCTAACATATAGGTTATAAACAGTTTCTAAGTATAAGTATCCTATCATTAAATTACAGTCTAGTCTATTAAGAAGTACTTAATTATCCTCTATCATAGAGTGCCACAACTGAATATTCTACATATAATCACTTCTATATATAACTCCCGGTAAGCTAAGGGTCAGTGCATGACTGATTGCATGGCAAAGTTAAATATCACTAGGGTAGACCAGAGATTAATTCTCACTCACAATGTCACCAATCCGACCATCAAGTCATACATGTATGTACAACTCATATATCACTTGTACATAATTCATTGTACCCAGCATATAGGTTATATAGTTCTTTTATGTTAATAAATTATCCAATGATGGCACTCCATACACAGAACAACCAATACCATGCAAGAATACATTTGAAAAATTATTGATCGACAGTGTAAATTCCTTTATCAATAGAGTGAGATGGAGGACATTCCATTATGATAAAAACAAATCTAACAAGGTTAATAATACTAACAAATTTGACTCCTTCGGCTTTAAAACCTTTAGAAGCTCCCCTCATAACACACTACTAAACTCCTTTGAAAATGACCTAATAAAACTAGTTAAGAACATTAAATACAAAAAGCACCGTAATAAAAACAACACCTTCTTAAACAAACTTAACACCTCTATTAATGAATTCAAAACTAGTAATAAGATTATTGTACATGCAGACAAAACTAATAACATATACAGCCTAGATTATAACACTTATAGAAAGTTCATATATAATGAACTACATAAAAGCTACAAGAAAACTACTATAAAAAACTTAGAAGATATTAATATGGAAGGCTATAATATAGTGTCCAAACTAGGACTTCAGAGACATACACAACCATATACCCCCCCCCCCCAGATTCTCTCTGAAGGACCATAAGGAGGACTTCATTAGCAACCCCTCGATTAGGCTTATCTGCCCTTCCAAGTCTGACATTGGCATTATCAGTAAGAACATTTTAGACAAAATCATCCCACAGATTAAACACAAGATATACCTTAAACAATGGGGAAATACGGGTGAAGTTATTGAATGGTTCAAAGATATCAAGGATAACAAGGATAAAAAATATATTCAATTTGATATCAATTCATACTACACCTCTATTTCCCCTATCCTATTAAATAAGGCACTAATCATGGCCATGGACAATAGTGACCTGACTAGACCCCAGATTGATGTCATACTTGCGGCCCGTAAAACTGTAATCACCTTTGAAGACCAATTATGGACCCGCAAAGATACGCAAAACAACTTCGACATAACCATGGGATCTAGTGACTCGACGCAGGTCACTGATTTGGTCGGCCTATATTTACTTAACGAAATCCATAAAGACCTTCCATACATCAACGGTGGTTTGTACCGCGATGATGCACTTCTACTTATAGACTATAAAAAATTCAATATAGAAAGAACTAGAAAACTATTGCACAAGACATTCAAAAACTATAACCTTAGTATCACCATGGACAAAAACACTAAAAACGTTAACTTCCTGGACGCCACCCTCTACCTAGACTCAAATATATATACACCTTTCCATAAACCTAACGAAAAACTCATTTACGTAGATACAAAGTCTAACCACCCTAGATCAATATTAAACTCTATCTCTAAGGGAGTATCCAATAGAATCTCTAATCTATCATATGACATAAACATATTTAGCAAAAACTCGCAATATTATAATCAGGCATTAGCTAGATCAGGCCATAATATAGAGATAGACTTCCTACCTACAAAAACACATAGCTACAACATTATTTCGCACAATATGTCCATGTGGAAATTTAGTAATAAGAATAGCAACCACACACACACTAATACGGTGGATGCCAACAAAAGTAACCCACACCACAGAAATTACCATAGTACCATAAAAGGAAACAACTCACCAGGCATAAAAAACAAAAATAGAAGAAGAAATAATAGATTTTTCAACCCTCCTTTCAATCTAAACATCTCTACCAACCTACCTAGAGCTTTCTTCTCACTCCTAGATAAAAACTTCCCATCTGGCCACAATGTACCATAGCTTTTTAAACAAAAACACCATTAAAATCTCCTACTCTACTACGCCTAACATAGCATACCACATAGCTAGTAGCAATAAAAGAAAAATTAATTCTTACTTCCAACAAACTAAATCACAACAGGCGATAAACCTTCATAATAACATTATATCAACTAACCCTAATAACAATAGTAATAATAGTAATAGCACTAGTGTAAGCAATAACGCTGGGAACATCAACCCCGATAACCATAATCCTATAGCTACCATCCGGACTTCTACACAACAGAATAACCGGCAGACTAACACCCAGAATAATTGTAACTGTAGATCAAATAGAACCTGCCCTTTAGATAAAAAATGCTTAATCAAGGATATAATATACTCATGCACCGTCACAACTAGCAACTTTTCTGAAACATATATAGGCTCTACTTCAAACTGCTTCAAAACTAGATACAATTCGCACCTCCACTCTTTCAAAAAACACAGTCTAGCCAACTCCACTTTACTATCTAGCTACATACACTATCTAAAAACTAAAAATAAATCTTATACACTTAAATGGGAAGTGATAGGTAACGCGACATCGTACAAACCACCTAATAAAATTTGTAACCTCTGTCTACTAGAGACCCAGACTATTATCTTCTCAAACCGTAACATCCTTAATAAATATCAGAAGTGTTCGCGTCTTGCCAGCACCGCTTCCGACACTCCTTCCAAAACTTTAAACCCAATATATAACAATGTCAGACTTGAAACCGTCACCACCTCTAGCAACAAACCTCAAGGGCACACCTTACACCACATCTCCACACTCAATGATCCACATTAACACAAATAGTGACTTCCTTCTAGAACATTTTACCCTAGAGTTATCCCCATGTACATCTGCTTTTGGTATAATTGCCTTCAATTACTTAGACTACATTACACCACTATATAATTAAT
>OZ024742.1:335808586-335838586 GCA_964016885.1 Eledone cirrhosa | reverse complement strand
TCAGCCACTCCACTTCACGGGGCTCCATTCACAGGCGAGATGCACTCTTCCCATTTTTGCAGAGGAAATCGGCCATCTGGGGACAGAGGACACCAAAGGTCTCGACGGCGACCAGCATAAAAAGGAAGCGAACAGTCAAGTCCCGGTATTTAGAATACAAATACACATTAGTAGTTGCTCATAAAATTGTGACCTTTAGTTTTTCAATAAAAGCTGAAATAAAATATAAAAATTATTAAAATTTAATTTTTAATGTATATACTTTTTATATATTTGTTATGACCTTTACAGTGGGATGGGCGGGGATGCTGAAGAATTATATTTTCTGAAAAGGGGATTATAGCCCCTCAAAATGTTTAGAGGGAACCTCTGATCTATATAGTACTAATTGTGTGTCTGTCGTAGGGTTCAAACCCTAATAAACCGAGGAGGTGCATAGTGTAACGAACTTCTAGACAAACAGTTAGACATTATACTGCAATGGGGATTTCAATGAAAAGCGGGCGATAGTTTAAAAATTCCTGTTATGAACTTATGTCTTTTGTTTACTTAACAAGTCGACAACAAACACAATAATTTGATGTTCAATGGTGACATTTTAAAAAACAATGGCCTTGTTCAGAACGACGTTATCTTGACTATTATCACCACTACTACTGCTGCTGATGCTACTACTACTGCTACTACTACTGCTACTGCTACTACTACTACTACTACTACTACTACTACTACTACTACTACTACTACTACCACCACCACCGCCGCCACCACTACTATTCTTGTTGTTAATATCATTAATCCCGCCTCTCCCAAGAATATACATGTACCTATATATATGTGCGCATATGTAAAGGTTTGTGTACGCGTGTTCTATTTAAATGAGTATGTGTGTGTATGTGTGTGTGTTGGAATGGATGTTTGTGTGTGTGTGTGTCGGTATGGATGTTTGTGTGTGTGTGTGTCGGCATGGATGTTTTGTGTGTGTGTTCGAACTAATTTCTAATTTCTTAATAAACTATCGTTAATAATTGATGAAGATGTCTGTTTTTTATATAGTTCAAAAGAGCAGCGGGTTAATGACTCATACGTGAATTTATATATATATATATATATATATATATATGTGTGTGTGTGTGTGTGTGTGTGTGTATACATACATCGCATACACACACGGATATAATGTATATGTAAGTGTGTGACTGTATGTATACATGTATAAGAGTGTGTATGTGTGAGTAAAGTCCACTGCAAGCTGGTTCTGTGTTGTGTCCATCGACTTAACAATAAGTTCAAATACTCGCGACTCATGTACACCTCATTATAAATAGACGCCATGGGTAGGTAGAGTCCGTCTATTTGAACAGAAGTACCTCTCCAATTATCCGCTGAAACACTATAACAGCCCCGTGGTCAGAGTTTGGTGTTAGCTCGGTGGGGTGGGTTGGTGATTGAGTTAAAGCTACGGAACATTCAGCAGGGATATTCTAATTCGCATGAAACGTAATTCAGGACGCTTTTTATAAATCTAAAACTAAGATTCCGCCATTGTAACACTGAGTGCAAAGTCATCCAGTCCCCCCCCCCCATCACACTTCCAGCCCTTTAGCGATTGGCCAAAACTATTGTATGGGTCTGGTGTATGTATATAGCATACTGTAACTTCTTTACTTGTAGCGGTACAGTCAATTATGATGTAAATAGATTTCATATGTACACACATATTTTACTGTAGAATATATTTCTAATTATACAACATATATATTGAACTATACAACATGTGAAAGTATTATGAAAGAGAACAGCCAGCGATAGCCACTGCATCAGTCATTTCACCTTAAAGGATTCCGTGCTCGGGCGGAATGTCCTCGTCCCGATTTTGGTAGAGGAAAACAGCAATCCTGGGCCTGAGGACATTGGAGGTCTCAAGTGTGACTAACTATACACAATATACCTAACTTTTTCAACAGCTATATCTAGCCATTCAACATATCTCTAACTATACAATATATATATATATATATATATGGATGGATGGATGGGTGGCTCCATAACTCCTGACGGTGTCGTAGGGATGCTGTCTTGAGCATTTTTAGCCTGGTGAATCTCGTTCAACTTTTCCCAAAGAAAAAGAGAGGGGCAGGGATGTGTGTGTGTGTGTGAGAGAGAGAGAGAGAGAGAGAGAGAGAGAGAGAGAGAGAGAGAGAGAGAGGAATGAGAGATACAAAGGAAAACTTGACCCAAATATTAGTCTGGTACATTTTTACCTACATCGAAAAAAAGAAGGGCAAAGTTGACCTCAGCTGGATTAGAACTCAAAGCACATACAGCTAAAACGAATACTGTAAAAAAACATTCAAATCGACGTTCTAACGACTCTGCCAATTAAGTTGCTACGCAACATGTAATTCTTTATTTCGCTTAGAAAGGAGGAAAGGCACCACCCATGACTTTTTGTTTTTCAGAGCCTCCGAAACTATTTGGAAAGAGGAAAGGAAATGTACTCAAAGTTGAAAACCAAACAGCCAGGTGATGATGTTAAACCGGGCGACGGCCTAAGCCTAGTTATTTAAATAATTCTGAATGTATGAACTCGTAATTCTCGGTGGGGTTGTAGAGACGTTGTCGTTACATGCTTATATTTCACTTACATTTCATAGTTTTGAAAGGCCGAAGCTGAGCGTTACGTTGATAACTGAAACCGAAACTTGTCTGGCTGTTGGTGAGAGTATGTATAAACCTGTAGCTTCTGATAGATTCGTAGAGAGGCCTTATTGACATATGGCATAGCATGGGCATTGTAAACCTGGCGGAGCCCATCCCTCTCCCGGTCTAAACACAGTCAATCTCTTCCAGACACAGAAAAAAATAGAGGAGTGGGGAAAAAGAGAAAGAAACGTTCTCATTACTCGACAGATATTTGTTATTGATCTCCGATCTTAGATTGCAGAGAACCAGAACGAATACCACAAAACATTCTATCCGACGTTCTAACGACTCTGCCAATTCGCCGCCTTAAATAATTCTGAAAACTATGTAAATTTCAGATTGACGACTGTCTGTGTAAAATCACTTACAGATTGACTATAGAGAACAGCGTATGAATTATTAATGTGGATAGTCACTAGAGTTGGTATGGTTGACTAATTATGTGACGGCAACAGTTATATTGGAGATATATATAGAGAGCAGGAACATAATATGTTATGTATATTGGTGTATTGGTGGTGAGATGTGATATAGGCAAATAGAAACTAATGGCTTAGACGGCACTCGGCATGGTTGAGAATTCTTTATTTCTTCTTCTTAACACATGTACTATATATTTGTGTGTATGTATGTGTCTTTTTTTACCTTTCTTTTTCTCTCTGTCTTCCTCTCCCTCTCTTTCTCAATATCTATGTGTGTATTATATATATATATGTATGTAAGTATATATATATATATATATATATATATATATATATATATATATATATATATATATATATATATATATATATATATATATATATGTATGTAAGTATATATATATATGTATATATATGGGTGTTTGGTTGGTAGAGTCCATAACACCAATCAAGCCCCTTTTATAGCTCTGACGAAACCTACGGTTACACGTAAGGAAGAAACATTGTTAGCCAATAAAAATCTTTTGATGTTGTAGACGCTCTTGTGTTCTTTTTCATATATATATATATATGTATGTAAGTATATATATATATATATATATATATATATATATATATATATATATATATATATATATATATATATATATATATATATATATACTTACATACATACATATATTCACCCGATTATATAAGCATGAAAAAAGTAGTCATTAAGTGGCCTTGTAATATTAATATTTTACAGATTTTACTTACAGCTCACAATGCGGGACATTCTCTTCACCAGCTGTCAATTGAAAAGCACAATGATTTCAACTATTACTAATAGTAACGATCCCTCCAATGATAAGGAGCAGCCTAATTGCTAAAGAAGAACATCCGGGTTAATTTGGCTTACATAGTGGCATGCTCACCACCCTCCATTATCCACACAGTCACCACAGCAAACCAGGAGGGGTGTATATATTCCAGCCATACAACACCTATTTTGTTTCACTACCTTCTGAGGGTTTGTCCTTTGCTATTTGCTTTAGTCTTTCTCTCAAATGTACCTGTCACATTCATGATGAAGTATTTTCTGCTTCCCTCTCCTGTTCACAGATTACTGTTCTGCTATCCTTCCTAAGTCCAATGCCAACCAAGTGAGACATTGCTGATCTAGTTACAAACCCACAACATCTAACTTCTACTGGTAACACCATCCTTTCACTTCACACAAATCCTTAAGTCTTTCATATTTTAGCATCTTCCTTTCACATGCCTACCTCATGTTGCCTTCAACAATCAGGACATTTTTTTGTCAAGTTAGTTAATGCCATAAGATCAGGACATTTATTCGTTGATGCAATATGGCTTCAGAACACCAGTATACATATATATATAACACCAGAACAGATATAGCTGCACCTTTTTGTCATTAGCGCCATGCAGAAATTTCAGTATTGACTTTTCCTTTATGTTCTTAAGTTATCCTTTCTTGTCCTTCTTCTTGAGAACAAGAGGAAACTTTGGGTTGATTCATATTGCGTATTGTGAAGGTGCTTGGCTTAGTGGTTAGGATGTTCAGCTCACGATCTTGCGATCACGTGTGCTACTCCTGGCGGCGGCACATTTTGTCCTTCAGCAAGACACTTTATTTCACGTTGTTCTAATCCATTCCGCTAGCAAAATAAATGAGTTATACCTGTCTTTCAAAGGATCAGCCCTGACACACACTGTATGACGCTGAATCCCTTTGAGAATTACGTTAAGGGTACACGTGTTTGTGCAATACTCAGTCACACGTTAATTTGACCAACAGGCTGTTCCGTTGATCAAACAACAGGAATATACTCGTCGTCGGAACATACGGAGGTCCAACAACAACAACGGCCACATCAACAACAGCAATATTATTCGTTATAATGAAGCAGTAAGAATGTTTAGGATTTTCTTATGCCTCCATTTTTTCCCCTTATGTACAGAACCCATGACTACATCATCCAATATATTCTTTTTTCTAAATCATTGCGTGAAGTACCACTATTACTACCACCAACACCGCAACAACAACAACAACAACAACAACAACAACAACAACAACAACAACAACAACAACAACAACAACAACAACAACAACAACAACAACAACAACAACAACAATCATCACCACCACCGCCACTACAATAATAACATCCACCGTTGCCATTAATACAACAATAATATCCACCACTACTACTACCACCAACTCCGCAACAACAACACCTCTTCCACTACCACCACTTCTACTATAAATACCCCCGAAATAACAGCTACTACCACCAAGACAACAACAAAATCACCACCAACACCACCAATAACAACATTCACCACAACCATCACCGCCAACAAAGATAACATCCACTACCACCAACAACAACATCCACCACCACTGCCAACTACCACCAACAACATCCACCATCAACAACAACAACAACAACAACAACAACAACAACAACAATATCTACCACCACTGCCAACTACGACAACAAAAACTACCAACATCAACAACTAAAACAACATCCACTACCAACAACAACACCACCACCAAAAATAACAAAAACATCCACCATTACCACCAACAACAACAACTATGACAGCCACCACCACCACCACCACCAACAACAAAAACTATGACAGCCACCACCACCACTACAACCACCACCAACAACAACAACTATGACAGCCACCACCACCACTACCACCACCACCAACAGCAACAACTATGACAGGCACTACCACTACCAAAAACAACATCCATCACCACCACCAACTACAACATCCAACAACAACAACAACAACAATAACGACAACAACATCACCACAACCACCAGCTACAACAAAATCCAGCACCACCACTCAAAACAACAACCACCAACAACGCCCTCCACTACCACCAACTACAACAACACAAACATCCAACACCACTACAACAACAACCTGTACAACTACAACAAACATCACTACGACTACCACAACCACCACATCCAAATGATTTAGTTATAATTTATTACTAGTAACTGACATTCAAATATTTAATTCTCAGCCAAATAGTGATTCGCCATATTACAGAATAACGTTACACAAATCATATTATTGAATACGTAACTACATCATAACTACATCACACTCTACATCATAACTTCAGCACACTCTACATCGTAACTACAACATACACTACATCATAACTACATCACACTCTACATCATAACTTCAGCACACTCTACATCGTAACTACAACATACACTACATCGTAACTACAGCACACTCTACATTATAACTACAACACACTCTACATCACAACTACAGCACACTCTACATCATAACTACATCACACTCTACATCACAACTACAGCACACTCTACATCATAACTACATCACACTCTACATCACACACTACATTACACTCTACATCGTAACTACAACACACCACATCGTAACTACAACACACTCTACATCGTAACTACAACACACTACATCATAACTACAACACACACTACATCATAACTACAACACACACTACATCATAACTACAACACACACTACATCGTAACTACAACACACCACATCGTAACTACAACACACACCACGTCATAACTACAACACACACTACATCATAACTACAACGCACACTACATCATAACTATAACACACACCCCATCATAACTACAACACACACTACGTCATAACTACAACACATACCACGTCATAACTACAACACACACCACATCATAACTACAGCACCCACAACATCATAACTACAGCACACACTACATCGTACCTACAGCACACCACATCATAACTACAACACACACCACATCATAACTACAGCACCCACAACATCATAACTACAGCACACACTACATCGTACCTACAACACACCACATCATAACTACAGCACCCACAACATCATAACTACAGCACACACTACATCGTACCTACAACACACCACATCATAACTACAGCACCCACAACATCATAACTACAGCACACACTACATCGGACCTACAACACACTACATCATAACTACAGCACACACTACATCGTACCTACAACACACTACATCATAACTACAGCACACACTACATCGTACCTACAACACACTACATCATAACTACAGCACACACCATATCGTAACTACAACACACATAACATCGTAACTACTACATACACCACGTCATAACTACAGCACACACTACATCGTAACTACAGCACACTCTACATTATAACTACAACACACTCTACATCACAACTACAGCACACTCTACATCATAACTACATCACACTCTACATCACAACTACAGCACACTCTACATCATAACTACATCACACTCTACATCACACTCTACATCATAACTACATCACACTCTACATCACACACTACATTACACTCTACATCGTAACTACAACACACCACATCGTAACTACAACACACTCTACATCGTAACTACAACACACTACATCATAACTACAACACACACTACATCATAACTACAACACACACTACATCATAACTACAACACACACTACATCGTAACTACAACACACCACATCGTAACTACAACACACACCACGTCATAACTACAACACACACTACATCATAACTACAACGCACACTACATCATAACTATAACACACACCACATCATAACTACAACACACACTACGTCATAACTACAACACATACCACGTCATAACTACAACACACACCACATCATAACTACAGCACCCACAACATCATAACTACAGCACACACTACATCGTACCTACAGCACACCACATCATAACTACAACACACACCACATCATAACTACAGCACCCACAACATCATAACTACAGCACACACTACATCGTACCTACAACACACCACATCATAACTACAGCACCCACAACATCATAACTACAGCACACACTACATCGTACCTACAACACACCACATCATAACTACAGCACCCACAACATCATAACTACAGCACACACTACATCGGACCTACAACACACTACATCATAACTACAGCACACACTACATCGTACCTACAACACACTACATCATAACTACAGCACACACTACATCGTACCTACAACACACTACATCATAACTACAGCACACACCATATCGTAACTACAACACACATAACATCGTAACTACTACATACACCACGTCATAACTACAGCACACACTACATCATAACTACAGCAGACCGCATCATGACTACAATACACAATATCATAACTACAACATACACCACACCACAACTACAACACACCCTACATCATAATTACAACACACTACATCATAACTACAGCACACACCACACCATGGCTAGAAAACACTATATCATAATTGCAGCATGCACCACATCATAACCACAACACACACCACGTCATAACTACAACACACACCATGTCATAACTACAGCACGCACTACATTATAAGTAAAGCACACACCATATCATAACTACAACACACACCACGTCATAACTACAACACACACCATGTCATAACTACAGCAGGCACTACATTATAAGTAAAGCACACACCATATCATAACTACAACACACGCTACATCATAACAGCAGAAGACGTCACACAATAAAGCCATCATTCATCACGTCATAACCAAAGAACACACCTGACATCATAACTACAGCAAACACCACATCATAACTGCAGTCTATGTCACATCATAATTACATCCCACAGCACACCATAACTATATCATAATCATTGCATATATATATATATATATTGCTTCCACCCCCTCACTGACCAGCAGCTGGCGATTGCTAAATCTGACCTTTATAAAATAACCCACACCCCAAATAACTTCTCATTCACTACCAGAAAGGGACACAGCAGTCAACCTGTTGTTGCTACCAAGATGAAAACTGCTATGAAATCCCACAATGAATTTTATACTTGAATTTTCAAGTCTCAAATTTTAACTCTTCGTATTATTAATTTTTCTTAATATTAATCAACATTTGAAAAGATGGCTTTTGCAGACCCATCGAAACCGGTCATTTTTTATACCCTTTATTATTTCCTTACCTTATAAAATTATGTTTTTTCACAAAAAAGTATTCTGTCTCTTATATATTCCATGTGCCATTACCAACCTCAATTTTCTCTATAACCTTCGCTTTGTGTTGAAAATTACACTTTTCATATATATATATATATATATATATATATATATATATATATATATATATATATATATATATATATATAAATATATATATATATTCAAAACTACATCACATACCACATCACAACTACTGTACATTTAACCTCATAACTACAACTGGCGGCAGATCATTTCCACAGTACGCAATATATCATAACTACCGCTCACATCATATCATAAATATATCACACATCATATATTATATCATAAACATTGCACACCACATCTCATTTTCTACACTCAACATATTTCACATCATAATTGTATCAGATTTTGTATCATAACTACTAAATACGTCACATTTTCTCTGCAACACACATAATTACCAGATATACTTCAAATTTACAAAACTACCATCCTTTCCGTTACCCTCAAACAATGCATGTAATAGAGTTTATTTATTCTTTCGATGCTGATGATTCATTCCGTTGCTACTCCGTGCTTTTTTGCCCGTATGCGCTCAATCAGGCGGCAAAAACGAGATTAATACTTATATATTCCACTCTTTATATAGACGAGTGGTGTCCGCTCTTGCTTTACCCGGCAGCAGCTGTCATCCTTGTTGATGATGAAGATAAATGATGAATGATGGCGGTTAAAAGATATAAAATAAGGAAAACAATAAGTACTAAAACATATATGTGTATGTCTATATAAATTTAACCAGAATTACATGATATGAATGTTGAGAGTGTTTTATAACTGGGAAACGTCAGTGTATAAAATGCTGGTGACTTTTTCCGTCAGTGTCACTACACCTACGCTGCAGAACGATTGTTCGTAGAAATCGACTTTATGTACAGGTCGACCGTACGTACATAACGACTGCACATACAAGGCGAATGTATCTGCAGGGCGAGTATACGCGCAGGATGTCTACACGTATAAGTCGACTCAACGTACAATATGACTGCACTTACAACATGACAATACATACATGCGTCCTGTACGTACAGAGTGATTGTCCGTACTGGTCGACTGTACGACGACTGTACCTACAATACGTATAATTTGACTGTCCACACAGAACGTATGTATGCACATACATGATGAATGTACGTACAGTACGTCTGCATTTGCAGAACGAGTGTACACGCACAACGACTGTGCGGAAAGAACTATACTTGCAACAGACACTACAGTAATTGTCAAAGCTATATACAATTGCCCATATACAAATAGATTATTTGGGACGAACAAACCTATTTTACTTATTGATTGAGATTTGTTGAGTGTCATTGTAATGCTATTGCCACCAAGCTTGAAGCTATAATCACGTAAGTGTAAAAGATTAATGTTATTAGAAGATCTCGGTTTAATCCTTGGTACAACGATATGTTTTTTTCATCATGTCTACCTTCTGTAAGAGGGATGGGCTCCGCCAGGCTAAAAATGTTCAAGAAACGCCGTATGTCAATATAGCTCCCTACGACTCTATCAGGAGTTACAGGACCACACCATACCATATTATCTTATGTAACGATATAGTCATTAATTTGGCGGTCATGAAAATGATTTGTTCGATATCTTGTTCCGTTACGAAGCCAATTAGCTTAACATCCAAATATCTTGAAATACAAGGTAAAGTGTAAACTATAGTTTTGTTTGTTTTACTTTACTCGGGTTTTCACTCCTTTATATTTAACTTGCAATGTACTAACTTTCCTAAAACAATGTTGACGGTATATTTTACAATGCTTCATATAAACTATACTGTTAGCCTTATATATATTTCGTAATATCATTACACCCCCCCCCCTCTTCTTTCAAGGTCAATGTTTGGAAGAAGACTCCATCAAGGTTTTTTCTGTTTAGAAACTTAATTAGATAAGTGTATCGATTGCATTCATCGTTACAAAAAATCGATATTTCTATGGCTGTTTTCTCATCAAATACGTTGATAATTTCCTGCTTTATCGAATCAATAATGGATTTGTGTCCTCGGTCCCGGGACTGCCGTTTTCCTCCACCAATTTTGGATGATGGCATCACATATGAACAAGAAGCCTCGCTAGGTTTAATGGATGATGCAGCGGGGATTGCTGGCTACTTTTCTCTGCGGCAAAGCTTTCACCCTCTTGTCCACTGAACGTAACTGAGATACTTTGTTCAGCCAAAGATATAGAATTATCCCCGTCTCTCTTTATCCCACACCAGCTCCTTTCTCTTTTCATTTTTTTCTTTCTTATGCTTTTGTTCAGTCAAAAATTGAAAGTTTAAAAAGTATGGGGAATAACTGCCAGTTCCCATTATGTATATCATTGTTTTGAGGAAGGGGAGGTTAATGTTTTAAACGAAATATATTTATTCAAAATTATCAGTCTTAGTTGTATGTGTATCTTTTGACGCCCATTTGATAGAGCTGTAAGACAATTTGAAAGATCAATGCTGTCATCAGAGTTCAGTTGTTATCTCAGTTTACCAACATGCAGCAGAAAGCGAACCCAGTCACGGTCTTCTCGTTATCTCGTCTCCTATTAATATGCTCCATTTTTTATTTGTTTAACGTTCCCTTTTACTACTCTTTAACAAATTTTATCCGGTTTGCTTTGATTGTTAAACTAAAATTTAAAGATCAATACTATTATATAAGCACACACACACACACACACACACACACATAAAGAACAAACTAGATAAATCTTATACCAACAAGTTATTTTAGAAACAACCTCTTAATTACTGTAGCAGGCATCAATCAAAATCTCTTTTAATCAGACATAGAAAAAAACGGATCGTTCAATATTAAGTTGGTTAACAGATCTATAAGTCGTTTGTTCAACTGAAAATACCTAAATGACATGTTTTACAATAGTTACATAAACACTCAAGCTCAGATCTCTTATCCTCAACCTTTCTCTTTCCCCTTCACGTCTCTCTTTCATTCTCTCTCTCTCTCTCTCTCTCTCTCTCTCTCTCTCTCTCTCTCTCTCTCTCTCTCTCTCTCTCTTTCTCTCTCTCTCTCACTATCTCTCTCTCTCCTCACCTCTCTCTCTCTCTCCTCACCTCTCTCTTTCTCTCTCTCAAAAATGCATAAATGAAATGCTGTACATTAGCTAAATACACTCTAACACTACGCTCTACACTATATATCACTCCCTCTATTGCCCACACACACCCTCCATATATGTATATATAAGTTTATCCCGGGTTCAATCGACTTCCTGATGATTTATCCCGAATGAAACAGTTCTAGTCCTGTAGAAGCCTTTCTATATTAAATATATATATATATATATATATATATATATATATATATATATATATATATATATATATATATATATACAGAGAGAGAGAGGCGGGTAAGTAGGTTGCTAGGCAGATAAATAAGTACGGAGGTAATCAGATAGATAGATAGATAGAGAGAGAGATAGAGAGATAGATAGACAGACAGACAGATTGATTGGTAGACAGATATATAGATAGACAGACAGATATGTAAACAGGGACACAGATCGATAGACAGACATGCATATATGAACACACCTTCGTTGAATTTTTTCTATTTTTAATACTTCAAAATATCTTTAAAACAACATTTTAATAGATGTTATTCTCTGAATCTCGCCGCTTATTGTACCTGTACCTGTCAGTATTGCTATTGACAACCGTTTTATTCCAAATACAATCAACTTTGATTATCAGATTGAGAATATTCAGGAACATAAAAAATAACCGATAAAAATATATAATTTCTGTGTTAAATTTTTTTATAAAGATGTCAAATTGAATTTTCAAAAACTAATTTTAATTTTCTTTTTGAGAGAAACTAAATTTTTTCTCTTCTTTTTATTTTGCTATTTATTCAATTTTTAAAATTTCTATTTCTATGTTTTTCAATTTATACTATCTATTGTTTTGTCTATATATTTTATTTATTTTTGTGTTTTTCTGTTTATTTTCGTTTTTTTTTTCTATTGATTTTTATTTGATATTTTAGTTTTGTTGTTTATTTTTCTATTTAGTTTTGGCTTGTTTTTCTATTTATGTTTTACTTAGTTTTCTAGTCATTTATTTCTTTAATTTCTGAGAAGTGGATAACAAGTAATATAACATTATTGGGTTTAATTTTGATGGATGAGGAGGAGAGGGAGATATGGGGAGAGGGAGAGAACGAGAGAATGAGAGATAAATAAATAAAAAAGAAAGAAAAGTAAAAAGAAGGGAAATGAAAGAAAGAAAGAAAGAAAGAAAGAAAGAAAGAAAGAAAGAAAGACCGAAAGAATGAAAGATCGAAAGAAAGAAAGAAAGAAAGAAAGAAAGAAAGAAAGAAAGAAAGAAAGAAAGAAAGAAAGAAAGAAAGTTGGAATGAAAGAAAGAAAGCCTGTCATTGAAGAAGAAGAATATAGAAGAAAGAAGGAAAAGAAGCATGCAAAGAATTAACTTCGGATGTAAGATATTTTTATTTTGATTATATTTTATTAATTCAATATTTTGTTTATATATTTAGTTCGATTTAGTTATTAGTCGAAACATGCGAAATTCGATTTTAAAGTACACGCTCCATAAAAATAAAATAAAAACCAAGATAAAAACACAAACAACTCAAACATAAAAAAAGAGAAAAGTTTAAATAGCAAATGGCGATGCAGTAGCATGGCCACAGCCCTTGGACTGGAACAGGTAAAAGAATCACAAAATAATAATAACCGTGTGCGTAAGAGAGATAAAGAGAGATAGGGTGAGACAGAGCTTGTTTTGTTTATCATGTATATGTGTAGGTTAGAAGGATGGGCAGCGCCGTTGGCTAACCAGGCCCTCCGAGGCTGGAGAGATCGATAATTGATGCGGTTGAAATTCAGCTTAAACTGATGTAAGTCAACTTCTTTTAGAAAGATATAAGCCGGGAGGAATGATTTGGTGTTGTTAATGTGGGGCACGGAAGGCTGGCTGGACATAACATGGGTGATAGGAATGATATGTGGGTCGGAAGTACGTAAGTGGAAGTGACATAAGACACATCATCTCCAGGGGGTTACCAGAGAGCCGAAGTTCTGGGCAGGAAAGACTGTGCGTTGTTGTTAATGGGAGAAAAACTGGACGTAACATGGGTGGTGGTAGGAGGAATGACGAGTTATTTAGGAGTGTCTGAGTGGAGGTGTATGTTTGAGACTAGCAAACTCCGAGAAGCAGAGACTATTGTAATAGTGGTAGAAGAAGTAGAGGGGGGCGGCCAATATGTCTGTAGTCTAAAGACTAGAGTGTGTCTCTGAGTGGCACACTGACGTGGATTAATCGAGTGTTAGGAGAGGCAGGGTGACCCAGGGGATAGAGTTGTTTGTTAGAACTAACTGCTCATAATAGATTTTGGTAAGTTCAATTACTGTCAGTGGTGAAAACAATCTAGCGTTTCCAGCTCTTACTCTTCATCTGAGAGTAAAGAAAGTAAGGAGAATAGAAAAAGTGAGATAGAGAGATAGAAAGAGGGAGGAAGAGAGATAAGGCAAAAGAAAGAGTCGGGTAGCGAGTAAGAGATTGATGCAGCAAGCAAATGAGTGTGAAATACCGAATGAGAAAGATTGATATAGTGAGAGAGAGAGGGGGGGGGAGATAGAGAGATAGATAGATAGATAGATAGATAGAGAGAGAGAGAGAGAGAGAGAGAGAGAGAGGGGGAGGGAGAGGGGGAGAGAGAGAGTGAGAAAGAGAGTAAAAGTGAGGTAGAAGGTGAAATAATTTATAAAGAGAAGATAGAGATCATGATATAGTGATAGTGTGTGGTGTTTTCTTTCTCTCATCACTGTTGACCTAGTCTATAGACTAGGTCAACAGTGATGAACTTATTTGCTAGCATTCACATTAGTGATAATCTTCTTAAAATAATTTCTACGTGTGCTTTGGGGAATTCTTGAACTGCGGATTATCATTTTATTATGTCTCTATTTTACAAATTACTTTATGGAGGAAAAGAACAAAATGTTTAAATGCACTTTGGTGGCATAGCGCTAGTCACAGGTAATACCAGTGAACTGAGAGATAAAAGTAATACACATATTGTTACCTTGCCTACCAGATGGTCAATGTTTAGAACTCTTGATGATAGAGTGTTAATGACAGACAATATCGGTAAAGGAAGGGATAAAAGTAACATAGTTATTGTTACTTTGTCCACTATATCGCAACTGTTTAGTGCCATTGTTGATGACAGTAAACTCAGAGATCAAAGTATTACACATATTATTAAGTTGACCTGATAGTCATGTGTTAACAACAAGCATTTTAAAACAATGTATCTCACATCTACTCCTGAAGTGAATGCTGAATAAAATTACAAACACAATATTACACCTTCCAAGTACCAATAAAATGTTTTCGCTTGCCATATATTTGCCATATACGTATGTAGATATAAAAAAATATATGTATGTATATATATATACACAATGTGCCCCGGCATTCGCGCCCCCGTTCACGGTCTCGGTTGTTCACGGAATCGTAACGAACTTCCGTGATTTTTTTATGGCTTTTTTTCGTGGCAATATATATATTTTTAACGCTAAATTATTAATAACAATATACCGTATTTGCCGACCTATTGGACGCCCCTTCGCATAAAACACTCCCTATTTTTTAATTATATTTTACGGTATATTTTGACGTTTATAGGCATTTTTATGGACCACGTCCAATATTCGCGGTTTTCCGCTGTTCGCGGGTGCTCTAGGAATGTAACCCCAAAGAATACAGGGAGACAACTGTATATATATATATATATATATATATATATATATATATATATATATATATATATATAGTAATATATATAGTAATAATAAATACAAAGACCAAAATCCAAAGAGGACTCGATAAAGGTTGTATATAAATATAAGTACATATAAACCCATAGAGCAAATATATATTATTAGTACAGATTAAAAGTCTAAGCAAAAAATTCCTGCTTTCTAAGTGGGATCATCTGAAACTGAGAAAAGTTAATCTGTAGACGCAGAAATAAATATTTCAAAAATGTTACGACCAAATATTGGTTTCTGATTTAAGCACAAGGACAACAATTTTGAGGGTGGGGACAGTCGATTAAATCGACGCCTGTACGTGATTGGTACTTTATTTTATCAACCCCGTAAGGATGAAAGGCAAAGCTAACCTCTCACCTTTACGAGGGTTGATAAAATAAAGTACCAGTCACACGTATACATATATACACATGTACGTATGGATGTGTGCGCGCAAATGTATACATACACATATCTACATACACACATGCGCATACGCCTACAGACATATAACACACACACACACACACACACACATATATATATACATACACACTCACACAGATAAACACACACACGCACACACACACACACACACACACACACACACATATATATATATACATGTGCATATGCTCGTAAGTCCGTGATAAATTTCGACAACACTATAAGTCAGATAGTACCTCCTTTGACGTGAGCTTGGGTGCTTTATTGTTCTATTTTCATTCTTCTCCACCAAT
This sequence comes from Eledone cirrhosa, assembly GCA_964016885.1. NCBI lineage: Eukaryota > Metazoa > Mollusca > Cephalopoda > Octopoda > Eledonidae > Eledone > Eledone cirrhosa. The sequence goes on along the minus strand of OZ024742.1, from coordinate 335,821,770 downwards.
GAGGAATTTCCTAATTTGTGATGATGGTCTTTTGACTATGACTAAGTGCGGACTCCGAGCTACTGATAGGTTTAGAAAGAAGATTATCGCTTTCTTTAAAGGCTTCAACCTTTCCATTCAAGTTGAAGCCTACCTATCTCTCGTAAATTTCATCGATATCCCACTCAATAGGTCGAACGGCCTGTACTACCCGTATAGAAAACCAAATAACACCTTAAATTACATTAGTAAGCATTCTAACCATCCAGCCACCATAACTAAAAATCTAGTCGAAAAAGTCTCTTTGAGGCTTTCTCGTTTATCAGCTAACGAGGAGCAAATCTTTCCAGTCATTCCACATATTACAATGAAGCTCTATCTCGGAGCAGATTTATAGATAAGGTAGAATATACTAAGAATAAGCAAAGAACTAAGAAAAGTAGATCCATATGCATTATATAGTATAAGTATAGTATAATTATATAGTATAAGCCTTCATATAATATGGAAGTGGCCACACCAGTAGCTACAGTCTTTCTTACTCTAATTAGGAACCATTTGCCCTTAGCACATAAATATTACAAGATTTTTAAATATTACAAGAATTGCCGCTGACCATCAATTCTGTCTTTTTAGATGTTAAGCCTGTAGGTAGGAGTGTAAACAGCATTAGAAAAAGTAGAAAATTTAAATGTGCGTTTTCCCAACGCAAATGATCATAATAATGAAGCGTTAAAAATAATAGTTGAGAAAAATCAGATAAAGTATCCCTGGAGATGAAATAAGTGGTCGGAGACACCTGCAAGCAATCGAACTACGGATCTTTTGGATGGCGGGTCAATGTGCTCACCACTACTCTAAAGAGCCACTGGCTAACTATGCGGCCTTTTTAAATGATTTTAAGCTTGTAGCTAAACATTCTTCAAAAAAAGGCTTAAATATCTATAATAATAATAATAATTATTATTATTTCTACTTTTGGCACAAGGGCGGCAATTATTTCAGTGTATTACTGGTACTTTATTTTATCGACCCCGTAAGGATGAAAGGCAAAGTTAACCCCGGCGGGATTTGAACTCAGATCATAAAGGGCCGTAACTCTTTGCTGCAAAGTATGGCGTTCGACTCTCTACCGATACTGCCAACCCAAATGATTTTATTTATTAGCCATGGTAATAACAATAATGATAATATGATAATAATTCACTTTAATAGCTACCGTGATTGAAGAAAAATTATTTTTCATCCAATCTATGGAGAAATTATTTGAAATTATATGAAAGACACTGTCGGAGAGAATTAGGAGTCCCATTGAGGAGACTGTGTCTTTCTTTGTTCGAGAAACTAGAATTAATACATCGGTGACATAGCTATTAATCAATTCAAATTGGTGGTGGCGATGGTAGTGGTGGCGGGGGTGGAGCTGGTGGTGCTGGTGCTGGCGCTGGTTGAGAAGAAGAAGAAGAAGAAGAAGAAGAAGAGGGAGGGGGGATATGGTTATGGAAGTTGAGATAAATAGAATTGGTTCTAATTATTAACCAAACGTTTTGGAACTATCATTAAAAATATTTTTTGCAAATTCATAAAAGAAAAAGAAGAAAAAGAAGGAAAGCGATGTTTCTATTGGACACACCCATCCGGAAGCTAAATTTAGTCATCAGCCATTCTAGTAAGCTGGCGTCAAGCCGATTCTGACATGCAGTTTTCGATACTCAGTTGAGAAATTTCATTTCACTTACACATCTGTTTGAAAATCCATTCAACCATGTGTCCTTAACTCTGGAGGGTGTTGTAGGGGCGCCATCAAGGCATACGGCGTGTCTTGGGTATTTAAACCTGACAAAGTCCATCCTTCTATATGTCTGAATTCCAGAGAAAGAGAAAGAAAGAGAACAAAATAAATAAAAAATGGTTGAGGTTAAGGAGAATTACTAAAAGATTAGCATGTTGAGTAGGTATTCTTGCTTTGGATTTGCACTATATATATCCTCGTTAGCGACATGATCTCTAGATGTATATAGTATGAAATACATATTTACATATTGTATTAATGTTTTCGTTTTGGAGCGTATGATATTGTATTAGAATTTACACCAAACAATCACTTTTTCAAGCATTTCGACAACTTCTTGCAACCAAACAACCGCAAAAAATGCCTTCGAATAATTTATCGTCTCCAGAACTTCAGAATTCTATGTTACCAGAAAAATAAACGTGTAGCTTGTTGGCAAAAATGTGTAGATTCTAATGGTTCTTATTTCGATCAATGAAATTTATTCTGGACTGAGATATTTCGTTTATATATTACTGTTTAAAAGTCTCCATTAATTTCTGAACTATCTGATATTGTATTTAAATCAAGAAGTAGTTTAATATTAAAATCCATCCAAGAGCCCTGAACTTTTGTCAGTGTCGTAGGTGCACCGTCTTAATCATACGGTGTGTCTTGGACATTTAAAACCTGACTAAGCACAACCCTCCCAAAGTCTGAGCATAGCCTATTTCTTCTGAGAAAGTGGGAAAGAGATATAGAGGATGAATCAACCCCATTACTCGACTGGTAATTCATTTGTTGTCCTCGAAAGGATAAATGGCAAAGTTGACCCCGGTGGTATCTACAATCAGAGCGGAAGGAATATTGCGAAGCATTCTATCCAACGTTGTAACGACTCTGTCAATTTACTGTCTTAACATATTCTTAAAATAGTGATTTCTTATTAAGCAAGTTCCCTTCTTAAAACAGACTGAAAACTAACCTAACGTTTCGAAGTCAAGGGCGTGAGTTCCGTTACATTGAGTAGGGTCTCATTTCTGGTACTATCAGCTGACGCCAGCTGAGCCTGTCACTCAGATTACTTCACTATTATTTTCAAAGGAATATTATATAAAGCTATGTCCAGTAATGAAATAGTATTTCTTTGAATTGTTTCACTCTACTTTCAAGGAGACAGTGGATTACAATAATTTTTCTTTAAATCCTGGATAACTCTACTTTCCCGTATTGAAATAACATTTCTTTAAATAGTTTAAATATCTTTGAAATAATGTTGCTTAAATGTATCTCTTTAGTTGAAACTCTGGTGTAGTGAACTTCGTTATATTTTACCATTGCTCTAAGATTCATGCGGATCGGTTAAAATTCAACCAGAGATGGCCTATGGTTAATTCAATCATTTATAAACTCTTAATTTTTAGGCGGTAGAATTGGTAGAGTCACTAAATGTCAGTATTTGTTTCGGCTCACTGCTCTCTGTGTTCAAATCCCGACGAGTTCAACTTTGCCTTTTATCCTTTCGAGGACAACGAACAAAGTACTAGTTCAGTACTATGGTCGATTCCTCTACTATATCCCTTTCCCACTTCTCCTATATCACTCTCTTTCTCCTTCTCGGAAAGAAATTGGTTGTGTTCAGACCTGGAGAGGTATGGACTAAGCCAGGTTTAAAATGAATAAGTATGTTTACGACGGCGTATAAAGTACCAATCTAAGAACAGTAGAATAGCAGATTTGTTAAAGAGCCTAACGGTATGCTTTGATGTATCTGCTTCGGTTCAGTACATTCTGACCTCAAATCCAGTTTCTTTCTGCAAAAAGTTGCGAACGGCAAATAAAAAGCCCAATGGAAATAGTTTACGTGGTTTGGTCTGGCGATCGGCTCATTTCCTTTTTTGGTAAAGAAAATATATCTTAGAAACTGTAGAGCTGAGAACAGTAATAACGCTTTGATTGAAATGTATCTTTTTATTTATCGTTGCTCCAGCATCGATCTAGATCGATGAAAATAGAACCAAACACAACCTGTGATTAATTCAATCGTTAATAAATCCTCCTTATTTGTTTACTTAATTGTGTACTAAAGATAGAAGAGGGAGATTAAGAAAGAAGAAAAACAAAAAGAAGAGAAAGTGAAAGAAAAAGAAGACGAGGACGAATCATTCCAATTATTTTATTATATTTTGTCATCAAATTTTGAAGCCCCCTGCATGTATTTGAATAAAACATACATTTGCCGGACTATCAGATAGATATTTTATAGATCGTCTGCTGAAACAACCATTAATTATGCTATAACATTTATTACTAGATTCATTAAACTACGTGGACGCCTGGTATTTGGAATAGTAGAAATTCAGATGTTATCTTCAAAAATAATGTCCTCTAAATACCGGAGGGAGATGTAGAAATGTTTTACATTAAACTCTCCCAATCCAAACGACAGGTGGTCTTTTATCAGGGGGTAGGGGGGATTTGTTTTTGCTGTTATTGTTTTTATGGAAGGGTTGTATGTTTAGTTTGTTTTTCGTTTTGTTTTTGCTTTTTTTGTTTTTGTTTTTGCATGTCTTTGGGTTTTTACTAATTCATGGCCCCAATTTATTTGTTGTGGTAAAAAAACTATTGGCTTGAATCAACCACCTACCACCTCGATCACACTTTTTTTCTGAACGCCACACCTGATTTCGCTCTGTAAGTTTGTTGTTTTTCATCTATTTTAAAAATGTTTTTGTTTCGAATATTTGGATACATCAGTGTCTAAGGCAATCAAATTCCGAGGGAGTCAGTCGTTTTCCCCTTATCTTTAGTTCCTAAAGAGCTAAAGTCGCGTTTGTTTTGTAGTTTCGCTCCCAATTATAAAAAAAAAACATGGCGTATACCTAGGAAGAGCTACAATGAGATGCACGAGAACAGCAAGAACAACAACATCTTGAGTTCTGAGTTCATATCCCACCAATGTCAACTTTGCTTTTCATCGTTCAAGTATCGATAAAATAGGGCACCAGTCAAGTACTGGAATCGATATAATTGGCCCTCTTTTCCCCAAAATTGTTGACCTTGTGTCTAAATTCGAAACCATTAGTGGTGGATTAGGTTGGCATAATTGCTAGAGCGTCGGACAAAATGCCTTGCGGTATTTAGTTACGACTTTCTATGTTCTGTGTTCAAATCCCACCGAGATTAACTTTAACTTTCATCCTTCCAGGTTCGATAAAATTAAGTACAAGTTAAGTATTGAGGTCGATGAAATCGACTTTTTCCTTTCCTCAAAACGCTAGTCTTGTGCCAATGATAGAAAGAATTATTATTAAGGTGGTGAATTGGTAAAATCAAATCATTGAGTGTATCTGAAAAATCTTTTGTCCTTTGCAATTCCCGAATATTTATCTCTTTTGCACTTCCTATTCTGTTACCAATCAGTGTTATTGGGTAACTGTCTATCGAGTAATGTTTTCCTGAAGTGGTTTATCTTATAACATCAAGATTGCAGGATTCTGAACAAAATAAAAGCCACGCTGGAGGTGGAGTGATGGAGTCGCAAACACACTCTGTACCTACAACATGATTCTACAGCAGGCCTCACGCCTTGCTGCATGTCGCCAGCTTCATTTACCTGCGACGTCTTCCCGGTAGAAGCACTTGGAGAAAGAAAGAGAGAAAGAAAGAGAGAAAGAAAGAGAGAAAGAAAGAGATGATGAAAGAAAGGATGAAAGAAAAAAGAGAATTCCTAACTACGGAATCTGTATTGATTTTACTAGTACATTACATATTGTTTTACGGACGGAATAAATATTTAGTTTCTTCACGAAAAGTATGTTTGTGAATTACACACACACACACACACACACACACACACACACACACACACATATATATATATATATATATATATATATATATATATATATATATATAAGAAAATTAGTTTTTTTATTTAAAAAAAACAAAAGAAAAAAACCAGATGCCCTACATGGGTAAAAGTATAGGGGAAAGAAATTGAAAATGCAGCTGGAGTCTTTTAAGAATATTTATTTATTTACGTTATCGGTTTCACAGTTCTTATACTTTTCAAAAGTAAAATTGAGATGGAGGGTTTGTGTTTCTGTTATGGTTTGTCTCGCAAGCCACAGATGCGAGACAAACCACAACAGATACACAATTTTACTTTTGAAAAGCATAAGGACTGTGAAACCGGTAAAGTAAATAAATAAATATTCTTAAAAGACTCCAGTTGCATTTTCAATTTGTTTTACTTATATATATATATATATTTGTATGTATATATATATATATATATATATATATATACAGAGAGAGTGGGACGAGAGATGAGGGTTGACTGAGTAATCGGTATCGGCCATTTTGCTGATTAATCGGTATCAGTTGCTTTTGCAGATTAATTAGTTTTGATTATTGGCCAATATTGTTTTTCATTATTATAGTTAGGCACGTATGCTGGAGCAAGAAAACCATGTATAACAGAGAAATTCGTGAAAAATGTTGGATTCAACGTTCGTTAAAAACATTTATTATTTCCTAGAATGGCGGTGGATTGGCAGTATCAGTAGAGGGTCGGACGCCATGCTTTCCAGCATAGTTACGTCCCTTTACGATCTGAGTTCAAATCCCGCCGAGGTTGACTTTGCCTTTCATCCTTACGGGGTCGATAAAATAAAGTACAAGTAATGCACTGGGTAATTGCTGGCCTTGTGCCTAAAGTAGAAACAATTATTTCCTAGAATAAACAATCCAAACCTACCAATGTAATATAACTGTTTCCAGAACTGAAATGTGCAGATCTACACTGCTGGAAATTACTTGGGACTTACCCAGCGGTCGTACCTCCCTGGATGTTATAGTGTGACAATGTAGATTAGTTGATTGGAGGGAGACCCTCCTACCCACTTGTAAGGATATATGTGTTGAATTGATCATATATATATACGGAGTGTGACGTGCAGTTACTATATATATATATATATATAAATTAATAAAAATAATGATAAGAACAGAGAAACAGTTCCTTATATTAAAAAATTCATCATTTTACGATCGTTTCTAGGCTATATATGTGTGTGTTGGTATGTATATCATATAGATCTATGTAAAAGTTTTACAAACTATCAGAGGGAATATACATACCTACACATATATATGCTGTCTTCAGAAATAATGATATTTGTTTATTGAAAAAAACCAACAAAGATTTAATATAATAGGTCTGTTTGGGAACAGGTTTTGAATTGACCAATAGAAAAGTAGTAAGAGGTCAAGTTGATAGAATAGTAGTAGTAGAAATTTAATTTAGGGGTAGAGGAATGCAGACTTCAGTTTTGAATGGAAAGAATCAAAATACTCTTTCCATTCAAAACTGAAGTCTGCATTCCTCTACCCCTAAATTAAATTTCTACTACTACTATTCTATCAACTTGACCACTTCCTACTTTTCTATTGGTCAATTCAAAACCTGTTCCCAAACAGACCTATTATATTAAATCTTTTTGGGTTTTTTCAATAAACAAATATCATTATTTCTGAAGACAGCATATATATGTGTAGGTATGTATATTCCCTCTGATAGTTTGTAAAACTTTTACATAGATCTATATGATATACATACCAACACACACATATATATCCTAGAAACGATCGTAAAATGATGAATTTTTTAATATAAGGAACTGTTTCTTTGTTTTTATTCATTATTTTTATTAATTTATCTTGACTCTGTTTTCCTGTGTTTTTCATCGAAAAAATTTTGAATACATCTATTTTCATGATATTTGGATTACATTGAGTTCTTCATACGGATTGGACACTACCGTACATTTTGGTAGATTTATCTACATATATATATATATAAATATAAACATTTTCCTATTACCTACTCTACTACCCTAAGTAATGAGTACTCTGATGCGTTATGGTTCATCTGGTTCCTTACCACACCTCCTTCGTTATATATATATATATATATATATATATATATATATATATATATATATATATATTACTCTTTTATCTGTTTTAGCCATCCGGCTGAGGCCATGCTTGGGCACCGCCCTTGATATATATATATATATATATATATATGCAGAGGTAATATTTAATTTGTTGGGATTCAACAAGCTTAAACAAATTTTATAACTGATATAAAGCACTCAACCATCCAGGAAGCTCCAACCGTTAAGGTTGTCTTTTTTTCCGGGTATGTCAATATTTATTTATAAAGCAAATCTGTATTTTATCTGATGAAAGCGCACCATAATTTGCCTTGGTTGCCCTTGAAATATGTATAATAAAATAAATATGGTTTTATAAATATAGTTTCCATTTATTAATATATTGTGTGTGTATATATATATATATATATATATATATATGTTTCGTGGTTCACCAATGGATAGAACTGGTAATAGGTAATAGTAGGAAAAGCAATCTACGTTATGCAGTTCATCCATCGTTGATATTGAATCCCGTGGCTAGTGCAAGATCGGAGTTAATTATTGATTTTATCAAAATAACAGGAAGCCGGACTTGTGATATCCTGTTAAAGTTTTATTGTTGCAAAAAAAGCTCTCTATATTTCTATGGCCTGGTTCCGTTAGATCCTAGTGACGGGGAAGAAAGTCAGATTGAAGGAGATGAGTACTATGGAGGTCAAGAGGATTATAAAAAGTTATAAAAATGTGTTGGCTTTTACGCCTACTTGCGTCTTCAATTCGGTAATCGCGCCCACCCTTACCTATGGTCATGGATCTTGAGTAATGACTGAAAGAATACGATCGTGAATACAAGCGGCCGAAATGGGATTCCTACGAAGGATCTTTTGAGTAACGTTACTCGATAAAGTGCATAGCTCGGAGATCAGAGAGTCACGCCAGGTAGAGCTGCTACTTCTCCAAATTGAGAGATCACAGTTCCGATACTGTGGACATGTGGTTAGAATGTCTCAGGAAAGAATCACTGGACAGATTTTATGAGCAAAAACCAACCGGCAGGAAACCCAGGGGTAGACCCCGAACAAGATGGTTGGATAACATCCATGTACTTGGCTGGTCACTCTTGAGGATCCAGTCGGATCAGTTGGAAACGGTTGCTTCTGACAGGACCTGCTGGAAGGAGTGTTTGAGGACTCTGCTCCCACGACCCTCTCAGGAATAATTGGGCGAAGAAGAAGATACAAATTCATAAAAAGTAATGAAAGTTTGGTTCAAAGTGAAGAAAATTGAATTACGAAAAATACATTAAGAAAAAGTATAAATATATGTTAATTACAATCTTACTGTCAGTAAGTCGTTAAAATAATTGATTAAGGGAAAGTAATCTAGTTCACACTCATATATGTGTGTTTCTATTTTAAAAGATTAGACAAGAAAATTGGTTTGGCGTTTTATTCTTCTCAAATCTGCAAAGCCCAAAAAAGGGTATACCAGTACCGAGTATATTCATATATTGAAGATGGGGAAATTAATTAATTAATTAATTGTTATTTTAATCAAATTAATACACACGTACACACATACACACACACATACACACACACACACACACACACACACACAACACACACACACACACACACACACACACACACACATATATTGTATATATATATATATAGTTAAATTTCGTTATAACGAAATTCACGGGGTATTAAAAAAATTCGTTGTAACGAAAACTCTTTATAACGAGATCGACTTAACACATCCAGCGTGTGGCCAGGGATTGGAAAAATTTCGTTATACTGAAAAATTCCTTATGACGGAATTTTACCTATATTATATTTCCCAATGTATCTTAAGACAACACATTCATATATATATATATATATATATATATATATATACACACACATAATACATATACATTTATCCCAAAGTTAACCACATATATATATGCATGTATGCAAGTGTATGTATATATCTGTTTGCCTATGTATCTATGTACATATGTGCACAGTGAGTGTGTGTGTATGTTTGTGCGTGTATGTGTGTGCATGTGTGTGTGTGTGTGCGTGTAATTGCCACTATCTGTTGGTTTATGTATGTTATTTATTACCTCATACCATATTTATCACTCGGTAAATATTGCGTTATAAACAAATAGTCGATGCAGTAAAATACTTAAGTCTAAGTTTAAGACGTCAGCGACATCAAATTTATACATAATGCACCGTTTTCGTCGACGTCGACGTCGTCGTCGTTGTCGTTGATTTAGATCTTGGCTGTCACGTGACTAATTGACTAATCCTTGCGTTTCATTTGAGAAGACTAGACCTTTAAGTTGTGAGTTAAAATCTCGCAGAACTGTTTAGTATTGGTTAGTTTTGTGTTCGATCAAACTGTCTTTACTTCCCTAACAAACAAAAAGTAACAGTTATATATATATATATATATCTTTGTTGAATAATCAACAAACCATATAACTCATTTTTATATATATATATATATATATATATATATATATATATATATATATATATATATATATATATATATATATACATTATATATATTATATATTATAAATATTATATGTATGTATGTATGTATGTATGTATGTATGTATGTATGTATGTATGTATGTATGTATGTATGTATGTATGTATGTATAATAGAATGTGCATTCAGAATACCTCGATTTTAAAACATTCAGATATTAACTGAATGCCTACTCAGTACTGGTAGGTAAAGTATAGGAATTTATTTTCTAAGTAGAAAAGTGTTCTCTCTCTCTCTCTCTATATATATATATATATATATATATATATAGAGAGAGAGAGAGAGAGAGAGAGAGGGGGGGGGGGCGCAGTAGCTATTTTGTTTGTATTGTGTTTATGTTTTTACTTTGTGTATTTATTTGTCTGTTTGTTTCTAGTTAACATATTCTCACGTGATTCCCTTCCCCGCACAACCCCAGAAGTCGATTGTACTACAATTATTTTTATTATTATTATTTTTCACTAAAGTAGATCTACTAGTTTTACTAGCCACACAGAACAACAGTACGAAATTAAACAACTCCACTGCATTGCGACTAAAACCTCTCGCAGAGTGGTTGTTGCGTCACCATTCTACTGCTTCGAGCGATCGATGGTCACAGTTTGTTCTGCATAATGAATCGTCAGAGACCAGAGTTGACTGCTATGACAGACACAGTATCGAAACTCTTACTGTTATAAACTGAACATCTGTGCTTTAATGGTTAGGGTACTTTCTTAATCTAGTTGCACCTTCCTGCTAATTAGCACCATGCAGAAGTTTCAGTCTCTACTTTCTTTTGTTTACATGTATGCTTTGTAACGTTGTGTTGATTCTTATTGGATTAACACTACTGCATGGTGAAGGTGGGTGGTTTTGTGGCTGAGGTGCTTGGCTCACGGTCGTAAGGTGGTGATTTCAATTCCCGGCGCTACGTTGAATCCTTGAGTGTGGCACTATATTTCAAGCTGCTCCTGTCCACTCAGTTGGAGGAGGAGGGGTTGGACATGTAATTAAAAGGCCAGTCTTACCAAACACTTCCTCACGCTAAATCTCCCAGAAAATTAAATTAAAGGTAGATCTGTTTGTGGAATATTTAGCCAGTTGCGCATAAGTAGACTGTTCCGTTGATCAAACAACTGGAACACTCGTCCTCAAAACCATCAAAGGTCCCACAACTACAACATAAGTGTACAACCGTAGAATGTAAGCACGGCTGAGTAATTAAAAGGTTCGTTTCACAATCATGATCTCTTGGGTTTGATCCGTCTGCCTGCCAGCTTGAGCAAGTGTTTTTACCGTAGCCACGGGTCAATAAAAGACTTATGAGTAAAATTGGCTAAATGCAAACTACATGGATGCTCGTCGGGTGCCCTGTACCTGTAATTTAAGGTCCGGCCTTGCCACATATTGTGTCACGCTGATTCTATATGAGAATTTCATATAGAAATTTGTCGAGTGCTTAACCATTTTGACCGAACACCTGAATACTCGTCGTTGAAACTATGGAAGGATCCATCATCACTGTGCGCGCTCGGGCATTATTAATTCATGATTTGATATCAATACCGTGTCGTCGCTGTGCTCGTGGCAAAATTGGCATAACTTCAATCTTCCTTGCTGACCTCTTTTGGTCAAAATAAGTTCTAGCATAGACACATACGAGGGTGGACCGAAAAGGTCATAGGCTGACTATGAAGGTTTGGTGTTAGAGCTGGGAAATCCAGCGTGCATTAATTTCAACTCTTCTTATTAATAACTGCATTGTTTCTTTCCAGAGACGATGTTGAAAAATAAACCTCATGAGAGGATCTTGATCTGCCTATGAACTATTCAGTTTACGTACTTTCTGCCGACCCTCGTACATAAAGATTGAAGCTTATGAAGAGGCTCACCTTCCTCCTATGTCATCATAGAAGTTTATCATTCACAATATTTCATGGGGCGAAGTTGAAAATTTCTCTTCACAATAAGAGCCGGCTGGCCTCAACAGTGGCGATAGCAATTGCTTCAACAGATTAACCCTCTTCTCTTTCGAAGAGGGAAAATCCCTAATTTGTGACGCGGCGTGCAGCAAATCATTCTCCACCTCCAGCCTTGTTGCTTCGGCCACAAACCGAGGCTCCGCTGCTCGCAATGCGGAAGAGGGGAAGTTAGTTAAATACCGGGGTCTGACCGACAATTTTTTTTCTTTGCACCGTTCTCCGCGAAGACCTCTAGCGTCATGGTCCCGCTCTGCTGACCTCTGGCGTCCTTGGTCCCCGCTCTGCTGATTTCTTCCGTAAAGTCAGAAAGATAGTGACCTGCATTAGAAGGGAGCTCTCATGAGGTGTGAGGGTGAGGGCTGTTGCAGCGGGTGTCTGACCATTCTCCGCGGTAACGCTTTTGCCATTTTGTCCGTGGGGCGTGACTGATGCATTGCTCATAATGGAATGTAGTGACTGTCCTTCTCCCTCTCCCTTTCTTTCAACGCTTGATCCTTTTTTCTTTTTCTCCTTTTATTTTTTCTTCTCCCTTTTCTGTTCCCTTTAGTAGTGTGTTTTGTTTTCATTAGATACTCCATTTACTGGTTATACTGAGTATTTTGATATTCCTGTTAATATAAACTGTCACTTCAATTTTGAAAAGGGAATGTGTGTAGATATTTTGTATAAAGGTGAGGCAGATAGGCTAATAATAATTTCTACTTTAGACACAAGGCCAACAATTTAGGGACAGGGGAAAGTCGATTAAATCGACCCCAATACATTACTGTTGCTTTATTTTGCCAAACCGTAAGGATGAAAGGCAAAGCTAACCTCAGCTGGATTTGAACTCAGAACGTAAAGGGCTGTAACTATATGCTGCAAAACATGTTGTCCGAAGCTCTGCCGGTTCGTGAACGAAAGCTTTAGAGAGTGTAAGGGATGATAGATATAACAGGCTGTCAGTTAACTCACCTGGTGTCA
>OZ024742.1:335801086-335803586 GCA_964016885.1 Eledone cirrhosa | reverse complement strand
ATCTATCTCTCTCTCTCTCTATCTATCTATCTATCTGTGTGTATGTCTGTTTGTCTATCTATTTATCTGCTTATCTATCTGACAGTCTGTCTACCTATGTGTCTGTCTGGCTAACTGTTTATTTGTCTTTTTATGTTTATTTATGACCCTATATACTTGTTTTTTTTTCTTTTATCAATCCATTGATCAAATAAATTCTCTACTAATCAATAATATATACGTATGTATGTGTGTATGTGTGTATGTATGTATTATGTGTGTATGTATGGATGTGTGTATGTATGGGCACGTGTGGGATTGTGTACACGTGTGTGTGTGTTTGTGTGTGTGTGTGTGTGTGTGTGTGTGTGTGTGTGTGTGTGTGTGTGTGTGTGTGTGTGTGTGTGTGTGTGTGTGTGTGTGTGTGTGTGTGTGTGTGTGTGTGTGTGTGTGTGTGTGTGTGTGTGTGTGTGTGTGCGCCTGCGTGCGTGTGTGTGCGCGTGTGCAACATTGTAAAATGGTTATGAAGTTCACTTCGCAATCCCGATGTCCCGAGTTCAATTCCATGGCACAGCTTCGTTTATAAGTGTCTCTTAATGTGGTTTCGAGTCGATCCATATCTTGTGATGGAAACCGAAGAGACTGAAACTATGCAGAAGCCCATCGGGGAGGGTGAACGTTTTGTAAAGTTTTGAAAAGTATATACTTTTAATATGTTTTGGCCGATATCGTAGCAGCCTCTTTCCTCTTATAACCCATGCAACAGGAAGATGTGTAAATATGGAAATACACTCTTGACAGGTGCAATGTGTTCGAACACAGAAGAGCCGAACTCCCACCGTCATCGCTCCCATCTCTCTCGCCCACCCCATCTCTCTGTATAGTGAGCAAATGGGATCCCACGTGCTGGTCACCCCACGTCTTCGGTGGACAGAATGGAGAAGGCGCTTCCCCGGAGGATGGTAAGGGAGATGCTCTGGAAGAGCCATACATTGCCTCACCTTACCGAACAAAAAGCAGGCGAAATCTGAGGCAGATGTTGTGAGAGCTGATCTCAAATCACTAAAGCTCACATAAAAGATGACAAGTAGTGTGATGCTGTACTGACAAGCATAGAAAAGCGGGCGTGAAACGCTCATGATGATGATACATATATATATATATATATATATATATATATATATATATATATATATACATTCCTTATATATTCACCAATAGATTGCAACTTTAGATCAGTTTGACAATCGCCAGCGACGAATGAGAGAAAGTTCTCCAGAATGTTAACCAGGATTTAAAAAAAAAACTTTCCTCCAAAGTTAACAAAGGGCTTATTAGATCTACATGGCAAAATTATAAAGTTATAAAATTGTGAAATTATAAAATTAAATTGTTATAGAATACCAACTACAAGTGAAGTCATTCTTTTCCTTTTTTTCAAATGTATGTGTGTGTGTGTGTGTGTGTGTGTGTGTGTGTGTGTGTGTGTGTGTGTGTGTGTGTGTGTGTGTGTGTGTGTGTGTGTGTGTGTGTGTTTTGTGTGTGTGTGTGTGTGTGTGTGTGTGTGTTTTGTGTGTGTGTGTGTGTGTGTGTGTGTGTGTGTGTGTGTGTGTGTGTGTGTGTGTGTGTGTGTGTGTGTGTGTGTGTGTGTGTGTGTGTGTGTGTGTGTGTTGTGTGTGTGTGTGTGTGTGTGTGTGTATTCGTGCCCTTCCATATAGACAATTATACATTTAGATACGTTCAGGAATACACTCACATGTTGAATATATAGAAATGAATATTGATCATATTCTTTAATTATGAATCTTTTTGATGACTTTACTTCCTAAAGTACCATCTGCACAGGTAACTGGAAAACATGACTACTGTTGTCTATATTATACATTTCATGGGCTCTCACAAGCGAGGAAACTACGGGAGCGTCAGTATTTCTTCGCTTCAGTTGTACATAATACTCTGACCTTCGCAACGACACCAGTCACCCGAAAGGATGCCTATACAGTGAAGTGTTAGGATGCGCATTTCCGAGGCTTTTCTTTGAAAAGCCATACCATCCAAAGTTTCTATGAAACCTATATGCTGTATTTGCAGGACGGAAACCTTTCAAAAAGGATTTCGGTGGAAAGC
This sequence comes from Eledone cirrhosa, assembly GCA_964016885.1. NCBI lineage: Eukaryota > Metazoa > Mollusca > Cephalopoda > Octopoda > Eledonidae > Eledone > Eledone cirrhosa. The sequence goes on along the minus strand of OZ024742.1, from coordinate 335,801,480 downwards.
CTTATATTTCGATATCCTCTTTCTTAACCAAACTTTAAAGTGATAAACATCTTCCTAACAACAAACTCCTATCAAATATTCAACAAGGTCTCTTTCCATATGATAAAGAACATTACTTACAATACAAACTTTTGTACAATTTGTAAAGAAACATTCTCCAAAACCAAGAAGTCCACGTGTATTTGGTCAATACCAGAAACATATACGAAATCCACCCCACCCCCTCACACACACACACCACATTATCCAACTCTATAGCAAACACCTAATAAAAATAAGCTCTTTACGGCTCTAATGGACATTAACTGAGAAGTTAAATTCATCGCCAATAAACTCACCATTCACTACAGAATCGAAAGGTCTAAAAATATATGCTCCTCCAATTACCATAAAT
>OZ024742.1:335766086-335793586 GCA_964016885.1 Eledone cirrhosa | reverse complement strand
TAATATCAAATGAATGTGTTGTCGAGTAATCAATAAGTTGTCTCAATCTTGTCAAGAGCAGTTTTTTAGAATGAATTTGTCAGTTTTCTGTATACGAACGATAAATGGCCGGCTTTGCCAAATTCAAGTAAAAAGAAAATTTTCGCTATTCATGGCTGAATACAATAAATGTAATCTGAGTTTTTCTGGCTGATCAGTGGATCTGCTAATATGCAGATCTGACTGATCAGCCAGTGTGCTAATATGCAAATCAGACCGATCAGTCACTGTGTATTTTTGAAAATAGCATATATTTTCACTAGCTCTGACAGTTTGGCAGGTGAACAGTGAGCTCTACTGATGAAGGGTGATACCCAGAAACATTAGTATCTGCAGTTCTGTTCACATGCCAACACAAGAGCAAGATGAAGGGTTCGTTCTACTGACATGGCTATAAAATTGAGGCTTGTTTGCATAATTGCAAACGAATCGAATGTTATTACTAATATTCGAAAAACTCAAATTATATTTATTGTATTCAGCCATGGAGAGCAAAAATGTTCTTACTACACACACACACACACACACACACACACACACACACACACACACACACACACACACACACACACACACACACATATATATATACATATATATATATATATATATATATATATATATATATATATATATATATATATATATATATATATATATATAAGAGAGTATTGAAGTTTGCTTGAAGCATTGTGGAATAATAAGATTTATTATCTTTTGGTCCTTTTGGAAGCCTCAACAATGCAGATGGGTAATTCTCCGGGTAACATGATCCGGTGGTGAAGAGAGATGTAAGGGAATGTAGAATGAGATGTATAGTGTGTAGGAAAGAGCGTAAAAAATAAAAATAATAACACGAGATAGAGTTACCTTGGGAGAGATTTAATTGTCCCTATATTTCGGATTCGCATCCATTAACTTGGAGGTTTTCCGGAGGGGGGGGGGGGGGGGCGGGGTATCTGTCGGAGAGGAATGGAACGTGTCCTCTGCTGTTCGTTGTTCGTGACTAATTGAGGTATTCTGCAGAGCGCGTGTGCGCGGAATTGGTGCGGTCAAGCAGAGGTCGAAGTAGTTCTTTTAATTATGGGAGTGGGATGGCGTTAGCTGTCAGTCCATTGTACTCTTTATCTGTGTTGGATTTTTGGTACTGGCAGTGTAGTATAGTCGTCTGGTAGTAGTAGTAGTAGTAGTAGTAGTAGTAGTAGTAGTAGTAGTAGTAGTAGTAGTAGTAGTAGTAGTAGTAGTAGTAGTAGTAGTAGTATTCTGCCTGGTCTCTTTTCTTTTTTTAGGTCGATGGAAGGTGGCGGTGCTACACACACAAAAACAACCGTTCGAATGTAACTGTGTGCGTGTGTGTGCGTGTGTTGGTGCATCGTTAGTTTACACCAACCATCTCATCTCGCTTCTCTTGGGTCGGTTATTTATTTGTGGCCCTAGGCGTCTGATCCAAAATGCTTCCTTGATTCGTAGCGTGCCGACGTTGCGTTCTGTCGCCAGCACTGTGACAATGGGTCTTCCGTCTTTGTTTTCGCATTTGGTGATGTGTTTCCGGAAAGACGAAGCCCTGGTGTTGATGTGCTCCTTGATCCGGATATCTACACACTTTACATCTCATTCTACATTCCCTTACATCTCGTGTTATTATTTTTATGTTTACGCTCTTTCCTACGTTCCTCTACACACTATACATCACATTCTACATTCCCTTACATCTCTCTTCACCACCGGATCCTGTTACCCGGAGAATTACCCATCTGCATTGTTGAGGCTTCCAAAACGACCAAAAGATAATAAATCTTATTATTCCACAATGCTTCAAGCAAACTTCAATACTCTCTTATCCTTACACCTGAGCCAGGAATTGTTTGTATCCGTAAGGGAACTCTTTAGACTGTCGGAGAAATGGGCCAATGTTGGCTGTCAAATTATTTTCCTGAAACGCTGCCTAAAAAACGATGTCATCCCCACCACCATCAGGAACATCCGCCTGCCAGGATGTCTACGTACACCAGCTATTCAAAACACCGCTAACCGCATACACCGCTCGTGTATCAAACAGATCCTGCGACATCTCAACCGACAATTACACATCCATAAACGGACACTCTCAGAACGGACACATCGATTAACAATAACACCCGGCGACTTGCTCCTTAAAATCACAAAAGCAATCGACCAGTGCTACCACTCCAGAGTCCAACACGAAAAGAAACGGCTCAAACGGAAATATGAGTGGATCTTGCTTAAACTCCACAACGAAAACACCGACACTAACAAACAGACAGACCAGAACCACGTAAAAAAACAACAACGTAACAAGCGCTGCCGCCACATCCACCAACACCGAGCCACACCTCAACGATGCGACGCACCTGGTCACCGACCTAACCGGCACCCTCACGAACGACGAGCTGGAACTCCTACACCTCGGACCCAAGTTCATCGTCTCACAACGACTCGACGACAGACTCAAACTCAACATCGAACCCAACTTTTGTCGAGCCGCTTACCAACTTAAATGGGTGGCCGCCATCAACAGCGCCACGGAAAATAACAGCGCCCACACAACCCGCCCCAAGTTCCCCACCTACCACCTCGACAACCCACTCCACCTCCCACCCACCAATCACGAACTCGACACTAAACTCATCAGGTTAAAACACTCCATCTCTGATATCCTACACAAACACACACACACGCACAACACACAACCTCACTAAATCTCAACTCACCACTTTCTCCAACCTGAAATCGAAGAATCTCATCCACCTCCCCTCCGACAAGGGAAAAGAATTCTGCGTCATCAGCAGAGAGGCCTACAACACCCTGGCCCTCCAACACCTTGACGATGATAACCTCTACTCCAAGGTCACGGGAATCACTCCCGCGCAGATCGAGGAGCACATCAAGGTCATCTGTGACCGGCGGAAGCTCCCAAAGAAGCTCAGATACAACCACCCCACGAGGAACAGCAGACTACCCGCCTTCTACCACCTTGTGAAAACACACAAACAGGGACCCGACCTCAAGATCAGACCCATCGTATCGAGCGTGGAAGGACCGCTCTACAAAATATCATGGCTCCTAGCCAAAATACTCAAACCCTTACTAGACACCTTGCCGGGACACGTAAACAGCTCCGAGGAGGTGTTGGAACGCCTGGATCTAATGGATCCCGACACCAGAAAGGCTAACAGATATGCCTTCAGCCTTGATGTGGTCGCTCTTTACACCTCGGTCCCGGCGCTCCCGGCCGTTGATATACTGATGAAACGCGTCCAATCTACCGACCTACACTGCTTCGGGCTCAACTCCTCTGACATCCACCAACTCCTATCCGTTGTCTTTGAGAACACAAACTTCGGTTTTCTCGACCAAACATACCGGCAGACCTCGGGGCTGCCCATGGGCTCAAGCCTGTCGGGTGTGCTAGCAATCTCATACATGAACAGCCTCGAGCGCAAGGCACTCAACATCGCCTTTTTCTCAAGGTACGTGGACGACATCCTCATCCTCACAGCTTCCCAGGAGATGGTGAACGGAATTTTTGAGACGTTCAACAACACAGACGACAACATTGATTCCAGTGTTGAACACCCCAGCGACGACGAGTCACTTGCCCTCCTCGACTTCCGAATCAGCATCACGGAGCAGGGAGGGATCCACACCATCTTCTACCGCAAGGCAGCCTGCAGGGACTTGTTCGTCCACTACAAGTCTGCCCTCCCTAACAGCGCTAAAAGAGGGTTCATCACGAACGAGATCACGTGAATTAAAAACAGATGCAGCGATCCCGTGAGTGGTGTCACCCACACCAAGCGATTCCTCAAAGTGCGGGAGGCGAACGGGTACCCTGCCTCGCTCACAAACAGAGTAGGAGACACCAGACGCAAGAGGCTGAGAAACACCCAAGGCAAGTGCTTCCTTAAAATACCACACCTGGGCAAGAATACCACCAACGCTATCCGCAGGGCTATACGGAGAGAGGGCCTCAACATCCACCTGGCCCACGCGGAACCCTCCCTGCGGAGATGCCTCTCCAGGAAACCCGGGAAATCGACTGACGCGTGTCCCTCGTAAACTGTCCGATGAGCCATACGAACTGTTGCTTACGCACATACGTCGTATACAGGATGGAATGTGACAAGTGCAACGGCTACTTTATCGGTAGCACAATCCGGCCGCTACATATCCGGATCAAGTAGCACATCAACACCAGGGCCTCCTCTTTCCGGAAACACATCACCAAATGCGGAAACAAAGACGGAAGGCCCATTGTCACAGTGCTAGCGACAGAACGCAACGTCGGCACGCTACGAATCAAGGAAGCAAATAAATAACCGATCTGAGAGAAGCGAGATGAGGTGGTTGGTATAAAGTAACGAGGCACCAACACACGCGCGCACACACACGCACAGTGACATTCGAACGGTTGTTTTTGTGTGTGTAGCACACCTTCCACCGACCTAAAAAAAGAAAAGAGACCAAGCAGAATACTACTACTACTACTACTACTACTACTACTACTACTACTACTACTACTACTACTACTACCAGACGATTATACTACACTGCCAGTACCAAAATTCCAACACAGATAAAGAGTACAACGGACTGACAGCTCACGCTATCCCACTCTCACAATTAAAAGAACTACTTCGACCTCTGCTTGACCGCACCAATTCCGCGCGCACGCATGCTCTGCAGAATACCTCAATTAGTCACGAACAGCGAACAGCAGAGGTCATGTTCCATTCCTCTCCGACAGATAAACCCCACCGAAAAACCCCAGTTGATGGATGCGAATCCGAAATATAGGGACAATTAAATCTCTCCCAAGCTAACTCTATCTCGTATTATTATTTTTATTTTTTACGCTCTTTCCTACGTTCCTCTACACACTTTACATCTCATTCTACATTCCCTTACATCTCTCTTCACCACCGGATCCTGTTACCCGGAGAATTACCCATCTGCATTGTTGAGGCTTCCAAAACGACCAAAAGATAATAAATAAATATATATATATATATATATATATATATATATATATATAGGAACGTTCCTTTAACACCTTGTCCCTTCTACCATTTTATCAATTTTTAAGCTAACTCCAACAATAACAACACTTAGAATGAGGAATGTTCTAATAACTGACCAATGAGAGGAGAAGGGGACCTTTGACACTGAAATTCGTTTGTTTGAATTCATATGACTCCAGTTCCTCAGTGAATTAACAACCCAACAAGGAACTGGGCATATCAGAGTATTGACAATATTATACACCTAAACAACATATGTACTTGTCTATACCATACTAATTCAAACTGCCTGAAGAGGTCACAGCCAAAGATGGCTGTCACTGAAATATATATAGCAGTAATAAACGAAGCTAAATTTTAATCATTTTACTTTTATTTAACTTTATTTTACACTACTCCGGACTAACCAAACCAACCTGCGCACTTCGTCGAGTGCTCCAGCCTGCATACTGAGGTGTTGGTATACAACCAACATAAACTCAAAATATATATATATATATATATATATATATATATATATATGGCTTTCCTGATGATTTCTGTCGAATGAAACAGTTCTAGTCCTGTAGAAGCCATTTCTATATTAAATTATATATATATATATATATATATACATATATATATATGTGTATGTGTGTGTTAATAGTAAGTGTTTACTTCGAAGTTTCGCCGGAGCTAGCGGTTTTTCAAAACAGTAGCGTGAGATGAACATTTCGCTATAATTAACTCTATGTTTAATTAAGAGTAAGTAGGTTAATATAGTAAACACCAATACTAACAAATCTACAACTAACTCAATAACAAATGAGAAACGAAATCGATTGGAAAAATAAAATTAGATGTCTTTTCAGTACGTTTTTAAAAAAAACTGTTCTTCATATATATATACATATACGTGTGCGTCGGTTAGTGCATGTGTATATATGAGTGTGTGTGTATACGCATGTGTGTGTGTGTGAAAGGGGTGTATGTGTATGTATGTGTGAGTATGCGTGCGTGTGTGTGTGTGTGTATGCGTGTATGTGTGTGTGTGAGTGTGTATGTATTTATGAGTATGTGTGCGTGTGTGTGGAACCCCCATCGATTCCGACGATGAGTTTTCCAGTTGTTTGAACAAAGCAACAGCTTGCGCATGAAATTAACATGCAAGTGGCTGAACATTCTATAAGCACACGTACCTTTAAATAAGGTCTTGAATAAGACTTAGCGTGGCATAGTGTGTGACATAGCTCTTCTTCTTCTTCTTCTTCTTCTTCTTCTTCTTCTTCTTCTTCTTCTTCTTCTTCTTCTTCTTCGCCCACTTATCCTTGAGAGGGTCGCTGGAGGCAGAGTCCTCAAACACTCCTTCTAGCGGGTCCTGTCAGAAGCAACTGTCTCTAACTAATCCGGTTGGATACCCAAGCGTGACCAGCCAAGCTCAAGGATGTTATCCAGCCATCTTGTTCGAGGTCTACCCCTGGGTCTCCTGCCTGTTGGTTTCACGTCATTAAGATCTGTCCAGCGATTCTTTCCTGAGACATTCTAACCACATGCCCATAGTATCGGAGCTGTGATCTCACAATTCTGAAAAGTAACGGCCCTATCTGGAGTCATTCTCCGATCTCCGAGTTACGCACTATATTCAGTAATGTTACTCCAAAGACCCTCTGAAAGAACTCCATTTCGGCCGCTTGTATTTGCGATCGTGTTCTTTCGGTCATTACCCAAGATTCCTGACCATAGGTAAGGGTTGGCACGAATACCGAATTGAAGACAAGGCTGGTCCTATCAAGTACAAGTACAACTCAATTTTATTTAGCTGAGTTGATTAGAGCAACGTGAAGTAAAGTGCCTTGTTTGGGGACACAGTGTATCACAGGAACCAAACTCACAAAATAGTTGCGACCCTTTTAATTCTGATTTCAAATTCCGCCGATGCCAACTTTGCCTTTCATCTTTCCGGGATCGATAAAATAGCGTACCAGTCAAGTACTGATCTCAATGTAAATGACTCTCTCCCCCACCCTAACTTAAATTGCAGTTTTTGTACCTAAATTAGAAACCATTTTGGCAGTATTGGTAGAGGGTTGAACGCCATGCTTTGACGTATAGAGTTACGGCCCTTGCCATTCTGAGTTCAAATCCCGCCGAGATTAACTTTGCCTTTCATCCTTACGGGGTCGATAAAATAAAGTACCTGTAATACACTGGTTATTTGCTGGCCGTGTGCCAAAAGTAGAAACAATTATTTTGTCCCGGACTCAAAGCCAAACCGAGAATATGGCTCGAACCATGAACCTTATAATCATCAACTATCCTTAGTACAACTAATCCATTAGTACAGTCATTGATGACATTTTAATAACGGGGTATGTTCAATTAGTCATTGCTGTGCATGTGTATGTATGTATGTATGTATGTATGTATGTATGTATGTATGTATGTATGTATGTATGTATCTATGCATGTATGTGCGTGTGTGTGTGTGCGTGTGTCTGTGTATGCAGGGTAGGGTAGAGGTTGATGTATTGTACGTTTATGTCTAGAACAAGACTGGTAAATATTTCAAAAGCATATGTATGTATAGATGCATACGAATATCTATCTATCTATCTCTCTCTCTCACTCTCTCTCTCTCTCTCTCTCTCTCTCTCTATATATATATATATATATATATATATATATATATATATATATATATATATATATACGTATGTACGTATGTATGTATGTATTCAGGTATGTAGGTAGGTATATATGTATGTGTACACACGTACATACACACATACATATACGTATATATATTTAGTTCACAGACACGTGTACATACATACAGAGACAAAGACAGAGACATTGGGAGTGAGAGAGAAGGAGGAGAAATTATGTTAAGTGTTTAAACAAAAATATAAATATATAATGACATATAATAATTTATTCATTTCCAACTAAAGAGTTCCGCGATAGAAATCCCAACGGAGTTTGAACTTGCAACAGTGAGGTAGCTAAGTAAATTACTGGATGATTCACTTCACTTCATTCTACACCATGTGTACATGCGTGTGCGTATATATATATATATATATAACGAAGGAAATGTGGTAAGGAACCAGATGGACCATAACGCACCAAAGTACTCAATACTTAGGGTAGTAGAGTGGGTAATAGGAACAAGTAAGACCCCGACGGCTGAGCTCAAGCCGTTTCGACGGGGTCTTACTTGTTCCTATATATATAGTTAACCTCGGCAGGATTTGAACTCAGAATGGCAAGGGCCGGAACTCTATGCTTCAAAGCATGGCGTCCGACCCTCTGCCGATACTGCCAAAATGGTTTCCAATTTAGGGTCAAAAACCTGCAATTTAAGTTAGGGTGAGGGAGAGAGTCATTTACAAATAATTCTCTGGACATGCTTTACTATATATATATATATATATATATATATGTTTGTATATGTATATATATATGTATATATATATGTATATATATATATATATATATATATATATATTTATTTATTAAAATAACAGATTAAAGTTTAAGCAAAGAATCGCTGCTTTCACCCTTAACGGGATCTTCTGAAACTAACAAAGTCAATCTGTAAACGCAGAAGTGGATATTTCAAAAAACGTTGCAACCGGAGGAAGACAGGAAGACGAATACACATATTTATATGTGCGAGGATTTGTATACCTATGGCAAGTGTTTTCGCGTATGCTTGTGTATGTACGTATTTGCATGCGTGTATGTATTTATTTAATTTCTATTACCTCTGTATTGTACTTTATTTACTTTATTTTTAACTCTGAAGCGGAGATTCATTCGGTTTCCTAGTTAGAATTTTAGTCTACGACTTCAGCTATACCATTTACGTGGTTTTGTCTTTGCCTGCAATTGTTCTCCACGCTCCACATATGACGTATTATCTTCGTTTTTTCCGTTCATTGCCAGAGAACGTCTCTATGAACCAGTTAATTGAACATTAGTCTACGACTTCTTTTATACCATAAACGTGGTTCTGTCTTTGTGCGTAATTGTTTTTCACCGCTCCTATTAATGACGTATTATTCGTTTTTTCCCGTTCTTTGCCAGCGAACGTTTCCACGAACCAAAGTATCGTCTTCCTGTCTTCCTCCGGTTGCAACGTTTTTTGAAATATCCACTTCTGCGTTTACAGATTGACTTTGTTAGTTTAAGAAGATCCCGTTAAGGGTGAAAGCAGCGATTCTTTGCTTAAACTTTAATCTGTTATTTTAATAAATATTTGCTCTACAATTCTTATATATTTGATATATATTTATCCTTATCGAGCCCTCTTTGGATTTTAGTCTTCAAATTTATTATTATTACTACACACACATATATATATATATATATATATATATATATATATATATATACAAGTTAATATAAATTAATATATTTGATAAACACAAATACCAACATATCCATATTTGTATTGTAAACGACTAAGTTAACTAGATTAGTATTATTAGTATTATTTTAAATCGAGACAGGCAAACTGTATTATTATAATTAGTATTTTTCAATCTAGCTAACTTAGTCGTTTACAATACAAACATGGATATGTTGGTATTTGTGTTTATCAAATATATTAATTTATATTAACTTGTATATATATATATATATATATATATATATATATATATATGTGTAGTAATAATAATAAATTTGAAGACTAAAATCCAAAGAGGGCTCGATAAGGATAAATATATATCAAATATATAAGAATTGTAGAGCAAATATTTATTAAAATAACAGATTAAAGTTTAAGCAAAGAATCGCTGCTTTTACCCTTAACGGGATCTTCTGAAACTAACAAAGTCAATCTGTAAACGCAGAACTGGATATTTCAAAAAACGTTGCAACCGGAGGAAGACAGGAAGACGATACTTTGGTTCGTGGAAACGTTCGCTGGCGAAGAACGGGAAAAAACGAATAATACGTCATTAATAGGAGCGGTGAAAAACAATTACGTGCAAAGACAGACCACGTTTATGGTATAAAAGAGGTCGTAGACTAATGTTCTCTTAGGTGGTGCATAGAGACGTTCTAGATCCCGTTAAGGGTGAAAGCAGCGATTTTTTGCTTAAACTTTAATCTGTTATTTTAATAAATATTTACTCTACGGTTCTTATATATTTGATATATATTTATCCTTATCGAGCCCTCTTTGGATTTTAGTCTTCAAATTTATTATTGTTACTATATGTATATATATATGTATGTATATATATATATATGTATGTGTATGTGTATATATATATGTATATGTATGTATATATATATGTATATGTATGTATATGTGTATGTATGTATGTATGTATGATGTATGTATGTATGTATGTATGTATGTATGTATGTATGTATATGTATGTATATATATATGTATATATGTATGTCAGGTCACCAGTTGGTGCTACTGGTAACATGTATCCCAGTACAACCTGACTCATGGTCGGGTCGTTGGCGACTAAACTGGCAACCCCACCGAGGTTTCTTGGTGAGGAGGGTGAAGTTGGACATCCTGCAGGACTAAAAACAAAACCTGTCAAAGGGCAAAGGAGCTCTTAAGAGTCAATGGCCATCCAAAATCACCGGGAGACATGACCCCTTAGTCTTTGTCAAGGCAGAATTCTAGGAGAAGGAAAACTCTGATATAACACCTGCAACCCTGATGGTATCCAATGATGTTGACTTGTTCTTCTTTTTGGTAAATATCATCTTGGTTAAGAGAGTGAGACTGGCTTTGTGCAGTGCCTTTGCTCACTATAAAAGCTTCACGGCACAGGCATTGCTTTATATCTGGAAATCTCTCTACACTTGTCGTCACATGGTACCATGAGCCCAGCACTATGTGTCAGTAATTGTCACAGGTGTAGTGTTTGTACCAGAGTTTTCAAGTCGCTGGCTGGACTAAAAAGTCACACTCGTTCAGCGCATTGGTAGGGGTTCTTCTACATGGATATAAAGTAGTGGCCGTACTCGAAAACGAGGTGGCAGCCACCATATATGTATGTATATATATATATGTATGTGTATGTATATGTATGTATGTATGTATATATATATATGTATGTACGTATATATATGTATATGCGTATGTATATGTATATATATATGTTTGTGTGTATATATGTATGTGTATGTATGTATGTATATGTGTGTGTGTATATATGTGTGTATATATATGTGTGTATATATGTATGTATATGTATATATATATATATATATCTTTTTGGTAAATATCATCATGGTTAAGAGAGTGGGACTGGCTTTGTGCAGTGCCTTTACTCACTATAAAAGCTTCACGGCACAGGCATTGTTTTATATCTGGAGATCTCTCTTCACTTGTCGTCACATGGTACCATGGGCCCAGCACTATGTGTCAATAATTGTCACAATTGTAGTGTTTGTACCAGAGTTTTCAAGTCGCTGGTTGGACTAAAAAGTCACACTTGTTCAGCGCATTGGTAGGAGTTCTCCTACATGGATATAAAGTAGTGGCCGTACTCGAAAACGAGTTGGCAGCCACCATATATATATATATACATACATACATACAAGAAGGTAGGTAGTACAGCATAATCGAAGCTCTGGTTGCGGGCAAGCTAACGAATGCTGTCGGGAAGTGCAGCCAAAAGCACTTAATAAGTAATTTTACCTTAGAGTTATAACATTACGTTTAGACAGCTATGCAAATTGAAGCCAATATTTATATATATATATATATATATATATATATATATATATATATATATATATATATGTGTGTGTGTGTGTGTGTGTGTGTGTGTGTGTGTGTGTGTGTGTGTGTGTGTGTGTGTGTGTGTGTGTGTGTGTGTGTGCGTGTGTATGTACATGCATACACATACATACATATATGCATGCATACATACATACGTACATATTGTGTGCGGTATGCATGTGTGGGGTATGTTTCAGCGTTTGTATTTGTGTGTGTGTGTTCAAGGACCGCAGAGCCGAGGTGACTACGGGCGTTATAGTCCCTGCAACGTTTTACCAATATTCTTTGCATTCAGGTTAAGTGAAGGTGGTGGAATTTCTGTGTTCTTTTCTTGCCATACAGTTTACTCTTGTTCTACCAACGACAGCTCCTCTTTAGATAAACACTTTCTATTGGACAGTAGCAACTCTATGACTTCTTCAAACCTTACATCAGGGGTCCCCAACCAGCGTGCGGCGCACCGGTACCGGTCCGTGGATCATTTGCTACCGGGCCGCAAAGAAAGAATTAACTTGTTTAAAATTATATAATAGATGAATTGAATATTTTTTTTTATTATTGCTCTCTTTATCGAAATGCACTTAAATAACACATATGCGCAACTACCGGTTCGCGGAAAGATTTCCAACATGAAAGATTGTCCGTGATATAAAAAAGATTGGAGCCGTATATAATTTGCCAGTATCCCAATATTTTTTCGAATTTGAAGACTTTCTGCTTCTGGAAACCTTGCCAAGACAGGGATGCAGTAGTTTGACCATGTATTTACAAACACAATTTCACTTTATACCATGACTCAGCTATATTATCAGCAGCATCCGTAATGTCTCTAACTGTAGTTGTATGTATCCTCCCCATAATTGCTTTTATAAGTCGTTCAAAAGTTTTCAGATAATAGGCACGGGTTGGGAACTACAGACCTCCAATAGGAAATTATAGGTGGCCAAGTTCTCGGGCACCGTGTACAGAAGGGAATGAAAGTTACAGATATCCAATAGGGAATGATTGGTGGCAGTGCAAAATATAATACATCTTCAATTTTGTTAAAGTATTAAAAAACAAAATCATTCATTTTTATCTTCTTGGAGAGAACTGGTACGGAACCGGACCCAAACACATGTTACTGTATTATCAAACACTCTAACCACTCAGCCAGTGGGATCGAATATCTATCTGCGATAACTTTAAAGTTGAAATATCAAAATTAATTTGGTCAATTAATTAACTTACGAGGTAATTGTACTGATAATAAATTTAAAATGACTATGGTATAAGGGGAATCAGACACAGAGATCAATATTTGATTTTGTTATTGCCTCTGATCTCTTCGATTATGTGCTGGATGTTCGTGTTAAGAGAGGGGATGAGCTGTCAACTGATCACCATCTAGTTATCTGCAACTTTCTTCCTGATAAAATTGAGGACGTTGAGAGAGAGTGTTCAGCTCAGCATTTTCTGTTTCAACTGTTAAATGCTGCGAACGAAAGAGGCTAGGTGTGGCGCCAGGTGGCAGGAGCACCCCTTGGTTCAATCAAGAGGTCAAACAAAGTGTTCCGGCAGACCATCCGCCGACTTTGTAATAAGAAACTCTCCTCCACACCTGCTATGAAGAGCACGTCTGGGTTCTGCTCTCATCAGAGAGGTACATGCTCGTGAGGTGGAGAAAATACTTGGCTGATCTCCTAAACCCGATCTGGTGTTCACGAGGTGCACCTAGGAGCGATGACTAATCTCTCAGAAGTTGAGGTCACAAGAGCAGTTAAAGAACTCAAAGAAAAAGTCGACGACAACATTACAGTCTTGAAAGACTTTCATCAATGAACCAAACTAAGATTCTTTATCATGTCAGAAACTGTGGCGTAACTTCATGGTCGAAGAAGCCGGGGGTGAAACAGCAATCAACCTCTTTTTATTTTGTGTATAACTTTTCAGAATTAATATTTACAGTCGAAATGTTTAATTATATATTTTCTAACGAATATCATAAGATACCGGGTTCGAAATTAGTCAGAATATTTTTCGAAATATTTCCTTGTAACTTTTTAAATGTTTTTCATGGATACTTCCAGATCTGTGATATAAGTATACGATGTATGGTGGGGTAGGACTTAATGCTTTTTACGGAAAATTGAACTTTATAGAACTAAAATAATATTTCATTACTTTAGTATGCGGTCTGTTGTTTTACTCGAAATCTACGCTGAATAATGACCTGACCTGTCTATGAAGGCTTCAGCTGATGTATGATAGTTTTGTGACCTTTCGTGGTATTACCTGTGCTTAACTGTGTGCTTCTGGCCTGTCTATATTAGGGCAACTAACGAACACCAATAATTTGGGGTGGGGAAAAGTCGATTAAATCGACCAGTGCATTACTGGTACTATATTTTATCGACCACATAAGGATGAAAGGCAAAGCTAACCTCGGCGGGATTTTAACTCAAATCGGGAAGAACGGTAACTATATGCATCACAGTAGATACGCGTATTAGATACGCGTATATAGTTATACACGTTGGTGCAGTTTCGGTTATACACTCTCTATTTATACAGATATATCGATATAAACTTATATTTCACTGCGTCCAAAACTATTTCCTTTTCCTTAATAATAGTGGATATCGTTGAACGATTCAACTGTAAATCATGTGTAATGGCATTTACTTTTCCCCCCAGTTTCACGTAGGTAAATTATATATATTTTAACTTCAAAGCTAAGTGACTTCATCTAATTATTGAGTGGTTGGGAACATGTTTTTCAATGACATTTTTTTGATAGCAGTAAATCCTTAAAAGATAAACAGAGTAGTTGTGATGTGTTTGCTGAAGTATGAATAGTATCCGGAAAACACATAACCAAGTTATTTGGAGATATGTATGAGCGCAAACGTAGGGATGTTCGAATTTAACTGCTGAAGCATAAAGGATGACAGGAGAAAATACGTGAGCGAGTGCAGAAATATATGCGACAAAAACCTATGTATGAGATGGAGAAATCTTTGAGGATTTGGATGGAAGACAATTCAAGCTAAGGCTTGAATTATGTACGAAATTTGAAGGAACGAATCAAAGAGGAATATATAGAAAACTTCCAAGCTAGTAATGGAGGGTTTAATCTCTTTGAAACCCAAAACAAAAAGAACAAATCTGCACAGTACCCGAGAAAAAAAAGAGAAGCAAAGAGTGCCGTTGCAGTAACGATAGAGAGATTTATTAAAGCTTTAGTTAATTCAACCAAATGCTGGTAGAAGATTCCAGAACGAACATAAATATAAAATGTATTAGTTTAGTAGTCTAGTGCATAATGAGTAATGCTAGGGACCAACACTACCATGGATCGCAAAAAATGTCACATACCAATCGATGCCTGTGCTTGAAGCTTTTTTAAGTGAGGAAAGGCTTTGCACGGGGCCAATCCCACTCTCTGAACATCAAATGCATTTGCCCAAAAGGAAGAACTAGTCTACATCATTGGGTGCAAACCAAGTCACATACATACATACATACATACATACATACATACATACATACATACATAGTCAGTTAGTCAGTCATAGCGATCAGTCGCATATTTTGGTGTGGGAGACTATTCATTAAATTTAAGATGAATACTATCTCCGACAGTAATGCCACAACTACCAGTCATCTTGAATAACTGGGTATTCTTCTAACTATATCCACTAAAGACACATTTTATTCGAATTCGTAGAGATATCCGACTAAATACATAATCCATTTTACAAGGATTTGCTACAAACAGCATGGCTGAAGACAACATCAACAACAACATCAGTGGAATACCGAAGAAAAATGAGAAGGGTAAACAAAATTTATTCAGTTGTAGCTGCAGAAGAAATCGAAATTATAAATCGCATTTCTCTTGGAGTTGCGAATAGAATGAAGCTACACTGGGACGAAATGCACCCAGAGCTAAATTATTTCACAGCGAAACAATTACGCCAACAAGCGACGTTTGTTGAACGTAAAAATAAGATAAATATTATTAATTGTAAGTCCCCCACAACAAACATGGAATCAACAACACGTGCTACAGATCGCCATGCTACTAGACTTCCTAGCAGCCGGGTCGAACAGTGCCTTGAAACAACTATGCCTGTAAGAAATTTGACACCACGTGTACCATCTAAGTCTACCTCGAATGCTGGGGAAAACACTATCGATAATAATAATAATCGAAGAAATTTGACACCACGTGTACTATCCGAGTCTACCTCGACTATTCTGGAAAATACTATCGATAATGATAATAATCAAAAGTATAAACAATTGAAAATTTCCCTCAACGAAATCTTCCAGAGAAGAATTAACTCATGTATAAACATTTCTCTTGCTTAACGTATTAAAACAATAATATTTAATAAAAAAACGAAATAATGAAATATTACGTGTTATTGACGAAATAGGGGATGAATATTTACGACGGATAAAAACCCCAACATTTTGGCAAATCAACGCCTGTTTATATGCCTTAGCAACGACAGTGATGCATTATCTTGGTGATAGCAGAGATATTAACAAGAACAAAACACCACCAAAAATACCATCATATATAACTAAAGTAGAAAAAAGATTACTGCCCTACGAAAAAACATAGGATATGTGACAATGCTCCTTACATGCAAACAAACACAAAAAAACCTCACTCCTCACCAACAAAAAGTGGAAAATAATATAGAGACGATGTTTGGTAACAGTAGAACCAGAACTCTCCAATATAAGCTGATCACCCTAAAAAAAGAATTGAGAGCTGTTAGCGAAAAACGCCGATACCTGAAGAAGGTAGATGAAAGAAAAATGCTTAATAAAAGATTCATACGAAACCAAACATCAGTCTATAGAGATATGAAGGGCAAAATAATAAGTGTCACTGAGGCCCCATCCCAGAAACACATAGATTCCTTTTGGAGAAAAATATGGGGTGAAAAGAAGAATTTCAACCAAGATGCAGTGTGGCTAAAAGAAATCCAAAAGAACTATTGCTCCTACACCACAACAAAAACATACGAAATAAGTGAGGGTACCCTTGAGACTGTGATAGGAAAATTCCAAGATAAGAAAACACCAGGAAGAGACAAGATTGTCGGCTACTGGTACAAAAAACTGATATTCTATCGGAGGTATCTTACTGACCTCTACCAACAAGTTCTTAAGGGAGATACACTTATACCAGAATGGTTAACATTAGCACAAACATTACTGGTCCCCAAGAACAAAGACACCCACTTGGCAAAAAACTACCGACCTATTGCATGCCGGAACCTGATGTATAAGATGTATACAGCCTGCCTGAACCTATCTCTCCAAGATCACTGTGAAAATAATTACATCATCACAGATGAACAAGCAGATGGAAAGAAAGGGGTTTGGAGATGTGCTGAACAACTCCTAATCAACAAAACTGCGATGGCGGAGGTGCGACAACTTAGGAGGAATATAGCTACAGTCTGGTTGGACTACAGGAAAGCTTTCGATTCTGTTCCCCACTCTTGGATGATAGAGGCCCTCCGACTTGCTAAAGTACAAGACATTATTATCAGAGCCATAGAGAGGCTGTCTTCTTTTTGGGCTACTATCCTAAGGTTAAAGACAAATAGGGAGGACTCTATTTTCACTGATAAAATAAAATATTGCAGAGGTATATTCCAAGGGGACAGTCTCTCTGTGATATTATTCATCTTATCATTAAACCCCTTGTCCTTTTTCCTCAAGAAATGTGAGGGATACATCATTGGCTCACAGGAGGACAGAAATACGAACCTATCCCATAATTTCTTTGTGGATGACCTGAAACTCTATTCCAAGAACATGAATGGGATGAAGAAAAATCTTGACCTGGTTACAACGTTCTCAAAGGATATAGGAATGGAGTTTGGCCAAGATAAATGCTCATATATGACTGTAAAGCGGGGAAAAACAACAACCCAATCTAGCAACATTGTTATCAATGGCCTAACTGTTTCACCGATATCTGATGAGGACTGCTACAGATACCTGGGGATAGATGAGAACATATCCTATAATGGTATCTGTAATAAAGAACGCGTAACCAGGGAATACTACACCCGATCAAGAAAGATCTGGTCATCGGAACTCTCTGCGCAAAACAAAACAGTGGCTCACAATGTGTTTGTTGTAACTGTCCTAACACCAACGTTTGGAATACTCAATTGGACGATAGACGAAATCCGAGTAATTGATGTTAGAACGCGAAAAATACTAAACAACACCGGAAATTTCCATATCAACAGTGACATAAACGTAAGCAGGGAAGCAGAGGCCTAACATCAGTCCAGACAGCATTTGAATGTCGAATCATAACCCTCCGACAACATCTACGAACCTCAAAGCGTAGGATCCCGTCTCTCGAGCAAGTCTATCTGCATGAAACATATAAGATCATGAGAGTTGGGAAGGATCTCTTCGAGAGATATTCCCTGTGTGATAATCAAAAACTCACACCCAGGGAGATCGCTCAGCAGTATCGCAGTGAATCCATGGATGAAAAACTGCATGCTTATCAGCAAAAAATCATGCATGGATATGTTGCCAGGAAGCTCCAGAGTGAGAGTAATATAGATAAAGAAAGTAATCTAACTTTGACCAACAACCGCTATCTTGGCTCCCACTTTGAAGGATACGCTTTTGCAATCCAAGAAAAGGAAATCAACACGAAATACCTGATTCACAAAAGAGATAGGGATGCAAGCAAAACACCTAGATGTGATAACAAGTGCAGACTCTGCAGAATTAACATTGAAGATGTCACCCATGTCATCAGCAGCTGTCCAGAGATGTCATCGCGGTATTATCTACCTATGAGGCATGATATAGTGGCCAAAACACTGTCCGATGCAATCCGTAGAAAAGATAGCCCCGATAATAAACACATTAAAAGCTACAGCAATGTGGAAGACATCCAGATACATAATATGAAAGAGTACTGGTGGAATGTTCCAGTAAAAATCCCAATAAAATACAGGCATAACAGACCAGATATAATGAGATGGGACAGGGAAAAGAAGGCATGCACAGTAGTGGAAGTTAGCTGCCCAGCAGATGCCAATATAATATCAAAGATTAGCTAAAAGGAGAATATTTATGCAGAACTGATGAGAAATCTGCAGATATTCCACCCTGATTATACCTTCAGATTTATGCCTGTGATTATTGGGGCACTGGGATATGTTAGTAACTGCCTCAATACAAATCTTGAGAAGCTGGGATTCACAGGAACAGAAAGAACACAACTAGTTAGGAAATTACAAGTACAATCCATTAATGGAACAGTAAAAATATGTAAAACATTCCAAAAATGTTGCATCTAATAACTGCATATACACATGTACAGATACTAATCATATACACATGCACACATACAACTCAAAACATATACATCCACATATACAATAACATCCATATCTACACATGCAGACATACATACATATCTACCTAGTTGATGTTGTGTAAATTCCAATGAGAGAGTCTTGTGTCTATGTTAGAAACCGACTCTCTCTCTATTTGCGAAAATTTGTGAAATTATAAATCCAACAGAACATACATACATATATTCATATCTTATGATAAACCTGAAAGTTGTTTGAGGTTTGTTGTACCGAAACATGTTACTCTACAGGAACGTACGGACTTTCAGGCGACCGGAAATTATAAAAACGAAATATTGATATAATAACATAATTGTTTCTACTTTTGGCATAAAGCCAGCAATTACCCAATGTATTACTGGTACTTTATTTTATCGACCCCGTAAGGATGAAAGGCAAAGTTAACCTCGGCGGGATTTGAACTCAGAATGGCAAGGGACGTAACTCTATGCGTCAAAGCATGGCGTCCGACCCTCTACCGATACTGCCAATTCATTGATATAATAACATAATATATTATATCCAGGAACATTCCAGGATCCCGAGTAGAAAACCAAGTTTATCCCGGAACCACAGGATAAAATAATGTACAATCTCAGAAATCCTGATATATATATATTCCATAATATATAAGTGACTATAACGTCAAAATGGGAAAATAGTTAACGTAAGATGTGGGGAAAATAATTCAAACTCAATTCAAAAAGAATTAGGATATAGATTTATCCAACAGAATTTAGTGAAATCCAGGGAAAAATCAATAGAGCCTTAACTCATGATAAAACAAAGTTTAAAATACTCATCCTTCAATTTGGGAAAACTACAAATGCTCTGTATAGTCTTGAAAAAGACTATTTCACGTAAACTTTCAGTGGAGATGGTCACAGTTGGAATACGATCCTCAACAGAGCTCAACACGATAGCCAGATTCTTACTGATTAATATGCCAAAAAGGGAATTTAAAAGCAGGCTAGTTTAACATCATGCGTGATTATATATATATATATATATATATATATATATATATATATATATATATATATATATATATATATATATATATATATATATATATATATATTGTGTTGCTGCTGTTGACGGTCACGACAATGTTGCTGTTGTTTTGTTGACGTTGTCTGGTGCTGGTTAGGCCGGAAATTTCATCAGAACCTTTACTCATTATATATGGTAGTAGGGCAGTGGTTTGGCAGTATCGGTAGAACATTGGATAACATGCTATGCAGCATAGAGTTACGGCCCTTTGCATTCAGAGTTCAAATCTCGCGAAGGTTAGCTTTGCCTTTCGTTCTTACGGGGTCGATAAAATAAAGTACCAGTAACGCACTGGAGTCGATTTAATCGACTTTTCTTCTTCCCCAAAATTGTTGGCCTTGTGCCTAAATCAGAAACCATTATTTATGATAGGGCGGTAGAGGGTCGGACGCCATGCTTTGACGTATAGAGTTACGGCCCTTGCCATTCTGAGTTCAAATCCCGCCGAGGTTAACATTGCCTTTCATCCTTACGTGGTCGATAAAATAAAGTACCAGTAATGCACTGGGTAATTGCTGGCCTTGTGCCAAAAGTAGAAACATTTATTTATGGTAGTTAAAAAAATTAATTTGAGGAACTTTAATTGATGTAGGTCCCCTGCCTACAAACCAGTCAACAATCCCCACTTAGCATTTAAACCGGACGTATTCGGCCAGAATTCTCTCACTTCTTTCTGTACAAACCAGTCGTAACTGGCCTCTCATTCTGATGTTAAAGTATTGTTCTCAAAATAAATGACATCAAAATCTTGTAGATTCGATATTATGTCCGTTAATTATGTGAGGTAAAGCTTTTACCGCGAAAATGCAATAGTATATATAGAGTAATGTAAATGCTAAAGGGTTAAACCGATACTGGTTGTTGTATAACTGTTATTTTGTTCCTTTTGTTGTTCTTGTTGGTGGTTGTGGTGTTCATGCTGTTGTCTTCATATTGTTCTTGTTTTCGTTTTGTTGTTTTGGTGCTATTGTTGTTGGTTTTGTACTTTTGATTTCGAGCTACCTACTGTTGTTCTTGTATTCGTGTGGTTGTTAGGTTTTTCTTGGGGGTGGGGGGGGGGTTCAAGTTGCTGTTGGTGTATGTGTGTGTTTGTGTGTGGTGTGTGGTATGTATTTGTGTATGTATGTTTGTGGACGAGGAAGAGACAGAAGATGGATGTTGTTGTTATTGGTGTGATTGTTGATATTTTCTTATTGATGGCATCTCGGAGTAATTCAGAAAATGACTGCCAACTTTCTTTCGTTTTCTTATTTTATTCCTTGTTATGTTTTATTTAATTGTTCTTATACTTTTTTATTAGCGTATATATTTTTTATTGACGTTTTTTTTTTTCATACATACATGATGGCTGCTCCCTCGTTATCGAGTATGGCCATTGCACGATATAACATTATTAATAATTATCAGTTAATGCTATCGTGCAATGCCTGTGCGTGAAGATATTTTTTAAAGTGAGGAAAGACTGTGCATTGAGCCAATCCCACTCTCTGAGCAACAGTAGCTATAACCCGAAAAGAAGAAAAGATCAACATCATCGGTAACTACTGAGCCGCAGGTTTTATGTCTGAGTTATCCCAGTTTCCTGAGTTGCCTTCTCCTAGAAGAATGCCCTGACAAAGGCTAGATGTCCTTCACTCCCAGTTGTTTAACCGCGCGATCGGGTATACAGCCCGAATATTACTATGTCTCCGCGCATACACATACACATGCATTCATGTATATACATATATACATAATATATATACATACATACACATGCAAACATGCATATACATATTTACACATTTTTGGATGGCCGTTGACACTTATGAGTTCTTCCGCCCTTTATACATACATATATACATACATACATTCATACATACATGCCTAGATACATTCATTCCTACATACATACATACATACATACATACATACATACATACATACATACATACATACATACATACATACATACATACATACATGGTGGCTGCCAACTCGTTTTCGAGTACGGCCACTACTTTATATCCATGTAGGAGAAGCCCTACCATTGCGCTCAACGAGTGTGACTTTTTAGTCCAGCCACCGACTTGAAAACTCTGGTACAAACACTACACTTGTGACAATTATTGACACATAGTGCTGGGCCCATGGTACCATGTTACGACAAGTGCAGAGAGATCTCCAGATATAAAGCAATGCCTGTGCTGTGAAGCTTTTATAGTGAGCAAAGGCACTGCACAAAGCCAGTCCCACTCTCTTAACCAAGATGATATTTACCAAAAAGAAGAACAAGTCAACATCATTGGATACCATCAGAGTTTCAGGTGTTATATCAGAGTTTTCCTTCTCCTAGAATTCTGCCTTGACAAAGGCTAAGGGGTCATCTCTCCCGGAATACATACAAACATACATACATACAAACATACATACATACATACATACATACATACATACATACATACAAACATGCATGCATACATACATACATACATACATACATACATACATACATACATACATACATACATACATACATACATGCATACATGGTGGCTGCCAACTCGTTTTCGAGTACGGCCACTACTTTATTTCCATGTAGGAGAACCCCTACCGATACGCTGAACGAGCGTGACGTTTTAGTCCAGCCAGCGACTTGAAAACTCTGGGACAAACACTACACTTGTGACAATTATTGACACATAGTGCTGGGCCCATGTTACCATGTGACGACAAGTGTAGAGAGATCTCCAGATATAAAGCAATGCCTGTGCCGTGAAGCTTTTATAGTGAGCAAAGGCACTGCACAAAGCCAGTCCCACTCTCTTAACCAAGATGATATTTACCAAAAAGAAGAACAAGTCAACATCATTGGATACCATCAGAGTTGCAGGTGTTATATCAGAGTTTTCCTTCTCCTAGAATTCTGCCTTGACAAAGGCTAAGGGGTCATCTCTCCCGGAATACATACAAACATACATACATACAAACATACATACATACATACATGCATACATACATACATACAAACATGCATGCATACATACATACATACATACATACATACATACATACATACATACATACATACAAACATGCATGCATACATACATACACATGGGCATACATACATACATCAGGGTTGCAGGTGTTATATCAGAGTTTTCCTTCTCCTAGAATTTTTCCTTGACAAAAGCTAAGGGGTCATCTCTCCCGGTGATTTTGGATGGCCATTGACTCTTAAGAGCTCCTTTGGCCTTTGACAGGTTTTGTTTTTAGTCCTGTAGGATGTCCAAAGTCACCCTCCTCACCAAGAAACCTTGGTGGGGTTGCCAGTTTAGTCGCCAACGACACCACCATGAGAGAGGTTGTAGTGGGATACATGTTACCAGTAGCACCAACTGGTGATCTGACATAAATACATACATACATACCTGATGGCTGCCCTCTCGTTATCGAGTATGGCCATTGCACGAGGAGAAAGAAAGAAAAAGTAATAATAATAAATAAATAAAAATTTAAAAAAAATAAAAAAATAAAAATATATATATATATATATATATATATATATACATATACATGCACATATACACACACACACACACACTCACACACACATATACACACACACATACATTAATAACAATAATAATAATAATAATAACAATAACAACAGTAATAATAACGACAACAACAATAATAATATACATATACATATATATATATACACACACACGCACACACATAAGCATATCTACACACACACACACATACGATAGCAACTAACAGCGCTGCGATCGAATGTGGCTTTTTAGCCCAGCCAATGATCTAAAATGTCTTGCACAGAGTCGGCAACCAAAACATTCACTGGGAATAGTCGGCTGTGGTTGGAGTTCGTGTACTTTTGCATGTCGCTTGAGCCCTCCTGCTGATTTACATTCCCTACCACATGTTTGGCAAGCATGATGAGTAGCATCTCCAACAGCAGCCTGGTAGTCAACCACTGGTCTTACTTTATGACTGCGAAGATAACTTTCGAGTCCAGCTTTGCTTAGACAGAGTCTCGCACATACGCTGCATGTCAGCACCATAGGAGGACCCTCGCCGTCTGAAAGTGCAACAGCAATGCCCTTCCTCACATCCCGCTTTACTTTCTCGTATGCGATTCGAGATGCCTCAAAGGCAACTTTTCCCTCATATACAGTCTTTCTCCATTTATTACGATCAGCAGCAATATTCTCCCATGTATCAGCAGAGATGTTAGCGTCTTTCAGAGAAGCTTTCAAGGAATCCTTATACCTCTTTTTTGGTTTATGTGGCGGTCGTTTTCCTTTAACCAACTCTCCATAAAAGAGTTGTTTTGGTATTCTAGAATCCTTCATCCTGGCAAGGTGACCACTCCAACGGAGTCGTTGCTTAAGCACAAGAGCTTCTATACTGTCACACATAGAGCTTTCCAAAATCTCGACATCACTGATGTGGTCCCTCCAGTGAACGCCATGGATCAGTCTGGGACACATCTGATGGAAACGCTCAAATTGCTTAAGGTGGTGTCGATATGTAACCCAGGTCTCGCAGGCATAAAGAAGACAAGAGAGCACACATGCCCTGTACACCTTTACCTTTGTCCTCCTGCATATGTCTCACCGACCCCAGAGTCGCCTTTCTAGCTTTCCGAAAGCATCACTTGCTTTCCTAATCCTAAGTGAGATTTCACTGTCAAGGTTGCTGTATCGATTGACAGTGCTTCCCAGGTAGACAAACTGATCAACCACTCCAAGTCGTTTGCCATACACATAGATGTTTGGTTCAGTGTACGGCTTACCAGGGGCAGGTTGGTACATGACGACGGTTTTCTTGAGACTGACAGTCAGACCTAGGGCAGTGCAAGCGTCAGAAAATTCATTCAAAATGTGCTGCATATCACTCTCTGTGTGCGCTACAAGATCGCAATCATCTGCATACAAGAGGTCTCTTATGATTTATGTAAACACCTTTGTCTTCGCAGCAAAGCGCCTGATGTTAAATATGCTGCCTGAGGTTCGATATCGGATGTAAACACCATGCTCGTAATTCCTGAATGCAATACAGAAAACCATTGCAAAGTATATGGCAAACAGGGTCGGTGCTGGAATATCCCCCTGTTTCACTCCATTTTTTACTGAGATAGGCTCCGACATGTTACCCCCGACATTAACCCAAGCCTTCATGTCGTCATGGAAAGACCTAACTAAAGCAAGGAACTTATCAGGGCAACCAAGTTTCTGGAGAACCTTCCATAATGCATCTCTGTTAACAGTATCGAAAGCATTTGTCAGATCGACAAAAACCTGATACAGATCCAAGCCTTGTTCCATGCACTTCTCCTGGAGCTGTCTAGCTGAGAAGATCATATCAGTAGTGCCGCGTCCAGCACGAAAACCAGATTGACTTTCAGGAAGAACACAATCTGCAATGTGTGTCAGCAGACGGTCCAGAAGCACCCTACATAAAACTTTCCCTACGACAGAAAGCAATGATATACCTCTGTAGTTCCCACAATCGTTCCTGTTACCCTTTTCCTTGTACAAGACCACCATTACTGCATCTCTCCAGTCCTCAGGTACGGATTCATTAGCCCATATCCTGCCAAACAAAGAGTGAAGATGTTGCAGGAGTCTCTCACCACCATATTGTAGGAGCTCAGCATGTATGCCATCCATACCTGGAGATCCTCCACTGTTCAGCTTCGAAATAGCCACTGCAACCTCCACAAGCGTCGGAGGTTCTGCGAGAGCTACTTTCACAGGACTTTCTGGAATGAGATTGAGAAAATCTTCACTGACGACAGACAGCTGATTCAAAAGATCATCAAAGTGCTCTCGCCACCTTCGTACTTACATACATACATACATACATACATACATACATACATACATACATACATACATACATACATACATACATACATACATACATACATAGAACAGATAGCCCAATAAACATATTAAAATAACAGCAATGCGGAAGACATACATATACATAATATGAAAGACTACTAATGGAATGTTCCAGTCAAAACTCCAATAAAATGCAAACATAACAGACCAGATATAATGATATTCATGGTAGTGGATGTTAGCTGTCCAGCAGATGCCAATATGATATTCGAGATTAGCGAAAATGAGAATGTTTATGCAGAACAATTGAGGAATCTGCAGATACTTCACCCTGACTATACCTTCAGATTTATACCAGTGATTATTGGGACACTGGGATATGTTAGTAACTGCCTCAATACAAATCTTGAGAAGCTGAGCTTCACGAAACCAGAAAGAACACGACTAGTTAGGAAATTACAAGTACAATCCATTAATGGAACAGTAAAAATATGTAAAACATTCAAATAATTCTGCATGTATACGTGTACAAATAAAAAACATATGCACATGCACACATATGACTCAAAACATACACATTCACGCATACAATAACATACATAATACACACATACACACACACAAATATTCACCACACACAAACACACGCATACACACATACACACACACAAATATTCACCACACACAAACACACGCATACACACACACACACATATATATGTGTGTGTGTATACACTCAACACACTTAGATAGTTCTATTCTTTGTCGGAGATATGATATTATTAACATTGTTCTTAGCGTTCAAAGTATTGTAAATATCAACAACTATACGTATACGTATACACACATACACACGCGCGCACACACACACACACACGTACACACAGATATATATATATAAATATATATATATATATATATATATATACACACATTTCTATATGTATGTATACGTGTATATATATATATATATATATATATATATATATATATATATATATATATATATATATATATATATATATATATCTGTGTGTGTGTGTCTGTGTTTGTATGTATGTATATTTATGCACTCATGTATTCATGTATATGTGTGTGTATGTTCGTGTCTCGGTGAAAGAGTGGTAAATATACCTTAACGTGGGCAAATATGTATGTCAACATCTATCTACATATACATACATACATACAGTTACAATTATACTTATATATGTTCCTATATGTATGTGTATGGGAGAGAGCGAGTGTGTGTGTGTGTTTATGTGTGTATATGATTGTGTGTGTGTCTCTGCATCTGTTTCTGTGTGTTTGATTGTGTGTGTGTATACGATTGCGTGCGTCTGTCTGAATGCGTGTTTTT
>OZ024742.1:335713586-335763586 GCA_964016885.1 Eledone cirrhosa | reverse complement strand
GATGTCTCAATGGATTCTTTTGACAGTGCTGATGTTTGTGATTTAGTCGGCCTATTCCTCCTACACAGACTTAAAGAAAAATTCCCTAACCATATTTTGGGGCTTTATCGCGACGATGGTCTAATACTTTCCCATACCACCATAGGCCATAACTTAGATAGATTAAGGAAAGACTTAATAAAAACCTTCGCTAGTTTTAATCTTAAAATTACTATTGACACTAACCTTTCCAATGTTAATTTTCTAGATATAAACCTAGATCTGCCTACTGCTTCTTATAAACCATATCATAAACCTAATGAAAATTTAAAATATATAAATAAAGGCTCTTGCCATCCTCCTATAGTTTTTAAAAACCTTATCCCTAATATTAGCCGTAGGATCTCCACCCTCTCTTCCTCAGAAGCTATTTTCAATAAGGCATCCCCCTACTATAATAAAGCCCTTCAAAATAGCGGATTTAGCGAACCGATTAAGTACATACCCAACAATACTAACTCTTTTAAACATAAGTGTTTCTACTTTTGGCACAAGGCCAGCAATTACCCAGTGCATTACTGGTACTTTATTTTATCGACCCTATAAGGATGAAAGGCAAAGTAAACCTCAGCGGGATTTGAACTCAGACCGTAAAGGGACGTAACTATGCTGGAAAGCATAGCGTCCGACTCTCTACCGATACTGCCAATCCACCGCCAGCTCTTTTAAACATAATAATAGGAAAAGAAAAATAATCTGGTTCACACCCCCTACTCTCTAGCAGTTAAAACTAATGTAGGCAAATCATTCCTAGAGCTCTTAGATAAACATTTCCCTAGAACACATAGATACTGATCTTCAATAGAAACTGTGTCAAAATTAGCTACTCCTGCGGTACCCCTATTAAATCTTATATCATCAATAAGAAATCACCCAGAGAACATCAAAATTGCTCATGTAGAGTCAAAAGTGAATGCCCATTACAAGGTAAATGCAACACCAAAGCCATTGTATATGCGGCTAAAGTGACAACCATCAGCAACAACCAACCAGCCACCAGCGAACGATATGTGGGTATGACACAAGACAAATTCAAAACGCGTTATTACTCACATGTCGCATCTTTCCGACATCCAGAAAAAAGATTCACAACAGCTCTGGCTAGCAGAATATGGGATTTGAAAGACCAAGGTATCCAATATAAATTGGATTGGTCAATTGTGAACCAATCTAAAGAATATGCAAGAGGAACAAGAAGATGCACACTCTGCATAAGTGAAAAATATTGGATTTTACAGAACCTTAAATCACCAAAAACCTGCCTAAATACAAAAACAGAAATTTTCACCAGTTGCCCACACATGAAATCACCTTGCTTTCCAGCTCATATAAACTTAACTCACTTTCAGATACTTATCCTCCATAACCTCTTATTCTTCACTTTCCTTAAATTATCCTCTTTACAGACTTCTCTTTCTGATTTACTTTCATTTTTAACTTTATTTTTAATTTTATTTTTATTTTTAATTTTATTTTTATTTTTACTTCACATCCACCAGTACCCCCCCCCCCTACTTTTCGATTCACTTACCTAATATCTTCACATTCCACATTTTACTTCCTCATTTTCTTTCACTACCTGATATCAAATGTCATTTGCGTTTTCCACTCCAGATATATTCTGTTGTTTCGCAGCGGATTTTATATTTGTACTCATTTATTCATACGGCTGGTTTATAATCTGTATCTATGTGTGTGAGTGTGCTTATGTGTGTATACGTTCTGTATATGTATACGAACGCCTCCGTATGTGTGCGTGCGTACGTATATATATGTGTGTATGTGTGTTTTTATATCTATGTTTTTGTTATATCTATGTTTATTACATACTTATTTATACGTGTGTGTGTATGCGGGTGAATGTATGTGTATGTATATGTGTGTATATCTATATGTATGTATAGGTGTGTATGTATATATGTATATATATATATAGTCGCGAACGTACGTGTGATTAGATATACATGTGGCGATATATATATATATACATATACGTGCCTCGTGTGTATGTATGTACGCATGCATGCGCTTTTGTCTGTACGTATTTGTGTGTATAAATTTTTTTTATATATGTGTGTGTACGTGCGTACCTATGTTTGTTTTCTTTTCTCTAGTTTAATTGATTACTTTCTCTTTGATTTAAAATTTTTTTTCATTCTCATATATTGTTTCATTTTTATACATATAACGAGAATGACACTTCTTTTTACTATTACACTCCCTTCCCTCTTTATCTTCCGCATATAAGTGACCACGCGCGTGTGTGTGTTTATACGCGTGCTTTCATACTCGTATGTGTATTTAATACCTGTATCTGGATGCGTGTTAACTATATTATCATACAATTTCTTTTTTAACTCATATTATATACGTATTTGTGGTCACATATACACAAATATACTTGCCCTCATATATGTACTTACGCACACATTTTCACCATACACATGCATTTGTACATACACACATATGTACATTTGTGAGTGTATATACATACATATACACATACCCTAACTATATTTCCTTATTTTTTTATATATCTCTTGCATTACTTTTATTTATATATTTTTTGCGCGTTAAACTCTTGCATTTCTTGAGGAGACTTTTCAAATATTTCACTATGTTTTAAATTGCCTTGTCCGACGAACGAATGAGGGCGTTTTTCGTATTCGTCCTATTCGGGAAACCTTTGGTAATGGGGTAATTATATTGTATTGTTTATTATACATTAAATTTTGCTCTGGTACTTATATAGAGCACTCTTCACTCCTATGACTTTTTCAATTTTCAACGGAAACTTCAATACTTATATATATATATATATATATATATATATATATATATATATATATATATATATATATATATATATATATATATATAAAATTGATGAGCAGAACATATATATCTCAATGTGTACTTAGTACTCAGCGAGATATTTACCTCATTTATATATATATATATATATATATATATATATATATATATATATATTATATATATGAGTGTGTTTGCGTGTGAATATATATATGAGTGTGTTTGCGTGTGAATATATGTATATAGAATGCATACATACGCACACATATGTACGTACATACATACATATGGTAGTAATCACTAACCTGTTGGAAAGACAAGAAGACTGTTTGAATAGGCGAGCTGATGATTGAAAGACGGGTGGACAGCGGAAAATACGGGTGGATGTAGGCTATGGGCTTATACCTCTTCCCTCCCTAACGTCTGTTGAAACAACAGCCGTATAATTGATCAAGAAAAGGGGGAGTTGGAAGTCAATCAATTAATGGTTTTTAATTTAGGCACAAGGCCATCAATTTCGAGGGGGTAGATAGTTGATTATATCAACCCTAGTATTTGATTACTACTTATTTTATCAACCCCGACCCTGAGAGGATAAACGACAAAATTGACCTCGGCTGGATTTGGGGAAAGGGAATATTGATTAAATTTACCGTAGTACTGGACTCGTACTTTATTTTATCAATACCGGTAGGATAAAAGCCAAAATTAACATCGGCAGGATTTAAACTCAGAATGCTAAAGAGCCGAAACTAGAAACCACAAAACATTTTGTCCGTCGCTCTACCGATTCTGCTAATCTATCACCTTGAGCCTCAATCAAATAATTGTTTCTACTTTAGGCACAAGGCCAGCAATTTGAAGAGGCGGGGAAAGTCGATTACTGGTACTTTATTTTATCGACCCCGTAAGGATGAAAGAAAAAGCTAACCTCGGCGGGATTTGATCACAGAACGTAAAGGCCCGTAACTCTATGCCACGAAGCATGTTGTCCGACGCTCTACCAATACTGCCAATTCGCTGCCCTGGATCAATCAAATAATAACAAGGATTAAGAATCAGAAATGAAATTTACAGTTAATAATCTTTTGGAAATTAGACGTCTACGAATGCAAGCCATTGCCTTTGAAATTGTTCGTACAGAAAGAGACTGGAATATAGCAGGGAAGGACTTATATAAAAAAGACGAAGCAGTGTTGATAATTTGATCTTAAAATGCGTAGTAAATTATTTCAAAAACACAAACCGTATTGGGTCAATATCGACGAATGATACCGCTAGTACTTCTCAACAAAAAACTATAGGATGTGAGAGTGATATGTATGGTGGTGCTCACAAGAAACTGGATATTGTATGGCCCTGCTACTACTGAAAATCGAATGTAGAGGGTTTATAGGAAGCAGAAGGAGGTTATGGTTTATGAAGTTAGACATGTGTGTGTGTGTGTGTGTGTGTGTGTGTGTGTGTGTGTGTGTGTGTGTGTGTGTGTGTGTGTGTGTGTGTGTGTGTGTGTGTGTGTGTGTGAATTAATGTTCTGGAATAAATGTATTGGGACACAGTGTATGACAAATTAATTAATTCGACAGGCTTTTAAACTATTTCTGTATTCCTAATTTCATTCACAAGTACTTTAGTCGACCTGAAACTATAGTAAATGACACCTACTCAAGATGCCACGAAGCAGGACCGAACCCGTTATCTCCTGATTATGGGGCGAACTTCTTAAACAATCGACTACGTGGTACTGATAATGAACCATGTTGAAATGTTAACTGATTTGTAAGTGGAGGCCTCACAGCCACCTCTGAAGACTCCTTCCGTCATAATTAACCATGAGCCTACACCTGGAAAGTTCTCCAAAGCACAAGCCTGAATAAGGTGTAATTATGGAAGATCAACAGTCACACATGCAGACTAGTCTTCTCTCTCCACGTCATCAATGTTGTTTAAGGGAAAAGGAAAGGCTTTGGTACTAGTGATGTCGTAACTATTCTTTTTTCCAGCTGAATTGACTAGAACAGGAGTCGGCAACCTTCTGTGGGGTGTGGGCCACATTGCTATGCAGTATCTCGTCGGCGGAACATGATATCAAATAAGTAATGAGAACATAGGTAAAAACGAATACAGTAATATGATAAAATAGTGACTAATTTTAAGGCTGAAATAAAATAACTGTATGTTAGACACGCTTATTTTTTTAGTTAAGTCTGGGTCAATCCACATCCCTGCCATACACATACTATGTATGCACGTATATACATAAATATACACACACACAGTCCCCTTGACCTCGATGTCTGACTATTATATTTGTCTGAGTTTGATTCTTTGTTACTGTCACCCAAAAAATTGCGTTCAGCTAAGTGAGTCTTGTGGCTAGACGTGTTTTGTAGTCGGTATTCTAATCCAAAATAATTCAGAGCACTTTTTCAGGGATCGCTTAGCCTAAGATTGAAACTTTCGCGAGCCGAGGGTTGCTGACCCCTGGACTAGATCAAGGTGAAATAAAGTGTCTTGCTCAAAAACACAACGCACTGCGCGGCCCCGAAAAGAGAATTCGCGACTTTACGATTGTAAGCTCAACACCTTAACCACTAAACTAGGCATTTTAACACACCATTTTCGATAGTATTCGAAATCGCGTCTGATATGATTAACTGTAATAATAGTGGCTTATTGTATTCCCAACTCGTGAAAGATTGCTGAAAATAGTATTTTTGTAATTATTTACTGAAATGGCAAGGAAATAAATATGGAATTGACTGTTATAACACTTCATCAACATACAACATATTCGTGAAACACTAGAAATCGTCTGCTTTTGAATAATTCATGACTTCACTGTAAATTATATATTTTTGTTCCTGTCTGGAGATGTTGATGGCTAGATTCTTTTAGCGACACGTTTCTCCCGTGTGATTAATCTACTTGTCTGGTCCGTCTTAATTTTCATTGATTCATACTTAAGATATAAATTGTTTCCCTAGGATATTTATATAAAAGAATATAACTCTCTAAATCCCTCGACGTTCTGCCTAACACGAATGGTACATTCAAGGCGAGGCGACGAGAGACGTACGAAAAGAGACGAGACGAATAGATCCCTTAAAATGTATGTAAAATACCAAGAGAATAGAAGTAGAGCAGATTATATCTTTAAAACGCTTTAAAAAACATCGATGTATAATTAGACTGATAATTCAGCAAAATAATATAACAATGTGATTATTAAATGGTATAGTTTCTAATATAAGAATATCAGAAATAATTTAAGGAAAACCGAACATTAAATAGAAAAAGGTTTCACAGTCACACGTTTTCGTCCTTGCAGACAGGAAAACAAACGGAGTAAGAGAGAGAGAAATTATTCTGGTAACAATGGGTATCAGAGCTGGCGCCTTGGTATTTAACGCCTAAGGTTAGCTCTACAATATGCGCCCCATTTTACCAAATAAAATGATTTCAACTTACAGTTTGCTAAGCTGATTAATTCAGTTTTTGCCACTTTTTGCCCTGACCACTCTAAGAAAATTACTAAGCCTGCATTTTTAACTATATAATCTCAATCCACCTACGCCATTTCAGGTGACAAGTCATAACACCACATGACCCTCTCCACCGCTTTTGATATTTCCACAACGTTGCTACGCGATAAAGATGTTTAGCGATTTATTTATTAATCTGAGAAAGTTATATATTTAATTTAATTACACAAATTTATATAAAACTATGATCCTTTAAGGTTAGAATGCTTCTCTCTGAGGTCTGTGCCATAGATTACTGCCTAGTTGGCCTTATTGATAGCATGGTCCTGATGGAGCTTAACATTGTTCTGTGTGGGTAAATATTACATAACACTGATTGGCAATTATGAGTGTAAAGTATCTACGTCATAAAAGCAGCATTTGAAAACTTTAATAAAAACTGAAATCCGCTGCAACCATTGCTGGTTTGTGTTGATAAACTAACCCAGCAATGCAACGGGACCGCTTCTGCATTTAACCTGAGTCAGATTGCCCGAACACCACGAATTCTCTCACCTATATTATATAATATCCATTGTTCTGGTTAGCTGTCCGATGTCAGATAGATAGGGATGGAGAATAAAAGAGAAATACAATGAAACCAACTTTATCAGTGATGTGATATCAATTTAAGCAGTAATGCGATATCTATTTGACCAATGATACGATACCAACTTGACCAGAGTTCAGATATCAATTGTTTTGTTTTCTTTTGTTGGGTTTTCTACACCTGAAACAAAATCGCAATTATCCATGGGCCCTGAATCCCTAGTGAAGCTGGAAGGGCACCGTCGTGACATTCTGCGTGTGCTGAGCATTCAAATCTGGCAGTGCTCATCCCTCTCTGAGTCCAAAGAAAGGTAGAGAAAAATTAAGAAAATTTGAAGAAGAATCAACCCCGTTACTGGGCGGTTACTTTAATTATTGCCTCCCCACCAAAAAAATATGAAAGGCAAAGTTGACCTAAACTGGATTTGAACTCACTGTACAGAAGGCCAGAACGAATATCGCTGAACATTTTATTCGACGTTCCAACGACTCTGCCAATTCGCCGCCTTAATTGTAATTATCTGTAAAATTGAAGGAGGATTGAACTTCGAGAATTTTTACACTTCTCACTTGCAGAATGAAAATATTATTATTATTATTATTATTATTATTATTGGTCTAAGCGGACGTATTTTGTTCGCTCACAATAAGTCGCTTTATTTGCCTGTTTAAATTATTTGTTGTTAAATATTTCTTGTGTAAGGGATATAAGCCCTTAGACTTTGCCCTGTGAAGGGGAAAGTATAATATTTGGGCCTTTTGGCCCAAATATCTGAACTTTTTTTACATGTTAAAAAAATTTACGAAGAAAAGAAACATGGCTGAGCCACGCCCCCCAGCGATATGTCGGCTGTAGTGCGACAACGACGTAGAAGTTGAGAGGAGCGCTACAGCGAAATTAACACACATTCATAACACAAACACCACCACAAACAAGGTAAACAAAGACACCAATGATACCAATAAGAACTCTAATTTGAAAAAAATGACAGTAACAGCGACAACGAAAATACAGATAACAAAAAAACAAAAAAAACAAATACAACAACAATATCAACACCACTAACATGAAAACAAATAACGACAACACCAACAGCAACAATACCAACTGCACCGAGAACAACGGTGGCAGCAAAGACAACAATGATAACAGCGACAGTGCTAACACCAACACCAACAAGAACAACGTCAACAACACCCCCAACAAAACGAGACCACTTTCGCTGCGGCAGCAACAAAAAAGAGGCCATGCTTCAACATGGACCTCTCAAACAAAGATGAAAAGTTGGCCCAGGCATGGAAATTCATCAAGCAAGAGCAAACTTGGGCCAACTTAACTGTCCCGGTAGAAGCTATTGAGGCAGTGGAGCGCAAAACGGTGCATTATAGATGCATCTCAGCACAAACCAAAAGGGCAGCGTTAATCCCATAAGAAGATATCGAAGTCGCGCTGAGGTGCATCAGAGAAGACACCGAATACATAGAGAGGGGCAGACAGTACGGCACCATTTCGGTGTTGTTCAAGTCAGAAGCCCTCGCGATGAAACACGCCATGACTCCTTGCAAAACCAGCAAGGTCATAATGTACCCCTCCCACATGGGAAAAAGAACGGCCCGTCTCCGCATTCCCAGAATCCCACCAGGACTTGACATGTGGTGGCTTCTGGGATGTGTGATTGTGGAGGGGACGGATACAGTCCCTATAGAAGTGACCAGAACGGCCAGAGAGGACTGGTCCGGGGTTGACCTGGAGATCCTTCTCCAGATCAGGCCCGAGAATGTGAAGACAATCCCAGACCACATCCGCCTTCAGAATGGGACTGTCATTCACATTATGACCGAAGGCAAAAGGCCGCAGTGTTTTGTTTGTGGGGAAAAAACCCATTTGCGAGCCTTCTGCCCTCAACTGCTGAAAGAGGCAAGGGGTCGAAAGGCTCCACTGCTGCCGACGCCGGGGCGAAAACCACAACCAACACTTGCACCGGCAAAACCACCAACAACAACACCAATAGAAAGACCACCACCAACATTGACCACCCAGGGGGGAAACGAGGAAAGCTGTCAAATTCCCCCTCCCCCCAAAAATACACACACCAATAAAACCTTAAACATACATACAGACACACTGACAGAAACAGACCCCTCATCTACCAGTAGTGAAAATGAGGGAAATCCAAAATCCCCCAAAATACAAAAAAGGAAACACAAAAAGAAAAAAAAACTCAACAAAGCACAAAATCACCCACAATAAAAAACGCAGACACCACCCACGCAAACATCTCTCCAATAACACCAACATCAACACCACCATCACCATCACCAGAATCCCCCAAACGCAAACAACCTAAACAGACGCAAGAACAAATATACACACAAACATCTGAAACCACAGACATCGCACTCACAACAAACACAGATACAACCGAAACAACACCACCAAAACCATCACCACCACAGCCACGCAAACAAATAAAATCACACTAACAAAACATACAAAACTTCGTGCTCATCAGGAGGGCCAACAAGGAACTGATGGCCCTCGTAGCACGAAGTGAAAATATACAAAAAGAGGGGGAAATGTTTAAATCGTGCACATTTCGCGTACCGGAAGATTTGGTTCTGGTGCGAATGTCGCTCGATTCGGGACGTGGGAACCCCGAACGTAAAACCCACTTCAAGACTTTTAAAGGGGTTCCCAAAAGAAACCCCACTAACTATGGAGGTCGAACAACCCGACCTTCACAAGAGCCCGGAAGGTAAGTAAACCTTCCTCTCTCTCTCTGTTTAACCTGCCAACATGGCCGTATTAAGAGTAGGATGTTTAAATGTTCGAGGCCTGGGGTCGTCCTGGAAGCAGGGTCACCTGCTCAACGACCTCAGGTCTATAGAAATGGATGTAATTGCAATCAGCGAGACCAGGATTTCCGACACGCGCGCACTAGCCCCCATTTTCGACGACTATCAGATCTTTGCATCTGTTAGCCAGCCGGGAATGGGAGGCTGGGTGGCAGTGCTGTTTAGGAAAGGCCTGGATCTCGAGGTAAGGTCGATCTTCCGGGACCCGGACGGGAAGTTGGTGGTCCTGGACGTGAACAATAATGAAGGTGGTGCCTTTAGACTGGTGGCCGTCTATGCTCCTACTGTGACAGGACGGCCGGACTTCTTTAGACGCCTGGAAGCCTTTCTGGGTACGTCTCGCCCTTTACTGTTAGCGGGGGACTGGAACGGCATCTTAGACGCACGCTGGGACTGTGTGGGAGTATCCGATAGGAGCGGGGGGTTCAAAAGCCTCAAGAACCTGATCAGCCAGTTCCAACTGTCTGACAGGTACCGACTAGATTTCCCTAATGAGCCAGTGTGGACCTGGGCTAACCGCATAGGGTCATCTAGATCGTATATAGACAGGATATTCATTAGGAAAATAGACAGAAATAGTGTAAGCTGTCCACGTTTTGAAACGGTCGCCTATTCAGATCACAAGTTTGTGATCTGTATGGTCGACCTAGATAAGACGCGTAGGTTAGGACCTGGTTACTGGAAGCTAAACATGTCATTTCCGGCACGTAAGGCTTACAGGGACCAGGTCAACAATTTAGTTAAGAAAAAGTTGACAGGGGGAGTCGTCAACAATAGATGGTGGGGGGCTCCCAAAAGAGAGATTAGCAAAGAAGTAGCATTAGAGAAAAATAGAAAGGAGGGAGAGTTGGTAGATAAGTTAGACGAGGCTATTGGTAGTGGCATTGCAACTGATGTGCTAGCGGCGAGAATGGCATTAGACCATTTCTTCAATGCGAAACACGAAGGTTGCATTCTCAGAGCTAAGGCGCGTGCTCTGAGAAACGAGGGAACCAAAGCTGTTCGATGGGCCCGCATGGCAGAGGCGCAGCGTGGTAGTAAAACCACGATTCGATCTTTGACGGACCGAGACGGGCTCGAGCTGAGCGATTCCAAGAGGATGTGTGAGGCCTTTTGGGGGAAGTGGCGGGTCAGAGATGGTGGCGGACTTCAGTCCCTACCTCGATGGCTTGCCGCAACTCTCGACGGCTGACGCTGGGCGCTGCGAAAGGCCAATTACTTCAGCCGAGATTCAGGATGTCCTTGTAGGCTGTATGAGGCGCAAGTCACCCGGTTTGGATGGTCTGCCCTACAAGCTTTACGTAAATATGCCAGACTTGTTCTCCAATCTCCTCGAAGCCCTCTACTGCAACTGGCAGCAAAACGGGAGTATTCCCAGTTCTGTGAGCCGGGGCGTAGTGACGCTGATAAGGAAAGACGAGAACAAGGGGGACACATTAGACAATTTCAGGCCCATAACTCTGCTCAACACAGAGTTTAAGATTTTGGCCAGGGTGTTAGCAAAGAGGTTGGCGCTTGTCGTCGGGGATTTGGTTGGGGAGGCGCAAACTTGCGCATCCCAACCAGGTCCATACACGACAACCTCCACCTAATGCGATACATCGTAGAGAGGGTAGGGTGTAAACCTGGCTTCGGTAGGGCTCTGATCAATTTAGATCAATCGAAAGCATTCGATAGGGTCGACCATCGGTACCTGGAGGCTGTCCTCAAGGCGGCTGGCTTCGGCCCCGTCTTCAGAAGCTGGATCGCTGCAATGCACAGCGGCACCTGCTCGATGGTCAAAATTAATGGCCACCTCTCGGAACCGTTTCAGGTCTCCCGATCGGTCCGTCAAGGGTGCCCTCTCTCCTCCCTTCTGTACGTATTGATCTCGAGCCTTTACTGCGGAAGCTGGAGCTGTTGCAGGGCATCCCGCTCGAACCGGGACGCGGAAAGGCTCTGTCGGCTTATGCGGACGACATCACCGTGATGGTGTCGGACACCTCAGAAATCGAGGTGGTCGGCAACTTATTGGAGGAATATGAAAAGTTGACGGGAGCAAAACTTAACTCAGAAAAGTCAGTAGGCTTGCAACTCGGCACCTGGAGAGGCATGTCCATGCCGTTCAACAGCGTCGTTAGGCGCTGGACGGACCGACCGGTAAAGTTGCTAGGGGTTTGGTTCGGGCCAGACCTCCAGGTGGATAAGAATTGGGACGAGGTGACGGGCAGGGTAGTCAGTCTCACCCAGAAATGGGCTGGGATGAAGCTATCACTGAAAGGTCGGGCGGAGGTGGCGAACGCGTACATCGCGTCCGTCATCTACTACCGTCTGACTGTCGTCCCTTGCCCCCGTTCGCGCCTCGCCATCTTGGAGCGGCTCCTCTTCAAATTCTTGTGGAGGGGTCAGGTTCCGCTGGTGAGGCGGTCCACTTGCTGCCAGCACCCTCGACGTGGAGGGCTGGGCATGCCGTGGATAATGATGCGCAGGCACGCGCTGACGCTGCGGCATCTCCAGATATTCTGCCTAAACGGTGAACAGGTGTGGTCGCCGTTTGTCAGACGGGCCTTTCCGCAGCTCGTTTCTTTGACTGAGTTGCAGTCCTGGGTCAAGAAGAGACCGAGACTGGGTGACTGGCATCTGGAATGTTGCCAGCCACTCACTGCCCTCTACCAGGCGAGCAATGCGGTCAGTGGAACTTCCACTCTCGAGTTCTATAGAGGATTAGTGGTGGGCAAGTGCGACGACGCACTCGGAGAGGGTCCGGGAGTCAACGAAGTCGAACTAACCAGTCTGTACCGGAGGACTTTCGAGCCGGGGACGATGGATAACTTCCAAAAATCCCTCGCTTGGCAGTGCTACCGGGGGGCACTGCCGGTTCGAGATAAACTCTACAGGCACGGAAGTGCTGTCAGACTGACCTGTCCGAGATGCGCGCAGAACGACGAAACCGTTCTGCACGCACTCGTCCAGTGTCCGTGCATTACTGACTTGTGGAGTTATGTTGAACAGCTGTTGTCGCGTGTAGAACGGATCCGGCTATCGGCCGAGTCGATAGTGAAGATCGACCCGCCG
Source organism: Eledone cirrhosa (assembly GCA_964016885.1). NCBI lineage: Eukaryota > Metazoa > Mollusca > Cephalopoda > Octopoda > Eledonidae > Eledone > Eledone cirrhosa. Next base: position 335,750,750 of record OZ024742.1, on the reverse strand, counting down.
CCTTCTTTTGGCCAGGAAGGGCAGGCAATTTTCCTCTGTCTGGTGGCAGTAGCGAAAGAGGTTGTATGGTGGACGAGGTTGAAAGGACTGAAGACAGATACTTTTCTCTTCGGCCAATCCCTCATCAACTTTTTCAAGTTTCACTTGGAGAGCAAGGTGAGGGTGGAGAGAGAAGTGCTGCCCCCCAGTACATTTGCTGAAAGGTGGGTGAATGTGGCGAGAATGGCCCGTGTGAGTGGGCCTACTCTGGTCATGCGGCTGTAGATAGGTAAATTTGAAGAGGAGAGGGGTGCCCTTCCAGGGTGCTCTCGAAGCGTCGGGTCGTTCAGGACTGGTGGGGTACCTGAACGAACCCTAGGTGGTCATCCCCCCTATTGGGGAATTTTTTCTTGTTGTAATTTTATTGTTACTTTATTGTTACTTTGTTATTGTTACTTTGTTATTGTTATTCATATTGTTCACTCGATTTTTCTGTAAAACCCCACTGTCCCAGTCTTTTGTATTGTCCCCTATATGTCGGCCCTTGTGGCCAATAAATGAAATCATTATTATTAGAAGGGCGGTGGATTGGCAGTATCGGTAGAAGGTCGGAGGCCATGCTTTCCAGCATAGTTACGTCCCTTTACGATCTGAGTTCAAATCCCGCCGAGGTTGACTTTGCCTTTCATCCCTACAGGGTCGATAAAATAAAGTACCAGTAATGCACTGGGTAATTGCTGGCCTTGTGCCTAAAGTAGAAACAATTATTATTATTATTATTATACTTATTTTTATTTTTATTGTTGTTGTTGTTGTTGTTGCTGCTGCTGCTGCTGCTGTTGTTGTTGTTGTTGTTGTTGTTGTTGTTGTTGTTGTTGTTGTTCTTCTTCTTCTTCTTCTTCTTCTTCTTCTTCTTCTTGATGTTGTTGTGGTTGTTGTTATTGTAGTTGTTGTGGTTGTTGTTATTGTAGGTGTTGGTCTTCTTCTTAATATTATTATTATCGTTTATTACAGACGTGTTCGTATCGGCTCTAGAAGGTTGGTTATTTTGAGTTGTTTCAAAGTGGAATTTGTTCAATTTTCACGAACTGTATATAAGGTCCCATGTTACTAAGGAGGGCCAACATACAACTAATGGCCCTTGTAACACGAAGTAAAGACATTGAGAAAGAGGGAGAGATCTTTGGCACCTGCACCTTAAAAGTGCCCCAAACACTGCGATTGGTGTGGATGCCAACACAAAAATATTAGGGAGATCTTTCCCGACGACGTGGGGACCCCTAATGTAAAAGCCACGAGAAGGCTCCTAAAGGGTTTCCCGATGGAAACCCCACTAACAATAGAGGTCAAATCACCCGACCTCCACAAAACTCCGGGATGTAAGTAAACCTGTCCTCTCTCCTTCAGGCTACCAACATGGCCATACTAAGAGTAGGATGTTAAATGTTCATGGCCTGGGGTCTCCCTGGATGTAATTGCCGTTAGCGAGACCAGGATTTCCGACACGCGAGCACTAGCCCCCATTTTCGACAACTATCAGATCTTCGCATCTGTACATCGGCCGGGAATGGGAGGTGGAGTGACAGTGCTGTTTAGGAAAGGCCTGGGTCTCGAGGTAAGGTCGATCTTCCGGGACCCGGACGGTAAGTTGGTGGTCCTGGACGTAAACAGTAGCGAAGGTGGTACCTTTAGACAGGTGGCCGTCTGCGCCCCTACCGGGGCCGGACGGCCGGACTTCTTTAGACGCCTGGACGCCTTTCTGGGTACGTCTCGCCCTTTACTGTTAGCGGGGGACTGGAATTTCATCTTATACGCACGCTGGGATTGTGTGGGAGTAGCCGATAGGAGCGGAATGTTCAAAAGCCTCAAGTACTTGATCAACCAGTTCCAACTGTCTGACAGGTAGTGACTAGATTTCTCTAATGCGCCAGTGTGGACCTGGACAAACCGTTTAAGGACATCTAGATCGCACTTAGATAAGTTTCTAATTAGATTAGTGGATAAATATAGTATAGGGTGTCCACAATTACATACGGTCGCCTATTCAGACCACAGGTTTGTAATCTGTATGGTCGACCTAGATAAGACGCGTAGGGTAGGATCTGGTTACTGGAAGCTGAAAAAGTCGTTTCCGGCACGTAAGGCTTACAAGGACCGGGTCAACAATTTATTTACGCAAAAGTTGACAGGGTAGGTCGTCAACAACAGATGGTGGCGGGGGTTTCAAAAGAGAGATTACAGTAATTTCGATAGGGTTTAGCAAAGAAGTAGCGTTAGAGAAAAATAGAAAGGATGGGGCGGGGTAGTTAAGTTACACGAGGCTATTTGTAGTAGCATTGTAACTACCGTGCTAGCGGCGAGAAAAGCATTAAACCATTTCTTTAAAGTGAAACATGAAGGTTGCATTGTCAGAGCTAAGGCGCGTGCTGTGAGAAACGAGGGAACCAAAGGTGTTCGATGAGACCGCGTGGCAGAGGCGCAGCGTGATAATAAAACCACAATTCGATCTTTGACGGACCGAGATGGACACTGCTGAGCGATTCAAGGCGGATGTGTGAGGCTTTGCGCCAGCACTTTGCTCAGTTGTTCGGGGGGAAATGGCGGGTCAGAGACGGTGGCGGACTTCAGTCCCTACCTTGACGGCTTGCCGCACCTCTCGACGGCCGACGCTGAGCGCTGCGAAAGGCCGATAACTTCAGCCGAAATTCAGGATGCCCTTGTCGGCTGCACGAGGTGCAAGTCACCTGGTTTGGATGGTCTGCCCTATGAGCTTTACGTAAATATGCCAGATTTGTTCTCCGATCTCCTCGAAACGCTCTAGACAATTAGACAATTTCAGGCCCATAACTCTGCTCAACACAGAGTTTAAGATTTTGGCCAAGGTTTTGGCGAAGATATTGGTGCTTGTCTTCGAAGATTTGGTTGGGGAGGCGCAAACTTGAGCAATCCCGACCAAGTCCATGCACGACAACCTCCACCTCATGTGATACATCATAGAGAGGGTGGGGTGTAAACCTGGCTTTGGTGGGGCTCTGATCAAAGTAGCTGGCTTCGGCCCCGTCTTCAAAAGCTGGATTGCTGCAATGCACAGCGGCACCTGCTCGGTGGTCAAAGTTAATGGGCACCTCTCGGAACCGTTTCAGATCTCGCGATCGGTCCGTCAAGGGTGCCATCTTTCCTCCCTTCTGTGCGTGTTGATTCTTGAGCCTTTACTGCGGAAGCTGGAGCTGTTCCAGGGCATCCCGCTCGAACCGGGACGCGGAAGGGCTGCATCGGCTGATGCGGACGACATCACCGTGATGGTGTCGGACACCTCGAAAATCGAGGTGGTACGCACCTTATTGGAGGAATATGAAAGGTTAGCGGGTGCGAAAATTAACCCGGAATAATCAGTGGGCTTGCAGCTCGGCACCCGGAGAGGCATGTCCATGCCGTCCAACAGCATCGTTGGGCGCTGGACGGACGGACCGATAAAGTTGCTCGGGGTTTGGTTTGGGCCAGACCTCCAGGTGGATAAGAATTGGGACTAGGTGACGGGCATGGTAGCCAGTCTCACTCAGAAATGAGCTACGAGGAAGCTATCACTGAAAAGTCGGGCGGAGGTGGCGAATGCGTACATCGCGTCCGTCATCTACTACCGCCGGATCGTGGTGTCTTGCCCCCGTCCGCACCTCGCCAAGTTGCAACCGCTCCTCTTCAAACTTTTGTGGAAGGGAAGGGTTCCGTTGGTGCAGTGGTCCATTTACTGCCAGCACCCTCTACGTGGAGGCTGGGCATACGTGGCTAATGATGCGCAGACATGCACTGAGGCTGCGCCATCTCCAAATATTCTGCCTTAACGGTGAACAGGTGTGGTTGAGCCGTTTATCAGACAGGCCTTTCCGCAGCTCGTCTATTTGACTGAGCTGCGGTGGTTATCCCCCCTATTGGGAATTTTCATTGTTGTATTTTTCTTGTTTATTGTTATTGTTTTCCTATTTTTTACTCGATTTTTATGTAAAAAAAAACCCTGTCCCCGTCTATTGTATTGTCCCCTATATGTCGGTCCTTGTGGACAATAAATGAAACCATTGTTGTTGTTGTTGTTGTTGCCTCTGTTGCTGTTGCTGCTGCTGTTGTTGTTCTTATTATTATTGTTGTTGTTCTTAATGTTGTTTATGTTCTTGTTTTCTCTGAAACAATTGCAATTATGAGAAAATACTGAAGAAAGTTCATCAGTTTTATTGCTTCATAAAAAGAGAAAAGGATATTTTGCAGTATATTTGAAAATAGTTGGGGGGGGGGGGGGGGGGCGATAAAGAAATGAAGAAACTATTTCGCATGGGTTGATACATTAGGAATCATGGCTATCCCCATGAGTCATCCTAGACAGAAAACCTTGTCAGAATTCTTGCAACAAAGTGGATTCTGATAAATACAACCGAAAACAGCGGCATAGCTAGAGATTCTGCCATCCGGGGTGGTCATTGTGTCATTCCACTTCCCCATGAAAAACCAACCACGATACACATCAAGCTTTCTATGATACTGACCAAAGCGACAAAGTCTACTGACGAAAAACAACTTACGGTCAATGTGACGGGCTTCCATACAGTTTCTGTCTACACAATACCTCTGGTAACGATTGGTGCAAACCTAGGCTAAGGTGTAATTCATTTGTTTGGGGTTCCATGGAGTGGGATCAAACCCCTAAATAAGTAACTGACAAGGTGTCATCCAGTGACGAGGAATCTGTAATACTAGTTGAGACTCTGTTTAAGTCAGTCATGGGCAACCTGCGGCCCGCGAAGCTCTCTGAATGGCTCAGCTAAGTCACCAAAGTGAAATCTTTCTGATTTTTTTCCCCAACTTTTCGGTCGTAATTTATCTTTCTATCATTTTTACGATCGAGGAAAACAACGTGTACGAATTCTGAAGAAACAAATCGAATCAACCTTAGTTACCGCCCTTTTTTTAATGTGGGCACGAATGTAAATTAGCGCTTGCAGCCCGCCTGATGATGAGGCATATCTCATGCGACCCGCTTCTCGAAAAAGGTTGCCCATCCACCATCCACCATCAACTATGCACTGTCCACCATCAACCATCCACCATCCACCTTCCACCCTCCACCATCTCCCACCCCCATTAACCCTCCACTCTCTCACCTTCTCACCATCCCACCAGCCGACCCTCCACCATCCTCGAGGAATTTGGCTTTTTGCACAATTCATTAATTAGCTGCTTCAGTAATTTAGCCATTATTTCATTCTTTACAATCCTGTTCATTGTTGTCCTTCTGGGAACTTCATAGTCAACGTCACACAAACGGCTTTCATTATCTGTCCATTTAGTGGTTTGCTGATTCCATTAATTTATCTGATTTACGCAGTTGCTATTGTTTATCCCCAGGCCATCCCTCACCGAATAAACCCATGATGAGAAATTTTCCATTCTCGTTTTTCTATAAGGATGGTGTGTTGGTAGAATTGTCAGTGTTGGACTTTGAGATATTTCGTTACGGTCCTTTAAATTCTGAGTTCAAATCCCGTCGATGACAACTTTTCCGGCCTTGATAGAAACAATTATATTATATTATAGTTCCATTTACATCTACTATGCTTTCCGGAGTAAAATGCCTTTCGGTGCTTAGTTAATTCCTTTTAAGTTCTGTGATTAAATTTGCATCTTAATCGTTTGCTGATCAATAATATATAGCAGCCAAATAATGAGGTTATTTTAATCGGCTCCTTCCGTCTCCAAATTGTGTTAGAAATAATTATATCCTGTAAAGACGCGTGACATAGTAGTTAGGGTGTTCAGCTCATGATCGTAAATTCGTGAGTTCGATTCCCCGTGACGCATTGTTTCTTTGATCAAGACACTTTATTTTATGTTGCTCTCGTCGACTCAGTTGGATAAAAAATAGCTGTACCTGTGATTTAAGGTGCCACCCTTGTCACGCTGAATCTCTGTTAGAATTATGTTGAGCGTATTTGTGCCTATAACATGCTCAATTACTCATACGCTAATTTCACGAACAGGTGGTTCCGTTGATCGAATAACTGGAACACTCGTCGTCGGAACCAACTAAGGTCCCACAACAACATCACTATTGTGCAATCGTTGACACAAGCATGATGGAGTAATTTAAAAGTTTGTTTCTCACATAGAATCAAAACCGAATGTTTACGAAGATCACTCTACAATCTTATAATGTCCCAGGTTCGATACCATCGTATGACACTTTGAGTGTCATTTACTATAACCTCGGATAGACCTAAGTCTTGTGAGTAAAATTGAGTAGATAGAAACTGTTTGGAAAGTCGCCGGTTGAACTGTACTTATAATTCAAAGAGCAAGCCTTTTTACACACAGTTTCAAACTGAATCACCATGAAAATTGCGTTATGGGTATACGTGTCTCAAGAATGTTCAACCACTTGCGCCTTAATTTCACTAGAACAATTATCACTGTAACCAACGAAAATCGATTTCAGAATAATATTTACATTACCTTATATTAAACTCAAAAATGTTTGTGATAATTAGTGGGTCTCCAACTCCTTCATAGATAATGCCGTACCCCTACTTTTGATGTTTGCTGCGACTTTCTGCGCTCTGACTTCAAATACCGTCAAAGTCAACTTTTGCTTTTCATTCAGTCGATAAACAAAATCCCAGTCTAGAAGTGAATTGACGTAATTGTTATAACGGTATCAGTTCAGGAATCTGATCCTTTTTCTATCTGTTTTGAGTTCAAATCTGGTGTTCTGTCGGTAGAAAAAGTGTGATATGATAGGACTAGGTCCTCTTATCATTAAAGGAAACCTACTGTGATATACAACCTCATAAGAAACCGGCTAAATTTGCGCATGGGTAAACCGTAATAACAACAACGATGCCCCTACTGGTTCGACCAATGAGTCGCCTAAGAATATATGCAAATATATATACCGAGCAGAAATTGTTGGGAGTCAGTTTGAATATCATGAAAAGAAAAGTGGACGTTCCAACGGAGCGCAGTGCTCACGTAAAGGTGTTAGAAGGGAAAAACTGACGGACGTTACTTGAACGCGGCATATGAACCTATTGACACACAACTGGATTTATTAATACAATTGTTACCCACTCAGAAACCTTACGAGTTTCATCGGTTTCTGGATTCTAATTCATACAAAAAATATGAGAAGGCAGCAGAAAGCGGCAATTGTATTCAATTGACTATTGGAGGTGTGATCAGCAATGAAAAAAATGATAGAAAGGACAAAAGTATGTCTATTAATAAATTATTGATGCACTGAGCAGTATATTTTGATAATGGAAATGTATTATAGTTATAGTACTGTCAAGCTGCCACTGTGATGGGTAATCGATTAACACAGATTAAATGTAAATAAATGTCCTTTTTGTTTCTAGATTCTCTGTGGAGAAATTGATGTGCACGGTTTCGATCCTAGCTGGATTTCTCTTCAGCGGCCATGCACCGGTCTTTGTTTGTCTACAGATGTATTCTTACACACACACTCGCGCGCGCGCACGCACACTCGCGCTCGCGCACGCACGCACACACGCACGCGCACACACACACACACACACACACACACACACACACACACACACACACACACACACACACACACACATGGTGTTGGACCTTCGTCGTTCTGACGATGAGTGTTCCAGGGAACAGAATAGCCTGCTCGTGAAATTAACGTGCATGAGACTGAGCATTTCACAGACACGTGTACAATTAATGTAAATCTCAGGGAAATTCAGCATGATATAGGGTGTGATATGGTTGGTCCTTTGAATTACAGATACAACTCATTTTTGCCAGCTGGGTGGACGGAAGCAATGTGAAATAAATTGCCTTGCTCAAGGACGCAACGCGCTGCCAGGAATAGAACTCGCGATCTGCCATGCGTCGATCGTTAAGAAATTTTAAATCGGGTGTTCAGAATTTTCTCTTGTTCAAATGCTATTTTAATACTAATGCTAAGGACGTGACTAATACGTGACTAGCGTGACCATTCTGATTCTGAATATACAGCCGTGAAGACTTCAAAACCTTAATACACACATGGATTTAGGAACGATACTGTTCATAACTTAGCATAAGTTATTTTTATTGACTCTTCATTCTTGTCAGAGAATAGAGAATAAGATCACCTCAGTTATGCACCTGTAGGAGATTTATCACTCCAGTTTGTGCACGAAAGAGCCTGGGGCCGTTTGGGCATTGGATATGAGGTGGAGATTTGGGTAGCAGGGCTTTGTTCAGTCTGTTTCTTTGTCTCAAGGGCATCTCTCCTCGCCAACTCAAAGTATACTGTGCCTGTTTTCACCTTTTCCTCCAAAGCCTCCTGTACTGCGCATCAGATTCTCAGCTTTTTAGTTTTCGCTTAAGTTGGTATTTATGGCGACACTTAGGTGCACTAAGATGGAGTTTTCCTTCAGTCATTTCACTGTAGAAAATTTTCTTGGGTAGCTTGTATTCATTCATGCGTGTTACATGTCCCACCTATCGCAAGTGTTGTACCATTATGGTGCTTTTGATGCTTCTACTGACAGCTCTGTCAAGTGTCATGGTGTTGCTCACTTTATCCTGCTACACAATGTTCGTGATGGCCTGGAGTTTCCTCTGATGAAAGGCCTCCAATTTCTTTATATCTTTCCTCTACAATGTTCATGTCTCACAGTCATACAAAAGTGTGGGAAGTACCACAGTCTTATACACCATGAGCTTTGTTTCCCTTTTCAAATCTCTGTTCTAGAAGACTCTCTTGTTAAGTCACCCCCAATGCAGCACTTGCTGCCTGGATCCTACATTTGATGTCTTTGCTTTATGTTGCATCCTTGGCTAAGACTGCTCCGGGGTAGGGAAATTGAAACACACTCTCTACCTTCATCCCTCGAATTTTTATGTTGGGGTCAGGTCCATTTAATCCTGGGGGTTAGGATTTTAGTCTTAGTTACATTTACTGTGAGGCCAAACCACTTGTATGCATTGGTATAATTCCTCACAGATCTTTCGATATCTTCCACACTGCTGACCAAGGCAGCCACACCATCGGCAAACTGTAGGCCAGTCACCTGAAGGCCGTGGTGTTTCTCTTAGATCGAAATCGGGCAGTATTGAAGACCCACCCTCACCTCATCAAGTCGTTTGTGAAGATCTACTCCAGGGCGGTCAGACGGGATTTCAAACATCATGGCTGCTAAATAGATTGGATAACAGAGTAAGTGCGGAGAAACAGCCTTGTTTTAAGCCACATGTGATCCGGAAGGTTTCGGTGGTTTGGTTGTTGTGCACCACCCTGCCCACCATATCATCGTGGAATGGAGGTCATTGTAGGCGGACATCAAAACCTTTCCAGTATCTGCCACATGGCCTATCTAGGCACACTGTCAAATGCATTTTTAAGATCATAAAAAAATATGTAAAGAGGTCTTTGTTGTTCTCTGCTCATTTCCTGTACCTGTATTGCACAGGAGATAATGTCTCTAGTCCCTCTGTTGGAGCGGAATCCACATTGGGAATCTGGCAATATTTGCTCCATGAGCATCTACAAGCGTCTTAAGATTATTTTTGCTAAAAACTTTCCTACTATTTAAAGGAGAGAGATTCCTCTGTAGTTGCCACATAATATCTTATCTCTTTTTTTAAAGATGGTGATTATATTAGCATCCTTCCAATCACTGGGCAGTTGTTTCTGTTCCCATATATACAAAATAAGTATATATAATCTTCTTTGAAAATGTTTCCCCACGTAGTTCAACAATTCTAGGAGAATGTTATCGGGTCCTGGGGATTTGTTTGGTGTTATCTGACCAGCAGCTACCTGGAATTCATTCTGGGTTTCAGTTAGTCAACAACAGTTTTCGCAGTCTTATTTAGTAAGCGTGCAAATTGCCCCTTCCAACGCCCTAGGATTTCTAAAGGATCGGTTAGAACATTGGTGCTATCAGTTGCTAGGAGTACGCCGGATGATGAGGGTGTCAGCCCATATAGTTGCTTGGTGGCCTTATAGAAGCTTTTCAGATCTTTGCTGTCTCTATAGGCCTGGATTTCTTGTGCTCTTTCTTACCACCACTTGTTTTCCTCTTCTCGCAGAAGTTTTTGGCATCTTGCCTTGGTTTCTTGGTTAAGCTTCTTTCTGACTTTTGAGCGTCCCACTCAAACCGAGCTTGTGTTTTGGTCTCAATGGGATCAGTGATCATGTTATTTTCACAGAACCAGTCTTGACGATTCCTGGTTTTAAACCCCAGGGTTTCAGTAGCAGCCTTTCCAATAATTGTTTTGATGTTGCTCCATCTATTTTCAATTGAGGTGGTTGCTACTGGGGTGTCTCTCCTATTCTTTAAGATGGCTTCATGGTATGCAGAAGCGACGGTGGCGTTCAGCTGCAATTTCTCTCTATTGAACTTCTTTGATGGTTTGTTTATTAGGTAGAACGGCCTTAATTTTATTTTGAAGCACATCTTCACCAGCATACGGTGATAAGTACAACAATCATCTGCACTAACCATGGCACGCGTGTGTTGCTATCTTGTGATGATATAATTGAGCATATACCAGTCCTTTGATTTTGGATGCATCCAAGTTGACTTGAAGCGCTGTTTGAGACGAAAAAGAGTGTTATCTATTGTGAAGCGATGTCCTGTACAAGTCCCCAGTAGGGATTCACCATTTGCATTGCCAACACCTATTTTATTTTTTGTACGTGCTTGTATTGACATACCCATTGCGGGTGTTTTCGCGTATGCTTGTGTATGTACGTATATGGTTGCGTGCATGTATATATTTAATTTCAATTACCTCTGTAATTTATTTACTTTATTCTTAACTCTGAAGCCGGGAATCATTCGGTTTCCTAATAGAATTGTAGTCTACGACTTCAGTTATACCATTTACGTGGTTTTGTCTTTGCGTGTAACTGTTCTCACTGCTCCACATAATGACGTATTATCTTCGTTTTTTCCGTTCATTGCCAGAGAACGTCTTTACGAACCACCTAATAGAATATTAGTCTACGACTTCATTTATACCATAAACGTGGTTTTGTCTTTGCGTGTAATTGTTTTCACCGCTCCAAATTATGACGTATTATCTTTGTCTTTATTCGTTCTTTGCTAGGGAACGTTTCCACGAACCAAAGTATCGTCTTCCTGTCTTCCTTCGGTTGTAACGTTTTTTTAAAATATTTACTTCTGCGTTCACAGATGGATTTTTTTAGTTTCAGAAGATCCCGTTAAGGGTGAAAGCAGCAATTCTTTGCTTAAACTTTAATCTGTTATTTTAATAAATATATATATATATATATATATATATATATATATATATATATATATATATATATATATATATATATATATATATATATATATATATATATATATATATAAGCAAATAGTTATTTAATTTGTTGGTTATTCAACAAATTTATTTATAACAGATTCGAAGCACTCTACAAAATACTTCTGGAGTATAATATCAATAATATTAATAAATGGAAACTATCTTTATTAGGTTGACACATATACCACTGTTGGGTCTACCACATTTTGTTTACTGTTGGTTTCGTTGCTAAGGTCGACTGGACGTTGGCCTGTGTAAGGATATTTTTCATTAATTTAGCTAAGGTAAGCACTAAGAGAGAAAGAAAGAAAATTACAGACAAAAATGTGAACTTTCCTCCCTATATATGTATGTAAAAACAATTTTTTTCCCCCATATTCTTATTGTTATTAATATGCAATTTAATTGCATTATACACTTCCGCCGTGTGATAAAGCGTATGAGCTGAAACTGGTACAAATAATGCGGAAATTCCTATTTTGATGTTATTCTGAGGAAAAATCTCTTTAGCATTTTCTATTGTTTTTTCTTTTTTACTAATTTTTATATATATCAACTCGTGTGTCACTTCTCTATATTCTCTCTATATATATTTTATATATATATATATATATATATATATATATATATATATATATATATATATATATATATATATATATATATATATATATATATATATATATATATATAACTTGATAACTTTGATAGGTTTTGGCCAGTATTGGCCCAGGCAATGTCTAACTTAATAGCACTACCTGGCGAAGTCTTTCAAATCAGGATTTGGACACCATGGCCCAATCAAGTAGAGAGTTATTGTTTACAGAGATGTCTCTGTAAATAATAACTCTCCGGGTGTAGGAGGTTTATCCGGGATTTCTTGAACTTTATGGTGTCTGTTTCTGTTAAAGAGAGCGGAGCCAATCGAGGTGAAATAATAGTGCCGTATTGTTGTTATGTGATGCAAGTGTGATTTTGTTGTGGGCAGATAGCATGGTGTCCAAAACGTGGGTGTAGCTTAAAGGTGATGCCAACATCATTCGGCAATGCTGATGGAATATTTTCCACATCATGCAGATAATGTAGCGTTCACGGCGATGCTGGAGAGAATAAAGTTTGAGCTTTTCTAGTTGACCCCAATAGTCAAGGCCTATCATGCCATTTATCTTTTTTGTAATTGACCTTTGAGGTGCTTCAACTTTCATGATACTTTGTTTCTTGTGGGGAGACCACAGTGGACAACTGTATTCAAGGTGGGATTAGGCGAAAGTGGAGTAGAGAATGACAATTGTGTAGATATCTCTCGACTGGAAAGTTCTGAGAATCCAGGAACACATTCTGCAAGCCATGTCAACTTTGCTGTCAACTTTACTGAGTGACCCAGCTTATGTTGTTGTTCACAATTACTCCCAAGTCTCTGATGTCGTTGGATGCCATGAGAATTTCACCTGAAGGATGGGAGTTTCAGGGCATTCTCTTTTCCAAAGTGGATTAATTTGATTTTATCCTCGTTCTGCAGCATATTGTTCTTTTCACTCATTGGATAACAGCCAGTAGGTCTGACTGAAGGTATATCTGGTTACCCACTTCATTGATGACTTTCTGGAGCTTGGAACCATCTGCAGAGATTCTTATGTTGCTCTGCTTGATGATGTCAGTAATGTCATTAATGTAGAGGATGAAAAGAAGTGGGCCCAACACAGTGCCTTGTGGAACGCCACTACTGACTTTGGCTTGATTTTATTCCTTCGACTACAACATGTTAGGCTCTGTCTGTCAGGAAACACTTGATCCATTGCAGTAACTTTCCAGAGACACCAATGTTGGATAGTTTTTTCAATAGAATCTTGTGATCATCAAAATAGAATCTTGCAGACATGTGCAATCCCGACCAGGGATCCTTCCAAGAGGACGTGTCCAAGATGCGCGCAGGACATTGAAACAGTTCTGCACGCAATTGTACACTGCCCGGGCGTAACCGAACTGTGGAACTATGCAGAACAACTGCTGTCGCGTATGGGACAAATCCAGTTGACTGCCGAGTCCATAGTAAGGATCAAACCGCCAGCCTCTTTCAAAAACGAAAGAGAGGCGGTTTTCCTCTGTACGGTGGCTATGGTGAAAGAAGTTATATGGTGGACGAGGTTGAGAGGACTGAGGACAGATGCCTTTCTCTCCGGACAACAATTGATTCCCTTCGTTAAGTATCACTTTAGAAGGAGAATCAGAGTGGAGAGAGAGACACTGCACCCCAGTAAATTTACTGAAAGGTGGGTGAATGAAGCGAAAATGGCCCGAGTGATTGGGCCTTCTCTGTTTATAAGCCTGTAGGTTGAAGAAGAGAGCAGGAGGAAGAAGGGAGCACTTGCACAACATGCTCCTGGAGTTGAGGGTTGTTCTATCGACGGGGTATTAAACAACCCATTTGTGGCGCCTCCCCCCTATTGGGGATTTCGATTGTTGTAATTGTTTGTTTTTATATTTTTTACACGACTATGTAAAATCCCCGACATGTCTTTGTATTGTCCCCTTTTCTTGTGCGCCCTTGTGGCTAATAAAGAAATATATCTATATCTGTCTTCCTTCCTCCATTCTTTGAACTATTTTGTACAATAATGCTACTACTAATCAATCGCCAACACGACTAAAAACTATAATACACACCAACTAACGAAGAACTCCAAAGGATACTCTGGCACCGAGACTCAATATCAATTAGCAACACCTTAAGTATATATAACGTTATCACAGAGATATATACATTTATTTGAAAATCCACAAGTCTGATGAATTATCGATTCCAGAGTCAGGCGCTTTTACTACCGATTGTACTTTGAGCTAATCGAAAGCAAAATGCACGTCAGGCGCGAATAAACATAATGAAGTTATATTGATACTTCTTTCCTGCTCCTCACACACACACACACACGCACACGCACACGCACACACACACACACACACACACATATATATAATAAGTGTTTCTACTTTGGCACAAGGCCAGCAATTACCCCAGTTTATTATTGGTACTTTAGTTTATCGACTTCGTAAGGATGAAAGGCAAAGTTAACCTCGGCGGGATGGTTTCATTTATTGGCCACAAGAGCCGACATATAGAGGACAATACAATGGACGAGGACAGGCGGGTTTTTACACAAAATGAAGTAAAAAAAAAAAAATAGGAAAACAATAACAATAAACAATAAAAATACAACAATGAAGATTCCTCAATAGGGGGGGGGGGATAATCACCCAGTGTTGATTCAGTTAACCCCTCACCCCAATCCTGAACCATCCGACGCTTCGAGGGCACCCGGGAAAAGCACCCCTCTCCTCCTCGAAATCACCAGCATACAAGCGCACGATCAGAGTAGGCCCACTCATATGGGCCATTCTCGCCACATTCACCCACCATTCAGCAAATGTACTAGGGGGCAGCACTTCTCTCTCTATCCTCACCTTCCTCTCCAAGTGAAATTTGAAAAAGTTTGATGAGGGATTGGTCGAAAAGAAAATTGTCTGTTTTCAGTTCTTTCAACCTGGTCCACCATACAACCTCTTTTGCTACTGCCAAGCGAAGGATTTCTGGAAATTGTCCATGGTCCCCGGCTAGAAAGTCCTCCAGAAAAGACTGGCTAGTTCGTTCTCGTCGACGCCTAGAACCTTTCTGAGAGCGTCGTCGCACTTACCCACCACTAATCCTCTTTAGAACTCGAGAGTGGAAGCTCCACTGACCGAATTCCCCGCCTGGTAGAGGGCAGTGAGCATTGCCAGGCGTCCAGCCTTGGTCTCTTCTTGACCCAGGACTATATCTCAGATAAAGGGACGAGCTGCGGAAAGGCCTGTCTCACAAACGGCAACCACACCTGTTCACCGTTTAGGAAGAATATCTGGAGATGCTGCAGCCTCAGCACATGTTTGCGCATCATTAGCCACGGTGTGTCCAGCCCTCCACGTAGAGGGTACTGGCAACAGATGGACTGCCTCACCAACGGAACCCGTCCTCTCCACAAGAAGTTGAAGAAGAGTTGCTCCAATTTGGCGAGGCGCGAACGGATGCAGGCACGACGGTTAGGTGGTAGTAGATGACGGGGGTGAAGTACGCGTTCGCCACCTCCGCCCAACCTTTCAGGGAAAGATTCCTCTTGGGCCATTTCTGGGTTAGAGTGGCTACCCTGACCGTAACTTAGTCCCAATTCATATCCAGCTGGAGGCCTGGTTCGAACCAAACCGCGAGCAACTTCACCTGTCATCCGTCCAGCGCCTGACGACTTTTCCGGGTTTAGTTTCGCTCCCGTCAACTTTTCATATTCCTTCAAGAGGGTGCCAACAACCTCGATTTCCGAGGTTCGACAGCATCATGGTGATGTCGTCTGCGTATGCCGACACAGCCCCTTCGCGTTCCGGACAGACAGAGAAACAGCTTCTCTTTTATAATAAAGATTATCACCATTACTGTTACTAGAGATACTATTAGTATTATTGCTACTACTATTAGTTTATTGCTGCTGCTACTACTACTACTATTATTGACTTCATCAGATACGATGAACCCAGAAGAGGACCAGGATTAAATGCCCCAGGTGATTAAAGAGAATATGGTCATCAGAACTTTCAGTATCCAACAAGCATATTGCCCATAAAACTGTTGCTGTGTCCGTCCGAACGCCAGCATTTGGCTTGCTGAACAGGTCATTGCAATAACTCAACGAAATGGATGTAAGGACTCGCAAGCTGTTCAGTGTTACAGGAAACGTAAACACTAATAGTGAAGTCGTCGGCTTTATTTCGCTCACATGTAGGGTGGCTGGGGCCTAAAATCTATATAACACCACACGAGTCTGAAGTGACACCTTCAACAAGAGAAATGTCAGTAGCTATTCCGCCCGAGCATGAAAATAACAACATTGTTATAATAGCCACTGATCTAGCGGCGAGATATGAAATAAAAGCTGATACAAATTGGAAGGCTCTACTTGATTCTTGAATAAAAATTTTTTAAATGGATCAGTTCACTAAATACATGGACACTTGTGAAGAAAAACGTAGACCTTAGAAGGGATAAACCATATCAAAAGCCTGACATGTAGCTCCGATAAGTTCATAATATCCCACCTTGAAGGGTACCGCTATGCAATCCAGAAACAAGAAAATCCCCATCAAGTACATACAGCACAAAAAGGAAAGTCATGAGTTGAAAGTAAATGTAGGATGTGCAAAATAAAGATCGAAGATGTCAGCCACATTATTGCCAACTGTAAAAGAATGTCTCATCGTTAATACATCTCCATGAAGCATGATGTGATAGTTAGAACGATCTGGGATACATTATGGAAGACCAAAATTAAATCAAATCGGGAGGAATACATAAAGACTGATGGCTCAAAGGAATATTGGGGGAACCTACATATAAAAACCGCCACCAAATTAAAATACAACCAGCCTGATATTGTTTGGGACCACATATTTAAAACATGATCTGTTGTAGAAATCAATTGCTCTCTAGATATTAATGTAAGAAATATGCAAGGGAAAGGGGTTACTTACGGACTAAGATCCACTACGTAAGATACACGGTCAGTTTTATACTTATTATTATTGGAGCTACATGATATATACCGACACACCTGAACCAAAGTATGATAAAAATTGGATTTGCGGAGAAAAACGCAACTCCTTAATTCATAAACTACAAATGGTCGCGGTATCTCGAACCTTCAAAATCTGTAAAACATTCTTATAATTTAAAGGATGAACGATTGTACAAGGGACGACGAAAATTTCATTTTCTTTACAACCTTGCCACCGGGTAGGTGGCCGGTCAAAAATAAACTCAAAAAGAAAATACATGCATGCATACATAAATACATACATACACGCATACACATACATACATGAATACATACATACACACATACATACACATAATATACACATACATACACACATACATACATACACATACATATACATACATACACATATATACATACATACATACATACATAAATACATACATACATCTACATATATAATCCAACTCAGAGATAGATTGTAGTGTGTGTAAATAATATCTAAAGAAAAGTATTAAACAAAGTTCAATAAAATCGGCCAGTGGATTTAGAAATGGATGAATGAAAGTTTGTTCAGAGGAAATATAACTCCTTACCTATCCAGAGCAACAAGATCTCTATCTAATCTCTCCCACTCTCTCCCCGTCTCTCCATATAATATATATATATATATATATATATATATATATATATATATATATATATATATATATATATATATATATATATATATATATATATATAAGTATAGATTTGCATTTGCTCTGTAAACACAGATAGTTAAATCTTCTCCTTTGCTGAAGATCCGCAATTTGACTACTGTGATTTACCGATTGACGGTGAAATATATTTCTTTATTTAATGAAATATATACAAAGGATATTAATCATTTTAAAAAAGGTATCTATATTTGAAGTTCTCGTTAAACTTTAATTAGTTACCTACCTAGCTATGTGTACTCATACACTTTACAAATTATCTCCTGTGATTGTTTCATATGTTTATTTTATATATATATAAAATAATGTTGACCCACTTCAACAACATGTGTACCTGTCTTTTCCACATCAATTCGGACTGCCTGAAGAGGTCACAGCCAATAATAGCTGTCACCGAAATATATATAACAGCAAATTTATAATTTATAATAAACGAAGCCAAATTTTACATATTTGACTTACTTATTTTATATATATATATATATATATATATATATATATATATATATATATATATATAAGGTTTGTCCCACAAGTAAGGGTACTGATTTTCTATGTAGGACCTCATATCGCACCACCTCGTTGATGTATATAGGCGTTGATGTATGCAGGCAAATATCGAACAACGGTACACAATCAAATTTTGTACGAAACTCAACAAAGATGCCACACTATTGAGAAGTAAGGTTTTTAAGTGGCACAAAGAAGGCCGAGAAAATGTTGAAAACGAACCTCGCTCTGGAAAGCCAATCTCGTCGTGTTGACTCTCATCCGGCACTCTTCCTACTGAGGAACTGCTTCGTGTTGCCCAAATTCATGTTCACGCTGTGCAGTGCACCTTGCCACCCCCACACAGATCTTCTCGGAGAACTCGATACCACCATTCGACGGTGTGCGGAACTCATCTGCAAAGTCAGTTTTGACAGCGCAGGCTGGCAGCAGGTGAAACTCCCAGCGAAGTTCGGGGGCCTCGGCCTCCGATCACTTTGGATCTGGCTTTGCTTGCCTACCCCTCCTCAATCTCTCCAGTCGCTCTCTCTTCAGCGAGGTTCTAAGTCAGATGGCCGACCTGACCTGGCCCTTGAGATGGAACAGGCTCTGGCCTACTGGACAGGTGAAGGCCTCTATGTCCCCCAGTATACTACGGTCTAACGTAACTGGGACGACATCAAATGCAGGTCTTCTCTCAGGCGGATCAAGTCTGGCCTGGACCAACACCGCCTGACTCCGCTCTGCCTCTCAGTCAAACAGCAGCGCGTGACTCAATTCGGTGTCCTCCTCATCAACCTTCTTGATGATGAGTGCACTCGAATCTGAGGGGCTCAGCAACTGGGCCTCCACGTGTGTGTACTACATAAATGCCATTGCGGGGTGGTTGTTGACAAGTTCTACCTACACCCTCTGTCTTGCCACCAGAGCACATGTCGGTTTCCCCGACACACTGCTCGCAACAACATACTTAGAAGGAGCCTGTACGCAGCTGGCTTTCCATCACAACTTGAGCCAGCAGGCCCTGACCGCGGAGATGCAACCACTCTCTTCCCATTCGAAGGAGTTAGATCCCTCATCTAGAACGTCACCTGTTGCGACACGTTCTCCGCCTCCAGCTTAGTCGCTTCGGCCACAAACCCCGGTACCGCGGCCTGCCTTGCAGAGGAACGGAAAAATAAACAAATACCAGGGACTGTCCGGCCACTTCCTCTTCGCACCAATCGCCGTCGAAACCTCAGGCGTACTTGGACCCCATACAGTCGACTTCCTCTGCAAGATTGGAATGTCAGCGGCCCTTCTGAGAAAGGAACCCCGGGAGGTGAGGTGGTTGTTGCAGCAGGTGTCGCTGGCCATTGTCCGTGAGAATACTTTTGCGGTCTTGTCCACAGAGGGCAGCCCCTGCGCCCTAGGCCCAGAGCCCAATCATCCTCCCATCATTCTTGCCATTCTCCCCCCTTCCCGTTTGTTCTTTCTTTTTCTTTTTTTCTCTATATTTTCCTATTTTAGATTCCATTTTTCTCAATCTAAATTTTCTTTTGTTTTTGTTTTTCTATTAAACTGTATTCACATGATATACACCATAAATAAAATAATTATTAACAACAAATGTGGAAGTGGTGCGAACGCCGATTAAATGCAGGGATAATTGTAGAAGAAACAGAATTTTAACAAAACAGTTGCATATTTTTCAAATATTTTAACTGATAAGTTAAGGACACTCTCCAAAAATAACTTCCGGTACTGCTATGATCAATAGAAAAAACGCTGGAAGCACCGTGAGTCTTCCCAAGAGTCATATGTTGAAGGAGGGAAACATGTAATTTCATGTACATCTAATATACATTTAAATATCACATCCGTACCCTTACTTAGGGGACAAACCTCGTGTATATATATAAAATTGTGAAAGGCGCGTCCTCGAGTATGGTTTTCTAATTTGTTGTGGAACTCTCTCTCTCTCTCTCTGCATATATACATATATATATATATATAAATATAAATTAGCGAGAATCGTATTTCAGCTTCGGAATTAGCGAAAACTAACTTCCGAGATGTGTGGCAAGCGCTCAATAATTCTGACGAAGCAGGGCTACAACATACGTTAAAGGCCAAACACACTGAGACGATGGTTAAACCGTCATCCGCACAACCATAGAAACGACCAAGTAATTCGGGTCAAACAAATAAAAAAATATGTGATATATATATATATATATATATATATATATATATATATATATATATATATATATATATATATATATATATATATATATATATATATATATAATAATAAAATGACAGGAGGCTGGACTTGTGTAAATCCTTGAAAGGTTTATTATACTATGATCATTTCAATGACCGGGTTCCGTATGAATCCGGTGATATCATGTATTCGAAATATAATAAATGAATGTAATAGATAAAATCCATGGGGCTGAAAATCATAGACCCGAGGACGACCGACCATCTAGCATCTTCCACTTTAGCCGGTCGCCCTCAAGTGCTGGCTATTCGGTCTACTTAAGGCTATCTCGGAATTGACCAGCTCTATCCAGTGGTGAACCCTCAAACCTAAATAAATATATATATATATATATATATATATATATATATATATATATATATATATATATATATATATATACGTTTAAATTTGGTGGTTTACCACTGAATAGAATTGGTCATTCTGCAATGTTAATCATGACGTAATACGAGAAAAGCACTCGACGTTGTGCAACTCATCCATCTTCGATGCTGGGTCATGTTGGTGGTGCGTGAATGGAGTAAATGTATTATAAAGTGAAATGACAGCAGGCCAAATATGTTAAATTTCCTTAATTTATTATTTCTGCAAACACTATGCACATTTCAGTGACCGGATTGCGTAAGAACCTGGTGACATCTTCAGGTGTAATAGATGCACACCAACGGAATGTTATAGACTTTAAGGAAACAAGCACAGAAAAAAGAGAGGAAAAAATGTCAGTTAATGTTTTTGACTCAGAGAGGAACAAGCCAGCGTGTTGCCACACTGTCTCTCTACTCTCTGAGGGAAGTTATCTTCCTGCTAGTTTGCTAAGCGGGTAGGGGCATATCTAATTTGTCAGGCGAATCATTACTACCTCCCAATTCTAGCAGTCTTCGGACAGCAGGCCAGAGAAGGAGGAGGGGTGAAGATTATAGTGTTACAGATAATGGTTTCTTATATAGGCACAAGGCCAGCAATTTTGGGGGGAGGGCAAAGTCGATTAAATCGACCCCAGTGCGTGACTGGTACTTTATTTTATCGACCCCGTAAGGACGAAAGGCAAAGTTATCCTCGGCAGGATTTGAACTCAGATCATAAAGGGCCGTAACTCTATGCTCCAAAACATGGCGTCCAATCCTCTACCGATACTGCCAATCTACCACCCTGATAATACAGATAATTGTTTCTACTTTAAGCACAAGGCCAGCAATTACCCAGTGCATTACTGGTACTTTATTTTATCGACCCCGTAAGGATGAAAGGCAAAGTCAACCTCGGCGGGATTTGAACTCAGATCGTAAAGGGACGTAACTATGCTGGAAAGCATGGCGTCCGACCCTCTACCAATACTGCCAATGATAGCTGCTTGTGTCAAGCAAAGTTCTATACACTTATGGAAGGTATACAACATACGGGATGTTGCAGAAGCATATCAAGTAGAGAAAAATTTTGGTTAAAAATGTTTAGAAGCTAGAGTTAGGGTTAATTTTAGGGATAGGAAATTAAAACTGGGTTTTTTAAAATGTTTAAAGTATAATTAAACAAGTAAAATTTGCACAGTTGGCCGGTGAATTACCGTTTAGTTAAGCTAAGCTAATTTACTATCCGCTTTGGGTTCCACTTATAGTTCAATGTGTAACAGAATTCGCCTATGTTTTACCTGGCGAAGATTCGAAACCGAATCTAAGAGCTATCGCCTCTGGGACCACCTATTGTTGGGAGTTTACCACGATTGTCCTGTCAGAAACAAGTATGATAAACGTACATACCACTTGACCTGTGACCCCAGTTTGTAGATAGAAGAAACACACGTGATTGCTCATAAATGAAGCCATATACACATCCTTCTACCTAAAGCATTATTATATATACAATGGCTTCGAGAGAGGGAGCAGACATAGTGATAACACAGACAAGAGAAGAAAGTTCTGCTAACACTGAAATATCTCTTCACGAAAACCAGCCTGTTTACTATGCTCTCACATTTCATATCAGCCCGACAATTTAACCACTACTTCGGGAATAATGTATACTAAGAATAGACACAGACACACACATAGTAAGTTTCATTTGTTTACTGCTACACTTTATCTATTCTTCCATCTCCCTGTCATATTGTATTACTGTAACATATAACAAAACTTTTACTATATCGTTTTCTGTGATACATGCATTTACGCTAGCTCGAAGAAGCTAGCCAGCAAATTAATGTAGGGATAATTTCTGTCAATTTTATTATTCGATGTTCGATGTACCAACAAATGAATATTGTTTTTGTAAAAATAAACATTGTCCACATCACAATTCTGGCATTATTATTTTTATCATTCATCCTGAAAAGAATCCGCTACAAATGTTCGAAATAAGGTATGGCGGATAACAACACACGAATAAGGCGACCCCGCCACATATAGAGCCCAACGATCCACCGACAGTTCCGAGTAATTACGGTTTACCGTAAAAAAGGGCAATTTAATTTATTTCCAAGTACTCAAGGAGGCGGACAGACCCAGGCGCCCCGAGTGCAGCTAGGAGCGCATCCACAGCCAGTCGGTGTAAGAATATATGCCATGTATTCATAGCTAGTGAACTATACATAATCCCCAGCTGTCCCTATGTTCCACGCGCCAGTTAGTCCCAAAATCATACTGAAGCGAAGCAAAGTTAGTAAGTGTTGTTAGAGGTGAAATAACACCACAAAATAGATGGTTTCGTTTAAATATAATATTTACTTCACTTCAGTGAATAAAGGAACAAAGAATAAGATTACTACAAATCATAAAGGTTGGCGATGTTTTTGCTGTTATTTCGTCATGCTGAAATAGAGAGTGGCAAGCTATCCTTCGTTAGTTGTAACAGTAAGGTAGTCGTCATAGTCCAGTGACAAGAGTAGATAACGTTTTCTTTTGGTGATAGAAAATTCTCTTTGTCCGCTCAGGACAGCCTATTTATATTATCTATGGCCTCCCGATATCTTAACCTCCCTTGGTGTCGTTAAACCTAGCATCTTCATGTGTTTTTCTCTAGGTGTGGTCAAAGGTAGATTTTTATTGACCAAGTCAGTGAGCGGACCGCGGGAACATTTCTTTCGCTACAATACTGGGTGTAACCCACATAGGCAAGGTACAATCATTCAAACCATGCTATTACTACAATATGAAGACACTATCGTATATCTATAGCGAAATCTGCCCACGCCTTGAAACCTAGGTGACACCTAAAAGTCAAATTCTAGGTCACCATCCTCTTCGGTGTGGACAGGTTCATGCGCGGGCTATCCCCTCGAGGTGGGAGACAGAAAGCGACAGGTATATAAAGCCTGTATCATTCCATATTTAGACAGAGCGATCGGAGCAGTACGCTATTACAAGCTATATGGAAGATTCACCACTACCTTCAGGCCACAGAGGTCTACAGACCACACTCTCTCTCTCTCCCTCTCTCTCCTGGTCGCAGACTACACCAGCCTCTTGAACCAACAACAAAATAACATCGTCAACCTTCGCAACTCGTGGTAACTTGTTTATTGTTCTTTTTGACTGAAGTGAAGTGAATACGAGAAAAGCACTTGACGTTATGCAATTCATCCATCTTGGACGTTGAATCATATTGGTGGTGCGTGAACGGAGTAAATGTATTATAAAATGAAATGACAGGAGGCCAAATATGTTGAATTTCCGATATATATATATATATATATATATATATATATATATATATATATATATATATATATATATATCTAGGGCGGGTAAAATTCCCGAGATCCATGGACGAGTTCTCTCCAGCGGTCTCTGTCCCTCATTATCGCTGCCATATCCTGCGTCTCCAGCAGACCAGTGTCTGCCCTTAGGGCATCAACATACGTTAACCTTGGTCTTCCTCTTCCAGTGTGTCCATGTAGGGGCTCCCAAAGGAGCACTGAGTGCAATGTCAACTCTGGATGTCGGTGAGCATATCCAGCTAACCTCAGTCTCCTCTGTGTCACTTTTGAGCTGACTTTTGGGAGATTCCCATACAGCTCTGAGTTTTTCATCCTCAGTGTATACTGATTAATGTTCATAGCCATCCTCACCATTCTCGTGTAGCACCCATCCACCATCATGATTCTGTGGACCGTCACTGCCTGATGAAGATCTTACAGGCTTATGGAATCCCCAAGAAGATAGTGGACCTGATATCACTGCTCTACACCAACACCAAAGCCCAAGTCATTACACCTGATGGGATGACAGAGTTCTTTGAGATACTGGCTGGAGTGCTCCAGGGAGATACATTGGCTCCCTAACTTTTTATCATCGTAGTGAACTATTGTATGCGCTTTGCACTGGAGAAACACCAGGACTCTGGCTTTATTGTAGCACCGGCTCAGAGCAGGAGAGTTAAGGCGAAAAAGGTATCAGATGCTGAATTTGCCGACGACATAGTTTTGGTGACAAATACAGTGAAGGAGGCAGAGGATGAGACAGTGTCGATGAGTGTGGGGCTGAGAATGAATGAGACTAAAACAAAATATCTGGTAGAGAATGTTGAGAAGCCAGAGGGGATCACTAATGTAGGCGGGAAGCCGCTAGAATTGGTTGAAGACTTCCTGTATTTGGGAGCAAACATTGGGAATACGGAGGATGATGTGGTTGAGAGGAAAATCAAAGCCTGGGCGGCGTGCCGCAGCTTGAGATCGGTGTGGAAGTCGGATCTTCGTAAAGACCTGAAGGTCCGCCTCTTCATTGCTGTAGTGGAGTCTGTGCTGCTGTACGGGTCTGAGACTTGGACACACACACACACACACACACACACACACACACACACACACACACACACATATATATATATATATATATATATATATATATATAAATAAATGTAAACTGAGTTTTTCGAATATTAATAAAAACATTCGATTCGATTGCAATTATGCAAACAAGCCCTCATTTATATATATTCAATTAACACTTAACATTTAATATTCTACCATACTATTTCCTTCTAATACCATTATAAATTTTAAAGGATTGTAAATAAAACGACTAAATCAGACAAGGTTTGAATTCCTTTTATTAATATATATATATATATATATATATATATATATATATATATATATATATATATATATATATATATAGAGAGAGAGAGAGAGAGAGAGAGAGAGAGAGAGAGAGAGATTACATGAAACAAAGTTCTGTTTAAATCATTTATCTGCTTACAATTGTTTCTTCCAAACCGAGGTTTGGAGTCTTCGGAGCAATTATTCAGTGATTTTTAACATACTTGACCTTCTTTTCAACACAAGAGACATATAGAAACATATGTATATATTGACCCACAGTCTCTTGTGTTGAAAAGAAGGTCAAGTATGTTAAAAATCACTGAATAATTGCTCCGAAGACTCCAAACCTCGGTTTGGAAGAAACAATTGTAAGCAGATAAATGATTTAAACAGAACTTTGTTTCATGTAATCTCTATATAACTGCTCTGTAAAACAACTGATGTTGTTACATTGAGCTATTTATCTTACTGGTAATAAGATAGTAATAAATTACTGTCTTTCACTATTTAGGGTATAATATATATATAACTATAAAAGGTTTTCGTATATACATAACCATAAATAGTATCCTTAATACTATATATATGTGTGTGTGTGTGTGTGTGTGTGTGTGTTTATACATATATATATGTATATGTTTATACATATATATATATGTATATGTTTATATATATATATATATATATATATATATATATATATATATATATATATATGTATATGTTTGTACATATATATATATATGTATATGTTTATATATATATATATATATATATATATATATATATATATATATATATATATATATATATAACGAAGGAAGTGTGGTAAGGAACCAGATGGACCATAATGCACCAGAGTACTCAATACTTAGGGTAATAGGAAAATGTTCAAGACCCCGACGGCAGAGCTCAAGCCGTTTCGACGACTATTTCTGGACTAAATTAGAATTTTTAGCGTGGTAATAAATAGCCGGACTTTTCAAGGGTAATTCTTTATATGGGAATATTGTAGTTGTCAAAAGGATTGGTCAACATTTCTTGTAAACACAATTTAAATCTTTCATGGTGGTGGGTGGGAGGTGGGGTCGCTGGACTTGCCTGTAGGACAATGAAGGAGTGGGTGGAGCCACTCAATCGTTGAAAGTGAAGTCTATACAGCAAATTCTAAGGAGTGTGTTTGAAATTAGGCTATCTAGAAAGCAGGCGAAAAAAGAATTCTGGAAGAATCTGAGAGTGGAAAGTTATAAAATTAAAAGGTTAATAAATTGAGATTAAAGAATCAAAAAATAATAAATAAAAATAATAATAACATTAAAAAAATAAATAATAAAAAAAATATAAAAAAAACTAGAGTCTAAAGCAGCTGCTATATTTTTAGCTGGTATTGCGTTTTCGGCCAATGCTATATAGAATTTACGGGGTGGTGGTACTGAGGCTACAAAAGCCCGATAGGCTGCCTCAGAGTAAGCGAAAGAGGAAAAAGAAAAAGGAAGAGGAGCGGGAGTGGAAGGAGGTGAGAAGAAGAGATAAAGGAAAAAAAAGAAAAGAAGTACATCTACCTATGTCTGCTGGAGTTTCCCCTATCTTGTTCGGCAAGTGGGGAAAAGAAGGATGTTGCAGCCATTGTCTACCCACCCGGGTCATGAGGGTGTTTGAGGGCGAGGTAAGTCCTACGCAATCGGTGTTTACATGCAGTTACAAGTTCGTCTTTTTTTTTAGGAGTTAGTCCTTCGTAAATAACATTTGTATTGTTTCCTCCAAGCATAAGTTACACGGGCGGCGTCCGCCTGTGTAGGACTTAGCCCGGGACAGTAAGATCCAAGTAAGATGTTATGTTATTTTATTATCTTGGAGGTCCCAGATGTAGCCCGAAAGTATAGTGGCATGCCGCCGGGCCGGGTTTCTGAAAGTATGTCGGTGTTGGTAGAGCAGGGTCTTAAAGTCACAAGCGGTTAATCCTATCTAGGCTTCGTTTTCCGTCCTCACGTTGCATTGGTAGATCACCGTTACCTTCTCGGCATCTGTTGTTGAGGGGGCACGTAGATCTATCAGGGCAGTTACACCTCCTGGTCGGCTCTCCACTAATGTCTAGGTTGTTTCTTCCATACGAGTTGAGTTTCTTGTTGTTTGAGGAGGCAATGTTTTGTGCGAAGTTGGGTGTGGCGCTGTAGGAGAGTTTGATAGTGTTTTGTTCATTATGTTGTGGTAAGGGTGTTGTGGTGGGAAGTGTTTTTCGAGGAGCCTAAAGAAGATTTTCCCGATTGGTGTTGCAATCTCGGCATTGTGAGGAGGGTTGACCCACGTTACGTGGCGTGAGCGGCGGCGTCGCCTGCTGGTTCCGCTAAGGCAAGCTGCATAAAAGGAGATTTCCTCACGAAAGCTGGTATTGTGTTTTAGGCCAATGCTATATAGAATTTACTGGGGTAGGGGTACTGAGGCTACAAAAGCCCGATGGGCTGCCTCAGGGTAAGCGAAAGAGGAAAAAGTAAAAGGAAGAGGAGAGGGCGTGGAAGGAAGTGAGAAGAAGAGATAAAGGGAAAAAATAAAGAAGTACATCTTCCTGTGTGCCCGGGTTTCCCCTATCGTGTTCGGCAAGTGGGGAAAAAGAAGCCCATCGGACTTTTGTAGCCTCAGTACCCCCGCCCCAGTAAATTCTATATAGCATTTGCCGAAAACGCAATACCAGCTAAAAATATAGCAGCTGCTTTAGACTCAATTTTTTAATTATTTTTTAATTATTTAATTTTTTAATATTATTATTCTTTTTATTTATTATTTTTTTATTTTTTAATCTCAATTTATTAACCTTTTAATTTTATAACTTTCCACTCAGATTCCTCCAGAATTCTTTTTTCGCCTGCTTTCTAGATAGCCTAATTTCAAACACACTCCTTAGAATTTGCTGTATAGACTTCACTTTCAACGATTGAGCGGCACCACCCTCTCCCTCATTGTCCTACAGGCAAGTTCAGCGACCCCCACCTCCCACTCACCGCAATGAAAGATTTAATTGTGTTTACAAAAAATTTTGACCAATCCTTTTGATAACTACAATCTTCCCATATAAGGAATTACCCCTTAAAAAGTTCGGCTATTTATTACCACGCTAAAAATTCTAATTTAGTCCAGAAATAGCCGTCGAACGGCTTGAGCTCTGCCGTCGGGGTCTTGAACATTTTCCTATTACCCACTCTACTACCCTAAGTATTGAGTACTCTGGTGCGTTATGGTCCATCTGGTTCTTTACCACACCTTTTTCGTTCTATATATAAACATATACATATATATATGTATTAACACCCACACACACACAGACACACACACACACACATATATATATATATATATATATATATATAGGAACCAGTAAGACCCCGACGGCTGAGCTCAAGCCGTTTCGACGGGTAATTCTGGACTGAATTAGCCGTCGAATTACCCGTCGAAACGGCCTGAGCTCAGCCGTCGGGGTCTTACTGGTTCCTATTACCCACTCTACTACCCCCAAGTATTGAGTACTTTGGTGCGTTATGGTCCACCTGGTTCCTTACCACATTTCCTTCGTTTTATATATATATATATATATATATATATATATATATATATATATATATATATATATATATATATATATATATATATATATATGAGGCTTGTTTGCATAATTGCAAACGAATCGAATGTTATTATTAATATTCGAAAAACTCAGATTACATTTATTGTATTCAGCCATGTAGAGCGAAAAATTATGTATATATATATTTTTTTTTATTATTCATATGTATCACACTCGCAACAACACAGCACGCCATTTTTTCATTCATATATAATTTTTCCCCTCGTTGTGGTTCGTCTTTTTCTATCAACTTACTGCTATCCCCTTTCTCTCTCCTTGTACCTCTTGCTTTCATTCACTCCCTCTTCTGGTCACACTCTCTCGGCTGGCCTCTTCCTCACACTTTCACTCACTCACTCTCTGCTGCTCCCCCTCTCTCACTTCCTCCCGTCTGACCTGTGTGAAATCCTTTTCTTGCTCACATTTCGCAGGGTTCGGACGTGTCTGCCGTCTTCTCGTCGTTGATTTGGTCGAACTTAAGTTCACACGTATCATTGACTTGTCTCTCATTTCCTCTCTTTACGTTGTATTACTACTTTTGTTTGTTTACTGTCCTCTTTCTCCACCCAATTCGCTCTGTCCCAATAACTTATTTTAGTTATTGCTCGCACTGATTTTGAGGTATCTGGTCTTTAATGCGAAGAAATATCGATGATAGTCAGAAGATCACTGATGATGGACAGTCCCGTTTCTCGCTCTATTTTTTCTTTTATATATATATATACGGGATAACAAATTATCGTTATAGGTAATCCAGTTAGAAGTTGTGAATACTCGGTATTGTGGATAGTTTTAACGTACGGCGTTGTTTGACTCAACAAGAGGTTTCCTTAGTTAGGTGGCGAGTTCTCGGGAATTCCTATGCAGGTTAATCTTGAAGTAATAAAAGTGAAAGAGTGAAGAATAACTTGCTCAACAGTACAAAAAGGGCTTTATTTACAGTATTAACAATTGTTTCATTGATTAGGGTGTCTAAAAATTGCTAATCACTTGAAGTTGTGTCGGTCAATTTTAAATACAATGTATGCCTAATCAAATTATCAGAATAACTGATTAAAATTATACACGGCGTTTGTAATATACTAGGAAAATTCAAATCGCAACATCGGTAATAAAGAAAGAAAAAGAAAAAAGAAAAAAATGAAAAAAGAATAAAAGAAAAAAGAAAAAAGAAAAAAGAAAAAAGAAAAAAGAAAAAAGAAAAAAGAAAAAAGAAAAAAGAAAAAAGAAAAAAGAAAAAAGAAAAAAGAAAAAAGAAAAAAGAAAAAAGAAAAAAGAAAAAAGAAAAAAGAAAAAAGAAAAATAGAGAGAAAAAAGAAAAAAGAAAAATAGAGAGAGAAAAAGAAAAAAGAAAAATAATAAATAAATAATAATAAATAAGTTAGAATGAAGATGATAAAAAATAAGTAAAAAAATATATGTGTGAAAAAAAGTTAACAATATGATTGTTGAAAATAGTTGTGGTGTTGGTGGTTAAAGTTATAGTGGTGTGAAAGTATAAAGATGTGATGGTATAAATATGAAAATATTAAATATATACATATATGTATTGGTTAAATTATGAAGAAATAGTACAGAGATAAATAAAAGATAAATTAATAAATTGGAAGTTATGTGAGAGGTGAAGAGAACATGATAGAATATCTTCATTCTAACTTATTTATTATCATTTATTTATTATTTTTATTTTTCTCTCTCTCTCTTTTTCTTTTTTCTTTTTCTTTTTTTATTACTAATGTTGTGATCTGAATTTTCCTAGTATATTACAAACGCCGTGTATAATTTTAATCAGTTATTCTGATGATTTGATTAGGCATACATTGTATTTAAAATTGAGTGACACAACTTCAAGTGATTAGCAATTTTTAGACACCCTAATCAATGAAACAATTGTTAATACTGTAAATAAAACCCTTTTTGTACTGTTGACCATGTTATTCTTCACTCTTTCACTATATATATATATATATATATATATATATATATATGTGTGTGTGTGTATGTATAAACATATACATATATATATATATATGTGTATATGTATAAACATATATATATATGTATAAACATACATACATATATGTATATACATATATATATTCATATATATGTATAATCATATACATATATATACATATACATATATATTTACATATATATCTATCGTCTCTCCATCTCTCTCTCTCTCTCTCTCTCTCTATATATATATATATATATATATATATATATATATATATATATAATAAATGTAATCTGAGTTTTTCGAATATTAATAATAATATTCGATTCGTTTGCAATTATGGAAACAGCCTCTTTTAAGCCATGTCAGTAGCCCCTCATTCTTGCTCTTGTGTCGGCATTCAAACAGAACTGCAGACATTAATGTTTCTGTGTGATTACCCTTCATCAGTGCAGTTTACTGTTCACCTGCTAACTGTCAGAGCTAGTGAAAATATATGATATTTTCTGAAATATATTGTAACTGATCGACCTGATTTGCATATTAGCAGACAGGCTGATCAGTTAGATCTGCATATTAGCAGATCCACTGATCAGCCAGAGTTGCATATCAACAGATAGGCCAGTCAGTTTCGTGTATACAAGCGATTAAAGGGCGGCTTTACCTGCCAACAGAAGAGTGAGAATGCGGGGCTCATTCTACTGACATCGCTTATAAAAGAGGCTGTTTGCATAATTGCAAAGGAATCGAGTATTATTATTAATATTCGAAAAACTCAGATTACATTTATTATATATAGAGAAATGTTTGTGATGGTAGGATTTAAGGCACCAGTGTAGAAAGGAGAATATATAGCTGTGCCATTGCAATATGTATAGTGATTTCACGAAATTAAAATTTACATACCTTCCAGTCACCAAAGATCTTCGTTACTTTTATATTATATATATATATGAAAATATTCAGGACCCCGATGGCTGAGCTCCGACCCTTTCGACAGCTTTCGGATCTAGTCGTCGAAACGGCCGGAGTTCAGCTGTCGGGCTCCTGAATCTTTTCATATTTCCCACTCTACTACCCCAAATATCGAGTACTCTGGTGGGTTATAGTCCACCTGGTATCTTACTACACCCTCTCTTTATATATATATATATATATATATATATATATATATATATATATATATATATATATATATATATATATATATAGGAAAAGAGTCAGGACACCGACGGCTGAGCTCCAGCCGTTTCGAGAGCTATATCCGAACGAGTACACTGGTGCGTTATGGTCCACCTGGTACCTTACCACACCTTCTTTGTTACATAAATATATATATATATATTAATGTTATTAAGGTGAAATAGTGAGTCTTGTTACTCTGAAGTTTCGCTTGCTAAACAGGCGAGACTCCAGATTAACGTAACGTAACATAATGTAGCGTAGCGTAACGTAAGGTAACGTAACGTAACATACATATATACATAGTCAGTAAGTCAACGCGATCAGTCGTATATTTTGGTGTGGGAGACTATTCATTAAATTTAAGATGAATATTATCTCGGACAGTAATGCCGCAACTCCCAGTCATCTTGAATAACTGGGTATTCTTCTAATTATATCCACTGAAGACACATTTTATTCGAATTAGTAGAGATATCCGACTAAATACATAATTCATTTTACAAGGATTTGCTACAACAGCATGGCTGAACACAACAACATCAACAACATTAAGGAAGTACCAAAGAAACCCAACCAGAAAGGTAAACAAACTTTATTCAGTTGTAGCTACAGAAGAAACTGAAATTATAAATCGCATTTCTCTTGGAGTTGCGAACTTAATAATGATTTATTTGATTGTTATAAAATGGCAAAAAAAATCCCTCCATTGGCTATATGAACAGAATGAAGCTACACTGGGACGAAATGCACCCAGAGCTAAATTATTTCACAGCGAAACATTTACGCCAACAAGCGACGTTTGTTGAACCTAAAAATAAGATAAATATTATTAGTAAGTCCCCCACAACAAACGTGTTATCAACAACACGTGCTACAGGTGGCCATGCTACTAGACTTCCTAGCAGCCAGGTTGAACAGCGCCTTGACACAACTATGCCTGTAAGAAACTTGACACCACCTGTAAGTCTACCTTGAATGCTGGGGAAAACACTATCGATAATAATAATAATCGAAGAAATAATAATAATAATCGAAGAAATTTGACACCACGTGTACCATCCGAGTCTACCTCGACTGTTGTGGAAAATACTATCGATAATGATAATAAACAAAAGTATAAACAATTGAAATTTTCCCTCAACGAAATCTTCCAGAGAGAAATTAATTCATGTATAAATATCTCTTAAATTAAAACGACAATGTTTAATAAAAAACCAAATAATGAAATATTACGTGTTATTGACGAAATAGGGGATGAATATTTACGACGGATAAAAACCCCAACATTTTGGCAAATCAACGCCTGTTTATATGCCTTAGCAACGACAGTGAAGCATTATCTTCGTGATAGCGGAGATATTAACAAGAACAGAACACTACCAAAAATACCATCATATATAACAAAAGATTACTTCCCTACGAAAAAACATAGTATATATGACAACCCTCCTTACATGCAAACAAACGCAAAAAACCCTCACTCCTCACCAACAAAGAGTGAAAAATAAAATAGACAATGTTTGGTAACAGTAGACCCAGAACTCTCCAATATTAGTTGATCACCCTCAAAAAAGAATTGAGAGCTGTTAGCGAAAAACGCCGATACCTGAAGAAGGTAGATGAGAGAAAAGTGCTTAATAAAAGATTCAGACGAAACTAAACATCAGTCTATAGAGATATGAAGGGCAAAATAATAAGTGTCACTGAGGCCCCATCCCAGAAAGACATAGATTCCTTTTGGAGAAAAATATAGGGTGAAAAGAAGAATTTCAACCAAGATGCAGTGTGGCTAAGAGAAATCTGAAAGAACTATTGCGCTTACACTACAACAAAAACATACGAAATAAGTGAGGGTACCCTTGAGACTGTGATAGGAAAACTCCAAGATAAGAAAACACCAGGAAGAGACATGATTGTCGGCTACTGGTACAAAAAACTGATATTCTATCGGAGGTATCTTACTGACCTCTACCAACAAGTTCTTAAGGGAGATACACTTATACCAGAATGGTTGACATTAGCACAAACATTACTGGTCCCCAAAAACAAAGACACCCACTTGGCAAAAACTACCGACACATTGCATGCCAGAACCTGATGTATAAGATGTATACAGCCTGCCTGAACCTATTCCTCCAAGATCACTGTGAAAATAATAACATCATCACAGATGAACAAGCAGCTGGGAAGAAAGGGGTTTGGGGATGTGCTGAACAACTCCTAATCAACAAAACTGCGATGTCAAATTTGCAACAATTTAGGAGGCTACAGTCTGGCTGGATTACAGGAAAGCTTTCGATTCTGTTCCCCACTCTTCTGTTCCCTCCAACTTGCTAAAGTCCCAGACATTATTGTCAGAGCCATAGAGAGGCTGTCTTCTTCTTGGGCTACTATCCTAAGGTTAAAGACAGAGAGGGGGACTCTATTTTCACTGATAAAATAAAATATTGCAGAGGTATATCTCAGGGGGACAGTCTCTCTGTGATATTATTCATCTTGTCATTAAACTCCTTGTCCTTTCTGCTCAAGAAATGTGAGAGATACATCATTGGCCCACAGCAGGACAGAAATACGAACCTATCCCATAATTTCTTTGTGGACGATCTGACACTCTATGCCAAGAACATGGATGGGATGAAGAAAAATCTTGACCTGGTTACAACGTTCTCAAAGGATATAAGAATAGAGTTTGGCCAAGATAAATGCTCATACATGACTGTAAAGCGGGGAAAAACAACAACCCAATCTAGCAACATTGTCATCAATGGCCTAACTGTTTCACCGATATCTGATGAGGACTGCTACAGATACCTGGGGATAGATGAGAACATATCCTATAATGGTATCTGTAATAAAGAACGCGTAACCAGGGAATACTACACCGATTAAGAAAGTTCTGGTCATCGGAACTCTCTGCGCAAAACAAAACAGTGGCTCACAATGTGTTTGCTGTGCCTGTCTTAACACCAACGTTTGGAATACTCAATTGGACGATAGACGAAATCCGAGCAGTTGATGTTGGAACTCGAAACATACTAAACAACACCGGAAACTTCCACATCAACAGTGACATAGACCGCCTTTACTTGAAACGTAAGCAGGGAGGCAGAGGCCTAACATGAATCCAGACAACATTTGAATGTCGCATCATATCTCTCCGACAACATCTACGAACCTCGAAGCGTAGGATCCAGTCTCTCGAGCAAGTCTATCTGCATAAAACAGATAAGATCATGAGAGTTGGGAAGGAACTACTTGAGAGATATTCCCAGTATCGCAGTGAATCTATGGATGAAAAACTGCCTGCTTATCAGCAAAAAATCATGCATGGATATGTTTCCAGGAAGCTCCAGAGTGAGATTAATATAGATAAAGAAAGTAATCTATCTTTGACCAACAACCGCTATCTTGGCTTCCACTTTGAAGGATAAGCTTTTGCAATCCAAGAACAGGAAATTCACACGAAATACCTGATTCACAAAAGAGATAGGGATGCAAGCAAAACACCTAGATGTGATAACAAGTGCAGACTCTGCAGAACTAACATCGAGGATATCACCCATGTCATCAGCAGTTGTCCAAAGATGTCATCGCGGTACTATCTACCTATGAGGCATGATGAAGTGGCCAAAACACTGTACAATGCAGTTCGTAAAAAAGATGGCCCCGATAATAAACACATTAAAAGCTACAGCAATGTGGAATACATCCATGTACATAATATGAATTAGCACTGGTGGAATGTTCCAGTAAAAACCCCAATAAAATGCAGGCATAAAAGACCAGATATTATGATATGGGACAGGGAGAAGAAAGCATGCATAGTAGTGGAAATTAGCTGCCCAGCAGATGCCAATATAATATCAAAGATTAGCGAAAAGGAGAATATTTATGTATAACTGATGAGAAATCTGCAGATACTCCACCCTGATTACACCTTCAGATTTATGCCTGTGATTATTGGGGCACTGGGGTATGTTAGTAACTGCCTCAATACAAATCTTGAGAAGCTAGGCTTCACAGGAACAGAAAGAACACAACTAGTTAGGAAATTACAAGTACAATCCATTAATGGAACAGTAAAAATATGTAAAACATTCCAAACATTTTGCATCTAATAACTGCATATACACATGCACACATACAACTCAAAACATCCACATCCACACATACAATAACATCCATATCTACACATGCATGCCTACATAATCTACCTAGTTGATGTGTAAATTCCAATGAGAGAGTCTTGTGCCTATGTTAAATACCGACTCTCTCTCTATTGGTAACACTTTGTGAAATTATAAAACCAGAAGAACATACATACATACATAGGCACTCGCATATGAGTTCATAAAATAAATACTATTCCCGAAAATTGGAGAGGCATAGGCTCTGCCAGGCTTTAAAAACGCCCTAGAAACAGTGTATGTCAATATGTCACTCCCACGATTCTACCAGGAGTTACGGGACCTGTATGCATGCATTCCCTAGCGGAACAACTCATGACTAATATCCAAGGGAAGTAACTTGTAAACAATTTCAAGGGAGGCAATTATGTAAGTCAATTGTTTTTTAAAAAAGATATTGTACAGGTGAATAAGAAGCGGCTCACCTTACTGAGGTGTCACGTGATGCCCGTGAGGGTGCCTCTTTATTTCAGCGCCTGAGCCTCGCCATTATCCGTGGTAATGCTGCTAAGCGTGTTGGCTTGCCCCAAAGTGTGTAGTTAACCCCTAAAGTGTGAGGTGCGACCGATTGCCGCACTTTATAGTGAATTGCGCCCCCACCCTTTTTTTCTTTCCTTTATCATTATTGTTTAACGAATTATATTATTATATTTTTAATTGGCAGTATCGGTAGAGGGTTGGACGGCATGCTTTCTAGCATAGTTACGTCCCTTTACGGTCTGAGTTCAAATATTTGCTGGCCTTGTGCCAAACGTATCAACAATTATTATATTTTATACACGGTTTAGACATTATATTTGTAATGTTCTGAA
>OZ024742.1:335708586-335711086 GCA_964016885.1 Eledone cirrhosa | reverse complement strand
AGTGAGACATGGGCAGCAACTGCAGAGGATATGCGACGGCTGGAGAGAAATGAAGCAAGTATGCTCCGTTGGATGTGCAATGCCAATGTGCGTGAACGACCAAGCATAGATGAGTTGAGAAAGAAACTGGGTATAAGAGGGCTAAGTTGTGGTGTGCAGGAGAGAAGGCTGAAATGGTATGGACATGTGATGCGCATGGAGGATGACCGCTGGGTAAAGATGTGCCAAGAAATCCCCGTAGAAGGAAGACGCAGAAGAGGTAGATCACGAAAAACATGGGTGCAGGTGGTGGAGCAGACCTCAGATCTCTGAAACTCACCGAGGAGATGATGAAGGACTGTGACAAGTGGAGAGATGCTGTGCTGAATAGGACCCGTCCAACCCTTACAAGCAGGGAAAAGCGGACGTAAAATGATGATGATGATGATGATGATGATGATGATGATAGCGAGAGACTCCTAGTCTTCATTAATACATCTCTCTAGGAGAAGGTCACTCTGATATAAAACCTGCGACATCGTTTGCATCCAATGATATAGACCAGTTCTTCTTTTTGGGAAATGCATTCGATGTCCAGATAGTGGGATAGGCCCCATGCAAAGCCTTCCCTCACTTAAAAAAGCTTCAAGCACAGGCATCGCTTGATATGTGACATTTTTTGCGATGCCTGGTATTGCTGGCTATAGGTAAGTCGCTAGCAGGACTAAAAGACCCCGTCCGTCATGCTCATGCTTAAGTATCAAGCGATGGTATTACTCGAAATCGAGTTGCTGCCATAATCATGTATGTATGTTTAATTCATGCTGGAATCGTAGAGTCTAAACACAACCGATTTCTTCCAGAGAGAGAGAGAGAGAGAGAGAGAGAGAGAGAGAGAGAGAGAGAGAGAGAGAGAGAGAGAGAGAGAGAGAGAGAGAGAGAGAGAGAGAGAGAGGAAAATCGACCCAATACCCGGCAAGTAATCTTCTGTCAACCCCAAAAGAGTAAAAAGCAAAGATGACCTAGGCTGGATTTGGACGCAGAGGGCAGAAAATTGGAACGAATACCGCGAAGCATTATATCTGATATTGTAACGAGCTGTTTATTTGGATTGGATACGTTGTTGACTCTATATGTTTGTAAGGGAAAAGACTTCCAGGGAAGTAACTCTTGTCTTCCGAATGCTATGCCATGAAATGTAAAAACTTTGTTTAAGAGTGGTCTCCCTTGGAACTCAAGAGTGGTCTCCCTTGGAATTCAACGCCTGTGATATGAAAGACGCT
This sequence comes from Eledone cirrhosa, assembly GCA_964016885.1. Lineage (NCBI taxonomy): Eukaryota > Metazoa > Mollusca > Cephalopoda > Octopoda > Eledonidae > Eledone > Eledone cirrhosa. The sequence continues at coordinate 335,709,824 of OZ024742.1, read as the reverse complement.
ATTCTAACCATTAACACCACTACCACCATCATCACAACCATAGCTACCACAAGCACAACCACCACCACCACACACACACCTCCACAATAACAACAACCACTGTGTCAACCACCACAATAAATACCACAACAAATAGCATCCCCATCAACCCCACCATGACCATCACCACCACCAGCATCACATTCACTACCACAACGATCAGCAGCACCACTACTAACGTCATCACCATAGCCACAACTCCCACCACTAAACACCACTGTGTCAACCACCACCACAACCACTACCACAACAATCAACACCACCACTACCACCATCACCATCACCATCACTACCACTATCATAACCACCACCACAACTACTACCACAACAATCAACACCACCACTACCACCATCACCATCACCACCACTACCACTATCATAACCACCACCACAACTACTACCACAACAATCAACACCACCACTACCACCATCACATCAGTCAGCTCCATCACCATCAGCATCACTACCACTATCATAACCACCACCACAACTACTACCACAACAATCAACACCACCACTACCACCATCACATCAGTCAGCTCCATCACCATCAGCATGACTACCACTATCATAACCACCACCACAACCACTACCACAACAATCAACACCACCACTACCACCATCACCATTACCATCACTGCCACTATCATAACCACCACCACAACCACTACCACAACAATCAACACCCCCACTACCACCATCACCATCACCATCACTACCACTATCATAACCACCACCACAACCACTACCACAACAATCACCACCACCACTACCACAACAAGCACCACCACCACTACCACCACCACCACCAGTACCACCACCAGTACCACCACCAGCACCACCACCACCGCTACCACTAACATAAACACTAACACAAACACTAACACATATTCTAGTTCTCTTCAAATCTACTTTAAGTTTATATATTACTTTCTAGCCCTGTAATCTACACACATTAATAAGTATCTCTATGAAATCTCAATAAAAAGTATGAATTATTATGAAAGTTATGAAGAAAATAAATTATGTTTCCATATTGGAAACTCAGGTAAGTATCACGGTCAAAGGGATGTAATTTAGAAATTTTTGACACTATTTGTTGACATCTAATAGTTAACCAAAATGCTAGAAACGGCAGCCGAAAATTGGAACTTATATAAAAGAAAATGCTAGACACAACAGCCAGGTCCCCTTCAAAT
>OZ024742.1:335663586-335706086 GCA_964016885.1 Eledone cirrhosa | reverse complement strand
GTGCATGCTACACGGGAGATTGTTTCATACACTGACTACTCTAAGCTTTCCTCTTGCTTTATCTTCATAGACTGCCAACGCTTCATGTTTATCTTTATTTTCACTCTTATTTTCACTCTTGTTTTTATTTTATTTTTATCCTGTAACCTTTATATGTAAGTTGCCATGCTATATCATTTGATGAATGTCACCCCACTGTTGATCAATATGCGCATATGTTTTATGTGTCTCTTGGGTTGAAAAGGAGGTCAAGTATGTTATAAATAGTTGCTCCGAAGAATCCAAACCTCGGTTTGGAGGAAACAATTGTAAGCAAATAAATGACTTAAACTGAACTTTGATTACTGTAATCTCTATATAACTGCTCTGTAAAACAACTGATGTTATTTCATTGAGCTATTTATCTTACTGGTAATAGGATAGTAATTAATGACTATCTCTCACTATTTAGGGTTTGTGTATATATAATATATTACCATTAAAGGTTTTATTGCATACATAACCATAAATAGTACCCTTAATACTAATAACTGCTCCATTTTGTTGAGCTGATATACCATAAATTACCAGCATGCTGATCAAAGACCAACTCCCTATGTCAACCAAGAACATACCTTTACCAACCAAAAATACATATGAAAAGTTGTTGATCAACAGTGTAAACTCCTTTATCAATAGAGTGAGATGGAGGACATTCCATTATGATAGAAACAAATCTGGCAAGGATAATAACACCAACAAATTTGACTCCTTCGGCTTTAAAACATTTAGAAGCCCCCCTCATAACACACTACTAAACCTCTTCGAAAACGACCTAATTAAACTAGTTAAAAACATTAAATACAAAAAACACCATAATAAAAACAACACCTTCTTAAACAAACTTAGCACCTCTATTAATGACTTCAAAACTAGTAGTAAAATGTTTGTACATGCCGACAAAACTAATAACATATACAGCCTAGATTATAATACGTATAGAAAGTTTATATATAATGAACTACATAAAAGCTACAAGAAAACCACTATGAAAAACTTAGAAGATATTAATATGGAAGGCTATAATATAGTATCCAAACTAAGGCTCCAGAGACATACACAACCTTACACCCCAAACCCCCCTAGATTCTCTCTGAAGGACCATAAGGTAGACTTCATTAGCAACCCCTCGATTAGACTAATCTGCCCCTCCAGGTCTGACATTGGCATTATCAGTAAAAAAATCCTAGACAAAATCATCCCACAGATTAAACACAAGATTTACCTTAAGCAATGGGGAAATACGGGTGAAGTGATTGAATGGTTCAAAAATATCATAGATAACAAGGATAAAAAATTTATTCAATTTGATATCAACTCTTACTACACCTCTATTTCCCCTATCCTACTAAATAAGGCACTTATAATGGCCATGGACAATAGTGACTTGACTAGACCCCAGATTGATGTCATACTTGCGGCCCGTAAAACAATAATCACCTTTGAGGACCAATTATGGACCCGCAAGGATACGCAAAACAACTTCGACATTACTATGGGGTCTAGTGACTCGGCGCAGGTCACTGATTTGGTTGGCCTATACTTACTTAACCTAATCCACAGGGAACTTCCGTACCTCAGCGGTGGTTTGTATCGCGATGATGCACTTCTACTTATAGACTATAAAAAATTCAATATAGAAAGGACTAGAAAACTATTGCACAAAACATTCAAAAACTTTAACCTTAGTATTACCATGGACAAAAACACCAAAAACGTCAACTTCCTAGACGCCACACTCTACTTAGACTCAATGATATATGCACCTTTCCACAAACCTAATGAAAACCTCATCTACGTAGATACCAAGTCTAACCACCCTAAATCTATATTGAACTCTATCTCTAAGGGAGTATCTAATAGAATCTCTAATCTATCCTATGACATAAACACATTTAACAATAACTCGCAGTATTATAATCAGGCATTAGCTAGATCAGGCCATAATACAGGGATAGAGTTCCTACCTACAAAAACACATAGCTACAACATCATTTCACACAACATGTCCATGGGAAAATTTAATAATAGGAATAGCACTGCACACACACTAATAGGGATTGTAACAACAAGAGTAACCCGCACCACAGAAAGGACCATAGGAACATTAAAGGAAACAAATCACCAGACATAAAAAACAGAAATAGAAGAAGAAATAATACATTTTTCAACCCTCCTTTCAATTTAAACGTCTCTACCAACCTTCCTAGGGCTTTCTTCTCACTACTAGATAAACACTTCCCATCCGGCCACAGGTACCACGGCCTTTTAAACAAAAACACTATTAAGATCTCATACTCTACTACGCCTAACTTAGCATACCACATAGCTAGTACAAATAAAAGAAAAATTAATTCTTACTTCCAACAAACTAAATCACAACGGTCGATAAACCTTCAAAATAACATTCAAAATAACAGTCAAAGTAACATTATAACAAATAACCGTAATATCAATGGAAATAATAGTAATAGCACTAGTGTAAACATTAACGCTGCGTACCACAACCCGCATAACCATAACCCTATAGCTAACATCCAAACTTCTACACAGCATAGTAACCGGCAGACTAGCACCCAGAGTAATTGTAACTGTAGATCAAGTAGAACCTGCCCTTTAGATAAAAAATGCTTAACCAAGGATATCATATACTCATGTACAGTCACAACTAACAGCTCTTCTGAAACCTACATAGGCTCCACTTCTAACTGCTTCAAAACTAGATGCAATTCGCACCTCCACTCTTTCAAAAAACACAGTCTAGCCAACTCCACTTCACTATCTAGCTACATACACTATCTAAAAACTAAAAATAAAATATATACACTTAAATGGGAAGTGGTAGGTAGTGCAACATCGTACAAACCACCTGATAAATTTTGTAACCTCTGTCTACTAGAGACCCATACTATCATCTTCTCTAAACATAATCTCCTTAATAAAAAATCAGAAGTGTTCGCAAATTGCCAACACCGCTTCCGACACTCGTTCCAAAACTTTAAACCCTATATATAATAATGTCAGACTGGAACCGGCACCACCCCTAGCAATTAACATCAGTAGCACACCTTACACCTCACATCCACACCCATCTCTATACTCTAAAGATAATACTGACAGCATTTTAGTACCACCTACCCTGGGAATACCCCTTGTACCTCTAATACTGATATCTCGACCGTGGACTACTTATTCTGCATTGCACAAATATAAGATTAGTATAAATTGGGGACACGGTACTGGTTGCGATAGAATAGTCCTGTGCATGGATTACCACCAAGAGATAGATTGATGATTAGATAGATAATCGTATTGTTAAGTGAATATATACTGTAAGCGATCAGTTCAATGAATTATGCACGTAATCATCTTGATGTGAACTCCTTTAGTACCTATTAATAGACTCCACTCTAGCTTGTAGATGTGATACATAATTGATTTATATTTGAGACGGGGGTTGTCTATTGCTTGATGGCCAGACTAGTGCATTTATATGAGAGATTGGATCTCCGGACCATACCGAAGATTTACTGGAGATGCAGGCATGCAATGACCCGGAGCCTACCGGGTGGCATATATAATAGTGGGACCATACCAGGTCCTACTGTTATATTACATTTGCATGGAGCAGTGACTTGAGAGTCTGACTCCTCTTATAGAACGTTCAGATATGACACCCCTTAATTAATGGATGGTAATCATCCTAATATATACACCCTTGTACTTCTTAATGGACAACTCTCTAACCTATAAATGGGTAACATACTCTAGATATTAGTTATAACTTCACATGATAGGCACGTATTTGAATCACCATTAATGTAGTTTAGGATAGTAATGTAACTAAGATAACTAGCTAGTTACCTCCCCTTACGCATTAATTCCCCTTAGTCATTCAGGCACTTCCGGAATCTGGACAGCATGATATATTAATTAAGAACCGACTGGATACGGTTTATAGCTTGACTATATGCTGAACCACCGCGAATTATACAATAGACGCGTGTTCTCTATATATATATTGCGTCTCATTGATTATGTGAGTGGTGGTGTGAGCAAGGACAGTGGTACGGCCTTGCCTATGATACAATAAGGTTTATAGTATGTTGAGGGTTTTTGATATTTTGGTGTTTCCCCGCATCCGAGACTGTATATCATACAGATGTATGAGAATAAATGACTTAATAATTCAGCCTACATAATAAGATCGATTGTCTGCTTCAACTGCCTGACCCTGCAAATATCATTCTGACGCACTCTAATCATGTATAAATAAGACACGCGTGCATGCTACACGGGAGATTGTTTCATACACTGACTACTCTAAGCTTTCCTCTTGCTTTATCTTCATAGACTGCCAACGCTTCATGTTTATCTTTATTTTCACTCTTATTTTCACTCTTGTTTTTATTTTATTTTTATCCTGTAACCTTTATATGTAAGTTGCCATGCTATATCATTTGATGAATGTCACCCCACTGTTGATCAATATGCGCATATGTTTTATGTGTCTCTTGGGTTGAAAAGGAGGTCAAGTATGTTATAAATAGTTGCTCCGAAGAATCCAAACCTCGGTTTGGAGGAAACAATTGTAAGCAAATAAATGACTTAAACTGAACTTTGATTACTGTAATCTCTATATATATATATACATACACTCATACATACACACACACAGATACACATATATATGTCTATATAAATACACATATACACATACTTGTGTGACTTAGTAGGATTATTCCTTCTCCACACCCTCAAAGAGAAATTTCCTTCCCATAATATCGGTTAATACCGTGATGACGGATTGGCAGTTTCTCATACCACCAACGGCCATAACCTTGATAAATTCCGTAAAGATTTAATCAATACTTTTGCTAAACTTAACCTTAAAATCACTATAGATACGAACCTTACCAATGCTAACTTTCTTGATATTTATCTTGATCTACTTACCGCCTCTTTTAAACCCTATCATAAACCTAATGAAAATCTTAGGTATATACACAAAGAGTCTTGCCATCCCCCTATAGTTTTTAATAATCTTATTCCTAACATTAGCCGTAGGATTTCTACCTTATCTTCGTCTATAGACATTTTTAATAAAGCCGCCCCTTATTATAATAAAGCCCCTAAGAACAGCGGTTTTACAGAATTTTTTTTTTATTTACATACTCCCTCCCCTAAAACTAACCACAATAACAGGAAAAGGAAAATGATTTGGTTCATACCCCCCCCCCCCCCCCCACTCTCTCTAACTGTCAAAACTAATGTAGGAAGGAAATTCCTTGAACTCTTAGACAAACATTTTCCTCCTAATCATAGATATTATAAGATATTTAATAGGAACGTAGTTAATATTAGTTACTTTTGTTGCCCATCTATGAAGTCCAAGATCACTAGTTCAAATCATACGAGAACAAATCCAGGATGCAGTTGCAGGAAGCCGGATGAATGCCCATTGCAGGATAAATGTAACCCCAAATCTGTTGTTTATGATTAACACCGGTAATCAACAACCAGCCAGTCAGGAGTGAGCGATATGTCGGTATGACCCAGGACAGGTTTAAAACCAGATTTTACTCACATGTCGCTTCTTTTAAGCACTCCGATAAACGAACATCAACAGCCCTCGCAAGTAAGGTGTGGGAATTCAAGGATAGTAACATCCCGTACTCTATCGATTGGTCTATCTTAGACCATTCGAGGGAGTACCAAAGGGGCACAAAGAATTGTTCTTTGTGTACCACAGAAAAATATAGGATTTTACTAAACTTGAGAGCCACTTCTCCTTGCCTAAACTGAAAGACTGAGATCTTCAGATGTTGTCCTCATCTGAAATCACATCTGATCTGTAACTGGATTGACACTCCTGTGATAAATCAACCGCCTTGAACTCCTTCTCTGCTCTTTACTTCTGCTACGGTTTTTTTATTTGCTGAATCCACGTTCTGTACTCTTGTATTTTTCTTCTCCCTTATCTCCCCTTATATTTCACCTTTTCCTATGTCTTTCCCCCTCCCGCACATATATTCTTTTTGCCTTACCCTTCACATACCAAAATGTATGTGTATCTATGTGTATTGTGTACATATATATATATATATGTGTGTGTGTGCATATATATGTATATGTAGATAGACCAGGTTTTTTTTCATTCTGAGGATTGAAGGCTAAATTTTTTTGCTTTTAAGAAACCACTGGTGAATGGAATAATTGCCTTATGTTGTTTATTACATTACTACTATATATATGTATATATAAGGTTCATATGAATTATCTAAGATTGAGTTTTACACACACACATATATACGTGTGAATATATATATATATGTGTATGTGTGTGTGTGTGTTTGTATTTGGTTGTGCGTGTTTGTGATATGTACGTATTTGTATGTGTATAATTGTATAGCTATGTATGTATGTGTGTGTGTATGTGTATATATATATGTGTGTGTGTATGTGTGTGTGTATTTATATATATATATATATATATATATATATATATATATATATATATATGTATGTGTATATGTGTGTGTATATATGTATATGTGTGTGTGTGTGTGTGTTTATGCATTTGTGTATGTGTATGTATGTGTTTATGTATTTGTATATGTATATTTATGTGTGAGAGCGTGTGTATGTATTTACCTTTTCGTACGTATGTGTACGTGCATTTGTGTGTATTGCTTACCACGCGTGTCTGTTCATCTACTCGTCGCTGTATCGCTGTCAATTATTTTTTATATATATTTTTTCTTATATTTATTTGCGTGCGTGAATATGTAGAGGTGTGTATATTTTTCTAATTTTGTACATGCATATGTACGCATTTATGTATGTGTATGTATGTACGTGTGTATATAGGTATGATTGTGTGCATGTATGTATGTATGTATATGCATGTGTGTATGGCTATGTATGTGTATGCGTATGCATGTATATATATATATATATATATATATATATTTATTTCTATTTCTATATATATATGTGTGTGTGGTTGTATATGTGTATGTATGGATGTGTTGATATTTATGTGCGTATGTATGTATGTGTATATGTGTATTTATATACACATATATATGTGTGTATGCGTGTGTGTATGTATGAGTGTGTATATATATATATATATATATATATATATATATATATATATATATATATATATATATATATATATATATATATATATATATATATATATATATATATATATATATATATATATATATAAGTGAAACCTTCTAGCTTTAGGTTACTTAGCTAAGAACATATCCCAAGGAAATGAAGCTTGTAAAATGTTCTTTTTAGATTATTTTATTGAGATCTACCAATTAGTGATTGTGTATGAGATGTACTCTCTCTCTCTCTCTCTCCATATATATATATATATATATATATTAGAAAAGTACAACCACCACCACTAGCACTAACACCACCGCTACCACTAACATATTCACTAACACAAACACTAACACATATTCTAGTCTTCTTCAAATCTACTTTAAGTTTATATATTACTTTCTAGCCCTGTAATCTACACACATTAATAAGTATCTCTATGAAATCTCAATAAAAAATATGAATTATTATGAAAGTTATGAAGAAAATAAATAATTGTTTCTACTTTTGGCACAAGGCCAGCAATTACCCAGTGCATTACTGGTACTTTATTTTATCGACCCCGAAAGGATGAAACGCAAAGTTAATCTCGGCGAGATTTGAACTCAGAATGGCAAGGGCCGTAACTCTATGCGTCAAAGCATGGCGTCCGACCCACTACCGATACTGCCAATCCACCTAATAAATAATTGTTTCTACTTTTGGCACAAGGCCAGCAATTACCCAGTGCATTACTGGTACTTTATTTTATCGACCCCGTAAGGATGAAAGGCAAAGTTAACCTCGGCGAGATTTGAACTCAGAATGGCAAGGGCTGTAACTCTATGCGTCAAAGCATGGCGTCCGACTCTCTACCGATACTGCCAATCCACCTAACAAATAATTGTTTCTACTTTTAGCACGAGGCCAGCAATTATACCAGTGCATTACTGGTACTTTATTTTATCGACCCCGTAAGGATGAAAGGCAAAGTTAACCTCGACTGGATTTGAACTCAAACCGTAAAGGGACCTAACTATGCTACAATAATGTTTCCATATTGGAAACTCAGGTAAATATCACGGTCAAAGGGAGGTAATTTAGACATTTTTTTACACTACTTATTGACATCTAAATAGTTTTAAAAAATGCTAGAAACGGCAGCCGAAAATTGAAATTTATATAAAAGAAAATGCTAGACACAACAGCTAAATCCCCAGAATGATACAAAGAGAACCAAAATTTCCCTTTTGTTTATTTTAATGTTTATATATATATATATATATATATATAGGAAAAGTACAACCACCACCACCACTAACACTAAAATGTGTATTTTGTTTATTTTAATGTTTATATATATATATATATATATATATATATAGCAAAATACAACCACCACCACCACTAACACTAAAGTCTATATTTTGTTTATTTTAATGTTTATATATATAGGTGAAGGAAACGATAAAACAGATGCAAAAAGTCTTATTAGTTGGAAAGTGGAAAAGAAAGTTCGACATTTTATGTGTGTGTTTATTTCTTCACCAGCAAATATCGTCTGTCTTCAATCAATTTTATGGATCTAGCTGTCAAAACGGCCGGAGCTCAGCCGTGGGGGTTCTGAATCTTTTCATATATATATATATATATACATACACACACACACAAGTGTTCTTTTTAGATTACTTTATTGAGAACTATATATTATAAACGGATATATATTATAAACACACAGACACCCATCAATATCTGAATTTTAAGTCGTGCCATCCACCTCATACAAAACGCAACATCCTATACTGCCTAGTCAGAAGAATTTGTATTATTGTAGAAGATACGAATACCAGGAACAAACGCCTAACAGAACTAAGAGAATTTTTGCTCAAACAAAAATATCCATCTCTACTCATAGAAAAGGGCATACAGCGTCTATAAAAATACCTATACAACAACCTAGGACAACCCAAGGAAGAAGAAACCAAGAACTGGTCATACTATTTATAATGACACACAACCCATGTCACCAGAAATCTCCTACCGATCATTGCTCAAAGTAATGAATTAAAAGTCTTAATCACAGACCGATCTTTGACTCTTAGTAAAAGACAGCCGAAAAATTTGAAACAATTACTAACAAAAGCAAAGTTTGACCTTAACAACAAAGACCAATCATTCACTGTATCTAAATGCAATGATAGTCGATGTAGCACATGTCAGTTCATACATATTGGTCAATATATGAACACAAAAACTGGAAAAATATTCCCAAATGCAAATATGAACTGCAAAAGCCGAAATCTAATTTACCGCATTAAATGCCCGAATTGTGAAGTACTATATGTCGGTCAAACTGGAAATGCACTATCGGAACGTGCACGGGTGCACCGACAGCAAATCAGAGACCCAAATGTCCGTCAGATACCCCTGAGTATCCATCTAGCAACATGTGGTCAGAGAATATTTATAATATTCCCATTCTACAAATTACACAGACCAAGTGAAATCAAGAGAAAAATGAAAGGAAAAAAATGTTATTGATAAATTCCAACCGAAGCTAAATGAACAATAATAATGGGGTATTACTCCTACTATGACTATGACTACAACCAGACCATGTCGACTACTACCACTAACAACAACAACAATAATAATAATAAAAGTGATGTTGATGGTGATGATTACTAGAAAAGGCTATTTTCATCATTTCTAAAAATAGCAAAACAATTGATGCTTTGGATAGGGTCAAATAGTAGTCGTTAGACATGCTCAACCAACCGTGACGCCTAAACCAAACAGCTTTAGTAATCCAGTGAAACTACACACCGATTGGTCGAAATACAGTTTGCAAGATTTAGCATTCTGGAGCCACTTTTCACTGAATATAAGGCACAAAATTTACCCATCTCATTACAGTTGAAAATTGCAAACTTGACTGTCACCACAGAATATGAACCTGAAGATTGCGAAAGCATGAAAGTACTTGTTCAATTAACACTTGACATTTAATATTCTACCATACTATTTCATTCTAATACCATTATAAACTTTAAAGGATTGTAAATAAAACGAGTAAATCAGACAAAGTTGGAATTCCTTTTATTAATATATATATATATATATATATATATATATATATATATATATATATATATATGTGTGTGTGTGTGTGTGTGTATTTATCATTGTTGTGGTATATGTATAGCCAGTGCCTTCAGTTGTTCATTTTGGTGTCACACTTTTTAACTGTTGTGTTTACTCTGGATGGTAATGTATTAACATACCGCTATATTGAGTGCTTTGTGATTGCCTCAAACAACTCAATTAGTACCTGCTATATGGCAGCTACAACTTTAATTCATACCTAATATAATATATATATTATACATTTTTGATGATGATGATGATGATGATGTATGTATATAGATATTTACATAAATAAAATATATAAATATTTATCTTTATCTTTTTCTTCTTCACCCTCTTAAGCAACTGTTTCCAGCAGATTTGACTGGATCTCCAAGCGAGACAAGCTAAGTTCATGGATGTTATCCATTCCTCTTGCTCAGGGTCTACCCCTGGGTCTCCTGCCGTTTGATTTTGCTCATAAAATCTGTCCAGCGATTCTTTCCTGAAACATTCTAACGACATGCCCATTGTACCAGAGCTGTGATCTCCCAAATCGGAGAAGTAGTGGCTCTACCTGGAGTGACTTTCTGATCTCCAAGCTATGCACTCTATCAAGTAAGGTTACTCCAAAGACCCTTCAGCATGGGTTGGCTTCCCAAAGTGGATGTTATGTTGTGTCAAGATACTACATTTCATGTTGGCCCAAGTCAGCTCAGTTGTAAAAACAAATAATGAGTCTGAGCAAAAGTTGAGGCTTACCATTATGACAGACTCATGTCTTTTCCAGTGAGAAGTCTTGTATTCTCAGTCACTTAACACCAATAAAACCAGAGCAAGCTTCAGCCTGTTGAGCCTCTGGGGTTGGTTCAAACTTTAACTTAACTATGAATGGTTAAGAAATTGACATCACAATTACAAGATTCCAAGTTTGGTCCCAGAGTATGGCATCTTGGGAAAATGCCAGTTACCATAACCTTAGCATCAATCCAGCCTTGTGTTGAAATTAGGGAGAAAGAAACTGTTTGAAAGGATGTTAGAAAAGCTATACTTTTAATTCAAGGGACCAACCTTATGACACATTACTGTGTCATACTGAATCGCCCTGAAAATTACGTCCGAGGTACATGTATCTGTGGAATATTCAGTCACTTATTTTATAATACATGCTGAATATACCTGTTTTTAGTTGGAAATGTCAAAATTGTTTCAAATTTAAAAAAAAATAGTAATCAGTTTATCATCAGATCAGACCAAGGAAACTATGTTTTCATTAATCTTTCCATTGCTGATAATATTTGTCTGTTGCAACTTCTGGCAGAAGTATCATTACTATTTAAGTAACAAGAGGCCAGATTTAAACTCTGAACATACAGAACTAATACATGTACCACAAATTATCCTATCTGATTTCTGAACAATTCCACCAATCCCTTACCTCTGAATTGGTATTTTAATTATCAACCCTGAAAGAATTAAATGCAAAGTTGACCTCTGCAGGATTTCAATTCAGAGCTCAAAGAGCCAGAACAAATATCAAGGCATTTAGTCCAATGATTTAATGATTTGCTACCAATTTACTGCCAAATAACCAGAAATAAAAGTAGGTTTTAAAAATAGATACAACACAGAAAACAACACATATTAATCTTATTAGTTTGTATGTCAATATGAGATCAATATGAGATCAATTATTAGTAGAATAATATTTGGATTGTTATTACACAGTCGCTCTTCAACAGGTTTGCAGTGGAGCCCGTAGCAATGGAGACTTCTAGTTGGCCCTAGGAGAACCTCCCTACTTACCACAATCAGCATGGAGTTGGCTACCTGCAGGTGTTAGCCTAGCGAGCATGAGCCTCCATTTGCATATATGAGTAAGATATGGGGAGAGCGAGAGAGATGGTGGCAGTGACAATGGGAATTTGATTCTATTATGTTTAGTCCTTGTTAGGAATGTTTTGTTCCAGTGTGTATATGGAGACATACACAGACACAGACAGGCACACACAGACTAAACTGTTGCTATATTTTACTTCACTTCCATTTTTCATGATCATGATCATCATCATCATCATTTTACGTCCGCTTTTCCCTGCTTGCAAGGGTGTCGACGGCAACTGGTTCTGGCTTAATTTCTACAGCTGGATGCCCTTCCTAACACCAACCTCATTTACAGTGAGTGCTGGGTGCTTTTTTGCCGTGGCACCTTCACGACCACTTTGCAGTGGAATGATATGGACCCCAGTCCCTGTCATTTCATTTCTACAGCTGAGTAAACTTGAACAATGTGAAATAAAGTGTCTTGCTCAAGGAAACAACACATCACCCGGTCTGAGAATTGAACTCACAACCTTTCGATTGCAAGGCCAATGTTCTAACCACTAAGCCATGTGCCTCCATGATATATATGTATAAACAATTCTTTAGTCAGGGAAGAAAGAGTAGAGCCCATGATAGTTTTCAAAGTTTCTGAGGCAGGGGAAGATGGAGAGAAGAAGCTATCCTTAACCCTTTCTTTGCCATATTTCTAATATAATACATTGTGTTTGAATTAAATTAATGAAGAATTTAGAAAGATTTACTAATTATTTATTTATTAAGATAGTATTTGTAACACAGCTTATCAAAAGGTTCTTATAGAAAGTATGTTAGAATTAATCTAAATAGGAACACTTGGATGGTTTTGTTCCATAGAACTAGAGCTGGTTTTAGGTTGGTTGCTATCAAAAGGGTTAAACCAAAGACTTGACCTAAAGACTGTATGTTTCTGTGCATTGTGCTCATTCATGTATAATGTGCACCCCTTTTTTACCAGAAAAATAGCATGTAGTGTCGCCAACTTTCAGAAATGCGGATACGCCACTGATAATTATTCCAACTGCCAATACGGGCAATTACACACTATGGAGCACCTGTTAGTTTTCCCCAACTTAACGACCTTGAAACCTTAAAACCCCAGCACTACCACTTTACAGAACAAACTAGGTGCTTTTTATCACGGCACTAATACTACTACTTTATAATGTGGGCTGGGTGCTTATAATTGTGGCCCCAGCATAATCAGCTTACAGGGTTAATTGGGTGATTTTTATCATGGCACCAGTACTTCCACTTAATAATGTAGACTGGGAGTATTTTATTGGGGTACCATATTATAACTTTATCAAGAATCTGGGTGGATTTTATCATGGCAGCAGCCTACAACACTACAGTGTTGGTTGTGTCTTCAGCTTACAGTGGGACATGTGTGCATGTGTGTTGTTATACATAAAATAAAAATCTTCACTGGATGATTAGTTTCCAGCATCCTTGGCCTTGGAAAGTTCCAGTGCCAGTCAACCAAGATAAATGTAATACAGACAACTGAAATACATGTGTGGCATCATCCCATCAGTAAATCCCTAACTCCAGCTGCTGTGGCCAATTCATCTAGTTTCTTGAAGACTTTACCTGAATCACTGACGGCGGCTCATGGGTGGATGTTATCTGTTTTAACTTTGCTAAAGCTCTTAATTCTGTGCCACACAAAAGACTTATGGCAAAACTCTCTGCAATAGGTGGGAAAGATGATCTTTATAACTGGTTAAAGTCCTTCATTCTCAGTTGAAAAAAGTTGTGGTTCCAGAACAGTGGTTCACCCTATGAGATGACATCTAGTGTACCATAGGGATCTATTCTTGGTGCCCTTTTGTTTGTTGCATATATTAATGATTTAGATGCCAGCTTGAAGAATGTCACAGTGCCGAAATATGTAGATTACATCAAGCTGTACCTTGAGATAGAAAGGACAGATCCTGAACACTATAGATCTTTCCTGCAATCAGACCTGAACACAATGCAGCAATGTATTATGGATTGGCAACTCAAGCTTGCTGTGGACAATTGTACCATCATGCATTTTGAAAGGAAAAAAAAAACAGCATTCACATACACCCTCCACAACACCAATCTCAAGAAGTCTTCATGTGAATGTGACCTTGGCATTATTGTCAACAGCAATTTGCATTAGACAAAGCACATCTCTAAAATTGTCAAGAAGGCCGAAGGTGTCTTAGCATCACTCAGTAAGGCCTTTGTTAGCCGCTCTCCAGCTAGCTATTTAAAGCTGTATATAGCTATGGTGTGTCCACACTTTGAATTTACATCACCAGTCTGGAACCCCTATCTTGCTCAGAATATTGATCTGGAAACTGTTCAGAAATGTGCAACCAAGGGAATACCTTCCATCAGGAATCAACCATACTCTGAATACCTTGCTTCTCTGGACATGGATACATTAAAGCTCCGATGTCTGGCAAGAGACTTGGTAGACACCCACTAGATTATTAACCATCATACAAACAACAACCCTGGACACTTTTTTGAATTTCATATGTCTAACACCTATGGGCATGTCTACAAAATCAGAAAACGGTACAGCTTCCATGACTTTCAGAAACATTTTTTCACACTCAGAGATACTGAAGCATGAAAACAAACAACCTGCATCAGTTATTAACTGTCAGGACACAGCATCATTCAAAATTTCCATGCCTCCAGAAATTTGCCAACACTACACCTGATATTCCCCTCACGCACGCATGTGTGTGTGGTGTGTATATGCACCTTTGATGAGTTGTAGTGCACCTGAGCATTGTACACAATCATTTTCATTATTATTAAATGTTTGTTGTTATTTTTATACCTATAAATCTACAACCCAACACATATACAGGTAAAATTCCGTTATAATGAATAACATTACATCGTATTTTTCAGTATAACAACATTTTTTCAATCCCCGGCTACATTCTCAATGTGTTAGTTTGATATCGTTGTAAAGAATTTTTCGTTACAACTAATTTTGCTTTATACACCCCGAATTTCGTTATAATGGAATTTCACTGTATAACTTGTTCAATCGGCTCTCTTCCTCGCGACCAGGTATAGGTAGTAAGTTAACCATTACCATGCTAGTCGGTACATCGATCTCCATCGATCAATCCACCCCCTGAAACAATCATAAAACAGTGAACTAACTATCTACCTATACCTGACTTTTTCTTTTTTATTGTTCTATGCACAAACATACACACACACACACACATATATATATATATATATATATATATTTTCTTTTTTATTATAAGTTGATCCAACTTATGCAGCTTCATATGCAAATGAGATTAATCACCTCATTTACACAGACGAGAAAAGTATATATTCTCAGCTGTCTTCTAGTCCAGCAGTCGCAAGCGGTGGGAGGGACCGTGCTGACGAAGGCCAGTTAAGCCTGAAATGCATAGATGGTTGTCCCCCTTGCTTCTGCTGGACATCACCAGAGGGCGTTAGCCCCCCCCCCCCCCCCACCGGTGTTTGCATAGCTACGGCTTCCTAAAACTGTATTTCTTTGGAGGCAAGCAGGGAAAAGTGGACGTAAAATGAAATGGGCGCGACGGATTCGGCTGAGGTCACGGATCTTATAGGATTATTCCTACTAGTTAAACTCACCGATATGTTTCCTGCATTCGGCGGTGGATTGTACGGTCATGATGGGCTCATTACTCTTAAAGGGTACAGACCGGATCCGTAAACAATTAATCAGCTTCTTCCGCGACTGGGGATTTAAAATAACCCTACAAACGTCCCTGACCCGAGTAAACTTCCTGAACGTTACCCTTGACCTCGATAATGATCTGTACTACCCATACAGGAAACCCAATGACAACCTGCACTACATCCACCACCGGTCAAACCATCCTAGGAACGTCACCAATAACCTGGTTAAAAACATCTCCCTCCGCATATCTCGTTTGTCTGCTAATGAGCAGATATTCGAGGAACATGCGCCTTATTACAACCAGGCCCTCAAGCGGAGTGGTTTCCGGGAGGAAATATCCTACTGTCCAGCTTCCATTAGCGGAACCAGCAGGCGACACCGCCGCTCACGCAATGTAACATGGTTCAATCCTCCCACAACGCCGAGGTGACAACTCCTATCGGTAAAATCTTCTTTAGGCTCATCGAAAAACACTTCCCACTACAACACCGCTACCACAACATAATTAACAAAAATACCATCAAACCCTCCTACAGCACCACACCAAACTTTGCACAAAACATCGCCTCCTCTAACAACAAAAAACTCAACCACTATGGAAGAAATAACCTAAATAGCAGTGGAGAGCCGACCAGGAGGTGCAACTGTCCTGATGGATCCATTTGCCCCCTCGACAACAGATGCAGAGATCGTAATGTGATCTACCAGTGCAACGTGAGGACGGACACCTCCAACAAAGCTTATATAGGATTAACCGCATGTGACTTCAAGACCCGGCTATACCAACACAGACATACCTTCCGAAACCCGGCCCGGCGTCACGCCACCACACTATCGGCCAACATCTGGGACCTCAAGGATAACAATATTACCTATGATCTCACTTGGAGCTTACTGTCCAGAGCCAACTCTTACACGGGAGGACGCCGTCCGTGCAATTTATGCTCGGAGGAAACTTTACAAATGCTGTTTTCGACGGACCAACTCCTAAACAAGAAGGACGAACTGGTAACTGCATGCAAACACAGATTGCGTAGGACTTACCTCGCCCTCAAACCCCATAATGACCGGGGGGGTAGACAAGGGCTGTAACACTCCACTTGCGAACTTTGTAATGGGTAACCCCTGCTTCCATAGGTAGACGTAAGATCTTCTTTTATAGCTTTTTATCGCTTCCTCTATATTTCCTTCTTCCCCATCCCTTCCTAGTCCTTCCACCCCAGTCCTCTTTCTTTGTCGTCGTCCTTTTCACTTTCTCGCCCACCCGAGGCAGCCCCTCGGTCCTTTGTAGCCTCAGTACCCCCACCCCCTTCCCTTATTCTATGATAGAATTGGCCGACTCCGCTTTTTATAGCAGATGTGATAGACCCCGGATACTTGCTTTCTTATCCGATGGCTGCCCCTTTTCCGTGCTTTCTACATTTCTTAGTGGTATCTTTGCTTTAATTTCTCGCATATCAGTATTTATTTTTTGGGGGGTGGGGGTGGGGGATTCTGAATGAATTTTCCGTTTCAAAATTTTCCATATACTTCGTACGAGCATTTATGTAGTTTGCACTAGAATGTTTGTATCGTAGCGGCACCCTTAGAGATAGTATTAGTATTCTTTTTCGGGATTCTGATTTATTATTTCGTATTAGTTTATTTTTTGCACTGGGTGGTTGCGGGCCTTGTGCCTAGGGTAGAAACAATTATTTCGTATTGGTCTCGGGACTCTGAATTATTATTTCGTGGTAGTTTCTTTAGTATTTTGGCCCCCCACTTGTTGACCCGTCACCGTAAGATATACTCGGTTGATTACTACTACCTCTTAAAAGGGTCTCATTATAATTCCATCCCACCTAGTAAACTTTTCTATAGTCTAGCAGTACCAGTGAGAGACTTGATGGCTGTCGTTAGGGAATAGTAACCAGTAATTGTTTTTTTTGTTTTTTTTTATTTAATTGTTTTTTTAACATTCTCGGTATTCTTCTATATATTTACCCCATATTGTTTTACTTTTTGTTTCGACTTCCTCCCCCTCCCCCTCCCTAGTATATTTGATGACTGTGAATAAGATGCTGATGTAGAGGTAAAACGCACTCGATGTCTCGTAATGTCACCATTACTCCACGGGTTCAATAACCAAACATTAGGGTGAACTTTTACCCGTGTAGTCTACACATAGTTAAAATTAAATACATTTTTTGCATGGGAACCCCGTAGGTCCTAATGGAGTCGTATGGGTACTGTTGCGTCATACGGCATGCCTGGGGTATTTTAAACCTGGTGTAGCCCATCCCCCCTCCCCAGGGCTGAACATAACTTATATATATATATTATGAAAATAAAACAAACTTTTAGATGTGACTGGACTTGGTCACTAATAGTTTTAAACCCTTCCATAAGCCTAATGAAATACTTTCTTATGTTAGTCCCAATTCTAACCACCCCAAATCTATGATAAGCTCTATAATTAAGGGTGTATCTAATAGGATTTCCACACTCTCTAAGGACGTAGGAACATTTAATGAACATGCGGAGTACTATAATAATGCCCTAGCTAATTCCGGTTACTCTAGTAAAATACATTATAATAATAGTAACCTTAGAAAGTCTCCGCTTACTTATAATAATAATAACATAATATCACATAACATGGCCATGAATGGGAGTAGGAAGCATAATAACCGTAGAAATTACATAGGTGTACCTGAACCCATCCATAAGTTAACCCACCGGACTCGTAATATGGAATATAATACCTCTAGGAAACAAGTCGAACCCTCTGAGCGCTCACTCATTGGTGATAATTTTGCTAGATCTAATTCTAATAATGTTGTTTCTACTGATCCTATTGGCCCTAATCCTTTTGATGGGATTCCAGACGGCAGCAGATCTACTAGAGGTAGAAACAGTAAGAGACTTAATGGAATTTTGGCTGATTCTAATAATGCGGTTTTAACTAATCATTGTAATAACCCTAGTCTTAATAATGGGATATTAGATAATGGTAGAGTCGGTAAGGATAAAAATAGAAGGAGACTAAATACTTATTTTAACCCGCCATATAATCAGGAAGTATTAACTAATATCCCTAGGTCTTTCTTTTCTATCTTAGAGAAAAATGTCCCCCCTTCTCATAAATACCATAGTATTTTTAATAAAAATGTTATTAAACTTTCATTCTCTACCACCCCTAATATTAGTTCTCATTTAGCTAGCACTAACAATAGGAAAATTAGGGATGGATACTCCTCTCTACATACTACGAGTCTGAACAGATCTGTAAATGCCTTACCACCAGAGCAGACCTTATCTAATAGTAATCCTACGTGTAATGCATCACTACTTCAGCCAACCAACAGCACCCGGAAGTGTAACTGTAGAGTGAGTGCTAACTGCCCTTTAAACGGTAACTGCCTCTCTAAGAACATCGTCTATGCTTGCGTAGTTATAACTAATTCCTCTAATAGAACTTATATAGGCTCTACATCTAACACTTTTAAGACTAGGTTTAACTCTCATATCTCTAATTTCAAACATGTTAAGTTTAAAAATTCTACTTCTTTAGCACACTATATCTGGGATCTTAAGGGGGCTAATATACCATATAGCCTTAATTGGCGTTTAGTAGCACGCTCTAATAACCTTTCTACACATACTAAATTTTGTAATCTCTGTATCCTCGAGACACACTCTATAATTTTCTCTAGTGAATCCTTACTTAATAGAAAGTCTGAGATATTCTCTTCTTGCCCCCACGCTATTTTTAATTCTTACTTTTATTATAAACCTAAAGGTTCTAGTAGTATAAATTGTATCCATTAGCTGATATATTCCATTACTTATTTTTTTAGTTTAGGTTCTTTTTGTTTACCACCATTATTATCATCATTATTATCATTGGTTTTTGACAACTTTTTATTCTAGCTCTCATAATCTTTTGGCTACTATACCATATCTATCTTCTTACACATTAAATTTTCACTATTAACACCTTATAAGTATATATCTGATTATATATTTTATATTATTTTATTTTATTTCATTTTATTTTATTTTATTTGGATTCTTCTTTGGATAACCCCCCCCCCCCTGCACACATAAACTTATTGTCAACCCCTTCAAATATATTATGATTATATTTAATCCCCCCCCTCTCATTTATGCTCCTTTCTATTATATAATACAGTATATTGATTATAATTTTATGCTCCTTTGTATCCTCCATACATTTCTTTTTTTCTGTCCCTATTAGCCTACCATAATTCTGCTTAAGTCAGTTTTTTAGATATCGTTATGTAAATGATAGTAGAATATTTCATTCCTTTATATATATATTTTTAGTGAAATATTAATGTTTATAAATTTTGATTACTTAAACCATAGCTAATATTGTATTGCCTTATTAGGTATTTTAAATATCTTCAATATTAATTTATCAAATAGGGTTTTCGAGTCATTTACCTGGGTTGTTTCCTAAGTTTTTACTTAACTGCATGTGAGACCTAAGTAAATACTTTTGTTTTTTGTTTTTTAATTTCCGGTTGATTTTATTTATTTATTTATTTATTAATACTACTGTGCATAGTATTTTCTGTCTGGCCCTTATTCACTCATTCACATATGTGTCTGTTTACCAACCTTGTAATTATAAGTAATTATATATTATATTATGTTCATTATTTTATATTGAAGTTGTTATTGTACTATTGATCCTTATTACTTACTTACCGTTGATTTTATGTACCATTATGATATGTTAAATTTTATATATCATGTAAGATGTTTATATTTTTGTACCATCATAATTTTGGGTATTGTACAATTTATTTTTTTTTTTCACCTACTCTGTAACTCTATATGAATTGATTTGTTAACTTACATGCCATTATATATTATATATATTATTATATTATTATTATAGTATTATTGTGACATCTATATTCTTTGTGTAAATTAACCGGAGATTATCTATTATATTATATTATATATTATATAATTATATAGTTTATTATATATTATATGTGTTACATTTAATCATTTTATTACTTCATGTTATACTGTATATTAGATATACGTATTATTATTATTTTTATTCCTATTATGCTTATTTATATTTAAACTCTTAATAAGGTTTAATTTGTGCTGTTAATGATGGATATGTGTATTGATGTATATGTATATGTGCGTACGTGTGCGTACATATATACATATGTATATTGTGCCTTTTAATTTTAATTTTTAATTTTAATTTTAATATTGTTACAAGTATATTATATTATATAGTATTATATATAATTCCCGCTCTATATAACCACCTTTGTTTAGCTCTTTTTTTGCTTTGGACTATATTTGTAATATGGTTCATAATGTTATACACCTCCTTAGTGATTTTTATTATATATTTTTACCCATAATCTTGCAATACATTAGTGTATGTACACTCCATAGTCTTCGGAGTTTTCGGCTTGTATTGGCCGATAGTACTTCTTGTGGTTTTGATTGCCCTGATGAGTCCTTAATAGGACGAAACATTGTTGGCTAATAAAGACTTTTGATGTATTGAAGGCTTCTTTGTTTTATTTTCATAATTCTTCGGCTCTGTTTAATTACATTGAGCTATACCCTTTACTGTCATTTCTATAATACGAAGAGGGTGTTTAACTCCAACACGCTCCAGTATTTTAATCCTTATATATATATATATATAGGAAAAGAGTCAGAACCCCGACGGCAGAGCTCAAGCCGTTTCGACAGCTATTTCTAGACAGCTATTTGAGTCCAGAAATAGCTGTCGAAATGGCTTGAGCTCTGCCGTCGGGATTCTGACTCTTTTCCTATTACCCACTATACTACCCAAAGTATCGAGTACTCTGTTGTGTTATGGTCCACCTGGTTCCTTACCACACTTCCTTCGTTATATATATATATAAGAAAGAAAGAAAGTACTAAAGCGCAGAAATACTATAAAGATAGCCTATAAAATAGGGTGAGGCTATCTTTATAGTATTTCTACACTTGAGCACTTCCTTTATATTTAATAATAATAATAATTAAATAAAACAACGAAGGAAAGGGGCAGAGCGACAGGCTTTATACCCCACAGACAGAATGGTAAACGTCACCGAGAAGAGCCAGCAACTCCCGCTACAACAGTCACCCTGCCCCACGGGGCTCCTTCTTCAAGTGAGCTTCTGTCTTTCCAGTTTTTCTGTCTTTCCAGTTAAATTATATGATACGTTAAATAACTTGACATCTACAACTGAATCTAAAAATTGTTTCTACATTTGGCACAGGGACAGTAATCTAAAGGGAATGGGGGAAAAGTCGATTAAATCGACCCTAGTGCATTACTGGTATTTTATTTTATCGACACTGTAAGGATGAAAAGCAAAGTTAACCTAGGTGGGATTTTAAGTCAGAACGTAAAGGGCCGTAACTACATGCCACAAAGTATGTTGTCCGACGCTCTACCAATTCTGCTAATCCGACACCCTACAACTGAATGTAATGAAGAAAATTGTGCTAGAAAAAGAAAACTACTTCGAATGTAGGAAAAGGGTGAAAACGACGACATTTCTAGATGAAGAACGAAATTAGAACAGAATTTAATTTATATAGGAATAACATTCGTGTTCAAGAATTAATGATCAGAAACAAAATAAGGGAAATGGATAAATTAGCTTCGCCAAAAAGAAAGGAAAGTTTTACTGGATTAAATTAAAGATAAGTGATTTAAGAAAACTAGACAGAGAAATCAAATTAGGTTTCAAAAAGCACCAAAAAGCAGAGCCACAAGTAAACACAAATCGATTATATTTATGGAAGCTACAGGATAAATTAATAATGCTTAAAAACTACAATAAAACCACAAGGGAATATTTTCAGATAATAATATTTATGGATTAATACAAACAACTAAGAAAACTAGAAATACAGTTTAATATATATGAGGTTATTTATGTCATTAAAATATGCTGATGAAACACAAACATGGATAATAAATCTTAATGCAAAGGAAAATCAGAAATTCTTGTTCAACAAGTGGTGAAAAAACATTGATTTAATAGCAGAAGTTCAGAAACATGTGGAGAGTGGACATTAGTACATACTATTGTCTGTTGTGTTCTTGAGCAACTAAGTTATGTTAGAGCTGTAGAATGTGTATATATCACATTAACAATTCGTTGTGCATGTATGTATAAACATAGAGCTGAAGAATGTGTATATATCACATTAACATTTATACATGTATGTATAAAATTACTTTTTTATCTTTGTTACTCAAATATATTATTTCCATAAATAACATTTTCAAGGAGAATCACTTCATTTTAAGCATTATAGCAACAATGGGTACACTAATGCAATCTTCTTAACTTTGATGATAAAACCAACTATATATATATATATATATATATATATATAACCAAACATTAATATGGTTCATTGATTACTCAATGAATATAGTTTTACAATTGTCACTATACTTCCGTGGTTACTCTACCGTGAGGGAGTTAGAGACAATAATGATAGGTATACAGATATATGTGTATACATAAAAACAAATAACGAAACGAAATTAAATTTCGTTTCGTTTGTAACTCACTTTTGTATGACTGACGCTTAAACAATTAAGTTAAAAATGTACATCTACATATGCATACTGAAATACTAGTGTGTATATGAATACACACACGTATACATATGTAGGTGTACCAAGTCTTTCACTGGTCGCTTTACAGTGAGCGGCCCAGCTATTCTGTATGTAAACACACAGACAAACCGGTTTTTAGAGTCATACTGGTTTTCGGGGAAACACCTTCCCTCTATTTTCCAGAAAGCCAGACAAGGAATATTGAACTAGTTTCGTTGTTGTTACAACTCATCAGCAATATTTACCTATCTACCGGCCTTTCTGGAGAATTGTAAAAGCACATATCGTTATAAGCATATGGAGAATAGAGGGAAGGTGTTTCCCCGAAAACCAGTATGACTCTAAAAACCGGTTTGTCTGTGTGTTTACATACAGAATAGCTGGGCCGCTCACTGTAAAGCGACCAGTGAAAGACTTGGTACACCTACATATGTATACGTGTGTGTATTCATATACACACTAGTATTTCAGTATGCATATGTAGATGTACATTTTTAACTTAATTGTGTATACATACATATACATGTATATATAAACATATATTTTTCACAAGTATGTGAGATTGTATGTTGTCGACCGAGAAAAAATAGGGAAAAAAATAGGTATATTGTATCTATTATTCCTTTTTATAATATTTTACATAACTCTGATATTGTGTCAATTTAATTATTTCGATTATCTTGTCTCAGAATCATAGAGCAACACTGGTTAAGGTCGACAACATACAATCTCACATACTTGTGAAAAATATATGTTTATATATACATGTATATGTATGTATACACATATATCTATATACCTCTCATTATTGTATATTTATATATATATATATATGTGTGTGTGTGTGTGTGTGTGTGTGTGTGTGTGTGTGTGTGTGTGTGTGTGTGTGTGTTAAAATACATCTAAACATAGAAGTAGCGTGGATTAATGGTTAGGGTGTTCGACTCATGATCGTATGGTGGAGCGTTGTATCCTTGAGCAAGACACTCTCGTTGCTCCAGTCCACTCAGTTCGTTGATTTCACTCCTAGTGGGTCCCTGTGTCGTCTTCTTAGTAGCTGACTTACAAGTTGACCACCCACAGGGGTGAGACCAGTTGAAAAAGAACGGCCAAAACGCCTTCTCTGTTTTGTGGGGAAGTGCCTGGAATTCTGCCGGTTGGAGAGCGTTTCCCAGTTTGTCCAGGTATATATTATTGTGGTAGTGGTAGTGGTAGTGGTCATCTGTGGTATATATTATTGTGATAGTGGTAGTGGTCATCAGTGGTATATATTATTGTGATAGTGGTAGTGGTCATCAGTGGTATATATTATTGTGGTAGAGGTAGTGGTCATCAGTGGTATATATTATTGTGGTAGAGGTAGTGGTGATCAGTGGTATATATTATTGTGGTAGTGGTAGTGGTCATCAGTGGTATATATTATTGTGGTAGTGGTAGTGGTCATCAGTGGTATATATTATTGTGGTAGTGATAGTGGCAGTGGTCATCAGTGGTATATATTATTGTGGTAGTGGTAGTGGTAGTGGTCATCAGTGGTATATATTATTGTGGTAGTGGTAGTGGTCATCAGTGGTATATATTATTGTGGTAGTGATAGTGGTAGTGGTCATCAGTGGTATATATTATTGTGGTAGTGGTCATCAGTGGTATATATTATTGTGGTAGTGGTAGTGGTAGTGGTCATCTGTGGTATATATTATTGAGGTAGTGGTAGTGGTCATGTGTGGTATATATTATTGTGGTAGTGGTAGTGGTAGTGGTCATGTGTGGTATATATTATTGTGGTAGTGGTAGTGGTAGTGGTCATGTGTGGTATATATTATTGTGGTAGTGGTAGTGGTCATCAGTGGTGTATATTATTGTGGTAGTGGTAGAGGTAGTGGTCATCTGTGGTATATATTATTGTGGTAGTGGTAGTGGTAGTGGTCATCAGTGGTATATATTATTGTGGTAGTGGTAGTGGTCATCAGTGGTATATATTATTGTGGTAGTGGTAGTGGTCATCAGTGGTGTATATTATTGTGGTAGTGGTAGTGGTAGTGGTCATCTGTGGTATATATTATTGTGGTAGTGGTAGTGGTCATCAGTGGTATATATTATTGTGGTAGTGGTAGTGGTCATCTGTGGTATATATTATTGTGGTAGTGGTAGTGGTCATCAGTGGTATATATTATTGTGGTAGTGGTAGTGGTCATCTGTGGTATATATTATTGTGGTAGTAGTAGTGGTAGTGGTCATCTGTGGTATATATTATTGTGGTAGTGGTAGTGGTCATCTGTGGTATATATTATTGTGGTAGTAGTAGTGGTAGTGGTCATCAGTGGTATATATTATTGTGGTAGTGGTCATCTGTGGTATATAATATTGTGGTAGTGGTAGTGGTAGTGGTCATCTGTGGTATATATTATTGTGGTAGTGGTAGTGGTCATCTGTGGTATATAATATTGTGGTAGTGGTAGTGGTCATCTGTGGTATATATTATTGTGGTAGTGGTAGTGGTAGTGGTCATCTGCGGTATATAATATTGTGGTAGTGGTAGTGGTAGTGGTCATCTGTGGTATATATTATTGTGGTAGTGGTCATCTGTGGTATATATTATTGTGGTAGTGGTAGTGGTCATCTGTGGTATATATTATTGTGGTAGTGGTAGTGGTAGTGGTCATCTGTGGTATATATTATTGTGGTAGTGGTAGTGGTAGTGGTCATCTGTGGTATATAATATAGTGGTAGTGGTAGTGGTCATCTGTGGTATATATTATTGTGGTAGTGATAGTGGCAGTGGTCATCAGTGGTATATATTATTGTGGTAGTGGTAGTGGTAGTGGTCATCAGTGGTATATATTATTGTGGTAGTGGTAGTGGTCATCAGTGGTATATATTATTGTGGTAGTGATAGTGGTAGTGGTCATCAGTGGTATATATTATTGTGGTAGTGGTAGTGGTCATCAGTGGTATATATTATTGTGGTAGTGGTAGTGGTAGTGGTCATCTGTGGTATATATTATTGAGGTAGTGGTAGTGGTCATGTGTGGTATATATTATTGTGGTAGTGGTAGTGGTAGTGGTCATGTGTGGTATATATTATTGTGGTAGTGGTAGTGGTAGTGGTCATGTGTGGTATATATTATTGTGGTAGTGGTAGTGGTCATCAGTGGTGTATATTATTGTGGTAGTGGTAGAGGTAGTGGTCATCTGTGGTATATATTATTGTGGTAGTGGTAGTGGTAGTGGTCATCAGTGGTATATATTATTGTGGTAGTGGTAGTGGTAGTGGTCATCAGTGGTATATATTATTGTGGTAGTGGTAGTGGTCATCAGTGGTGTATATTATTGTGGTAGTGGTAGTGGTAGTGGTCATCTGTGGTATATATTATTGTGGTAGTGGTAGTGGTCATCAGTGGTATATATTATTGTGGTAGTGGTAGTGGTCATCTGTGGTATATATTATTGTGGTAGTGGTAGTGGTCATCAGTGGTATATATTATTGTGGTAGTGGTAGTGGTCATCTGTGGTATATATTATTGTGGTAGTAGTAGTGGTAGTGGTCATCTGTGGTATATATTATTGTGGTAGTGGTAGTGGTCATCTGTGGTATATATTATTGTGGTAGTAGTAGTGGTAGTGGTCATCAGTGGTATATATTATTGTGGTAGTGGTAGTGGTCATCTGTGGTATATAATATTGTGGTAGTGGTAGTGGTAGTGGTCATCTGTGGTATATATTATTGTGGTAGTGGTAGTGGTCATCTGTGGTATATAATATTGTGGTAGTGGTAGTGGTCATCTGTGGTATATATTATTGTGGTAGTGGTAGTGGTAGTGGTCATCTGCGGTATATAATATTGTGGTAGTGGTAGTGGTAGTGGTCATCTGTGGTATATATTATTGTGGTAGTGGTCATCTGTGGTATATATTATTGTGGTAGTGGTAGTGGTCATCTGTGGTATATATTATTGTGGTAGTGGTAGTGGTAGTGGTCATCTGTGGTATATATTATTGTGGTAGTGGTAGTGGTAGTGGTAGTGGTCATCTGTGGTATATATTATTGTGATAGTGGTAGTGGTAGTGGTCATTAGTGGTATATATTATCGTGGTAGTGGTCATCTGTGGTATATATTATTGTGGTAGTGCTAGTGGTCATCTGTGGTATATATTATTGTGGTAGGAGTAGTGGTCATCTATGGTATATATTATTGTCGTAGTGGTAGTGGTCATCAGTGGTATATATTATTGTGGTAGTGGTAGTGGTAGTGGTCATCTGTGGTATATATTGTGGTAGGAGTAGTGGTCATCTATGGTATATATTATTGTCGTAGTGGTAGTGGTCATCAGTGGTATATATTATTGTGGTAGTGGTAGTGGTAGTGGTCATCTGTGGTATATATTGTGGTAGGAGTAGTGGTCATCTATGGTATATATTATTGTCGTAGTGGTAGTGGTCATCTGTGGTATATATTATTGTGGTAGTGGTAGTGGTCATCTGTGGTATATATTATGGTGCTAGTGGTAGTGGTCATCTGTGGTATATATTATTGTGGTAGTGGTAGTGGTAGTGGTCATCTGTGGTATATATTATGGTGCTAGTGGTAGTGGTCATCTGTGGTATATATTATTGTGGTAGTGTTAGTGGTCATCTGTGGTATATATTATTGTAGTAGTGGTAGTGGTAATGGTAGTGGTCATCTGTGGTATATATTATTGTAGTAGTGGTAGTGGTCATCTGTAGTATATATTATTGTGGTTGTGGTAGTGGTCATCTGTGGTATATATTATTGTTGTAGTGGTAGTGGTCATCTGTAGTATATATTATTGTGGTAGTGGTAGTGGTCATCTGTGGTATATATTATTGTTGTAGTGGTAGTGGTCATCTGTGGTATATATTATTGTGGTAGTGGTAGTGGTCATCTGTGGTATATATTATTGTGGTAGAGGTAGTGGTAGTGGTCATCTGTGGTATATATTATATTGGTAGTGGTCATCTGTGGTATATATTATTGTGGTAGTGGTAGTGGTCATCTGTGGTATATATTATTGTGATAGTGGTAGTGGTCATCTGTGGTATATATTATTGTGGTAGTGGTAGTGGTAGTGGTCATCAGTGGTATATATTATTGTGGTAGTGGTAGTGGTCATCAGTGGTGTATATTATTGTGGTAGTGGTAGAGGTAGTGGTCATCTGTGGTATATATTATTGTGGTAGTGGTAGTGGTAGTGGTCATCAGTGGTATATATTATTGTGGTAGTGGTAGTGGTAGTGGTCATCAGTGGTATATATTATTGTGGTAGTGGTCATCAGTGGTGTATATTATTGTGGTAGTGGTAGTGGTAGTGGTCATCTGTGGTATATATTATTGTGGTAGTGGTAGTGGTCATCAGTGGTATATATTATTGTGGTAGTGGTAGTGGTCATCTGTGGTATATATTATTGTGGTAGTGGTAGTGGTCATCAGTGGTATATATTATTGTGGTAGTGGTAGTGGTCATCTGTGGTATATATTATTGTGGTAGTAGTAGTGGTAGTGGTCATCTGTGGTATATATTATTGTGGTAGTGGTAGTGGTCATCTGTGGTATATATTATTGTGGTAGTAGTAGTGGTAGTGGTCATCAGTGGTATATATTATTGTGGTAGTGGTAGTGGTCATCTGTGGTATATAATATTGTGGTAGTGGTAGTGGTAGTGGTCATCTGTGGTATATATTATTGTGGTAGTGGTAGTGGTCATCTGTGGTATATAATATTGTGGTAGTGGTAGTGGTCATCTGTGGTATATATTATTGTGGTAGTGGTAGTGGTAGTGGTCATCTGCGGTATATAATATTGTGGTAGTGGTAGTGGTAGTGGTCATCTGTGGTATATATTATTGTGGTAGTGGTCATCTGTGGTATATATTATTGTGGTAGTGGTAGTGGTCATCTGTGGTATATATTATTGTGGTAGTGGTAGTGGTAGTGGTCATCTGTGGTATATATTATTGTGGTAGTGGTAGTGGTAGTGGTCATCTGTGGTATATAATATAGTGGTAGTGGTAGTGGTCATCTGTGGTATATATTATTGTGGTAGTGGTATTGGTAGTGGTCATCTGTGGTATATATTATTGTGGTAGTGGTAGTGGTCATCTGTGGTATATATTATTGTGGTAGTGGTAGTGGTCATCTGTGGTATATATTATTGTGGTAGTGGTAGTGGTAGTGGTCATCTGTGGTATATATTATTGTGGTAGTGGTAGTGGTAGTGGTCATCTGTGGTATAAAATATTGTGGTAGTGGTAGTGGTCATCTGTGGTATATATTATTGTGATAGTGGTAGTGGTAGTGGTCATTAGTGGTATATATTATCGTGGTAGTGGTAGTGGTCATCTGTGGTATATATTATTGTGGTAGTGCTAGTGGTCATCTGTGGTATATATTATTGTGGTAGGAGTAGTGGTCATCTATGGTATATATTATTGTCGTAGTGGTAGTGGTCATCAGTGGTATATATTATTGTGGTAGTGGTAGTGGTAGTGGTCATCTGTGGTATATATTGTGGTAGGAGTAGTGGTCATCTATGGTATATATTATTGTCGTACTGGTAGTGGTCATCAGTGGTATATATTATTGTGGTAGTGGTAGTGGTAGTGGTCATCTGTGGTATATATTGTGGTAGGAGTAGTGGTCATCTATGGTATATATTATTGTCGTAGTGGTAGTGGTCATCTGTGGTATATATTATTGTGGTAGTGGTAGTGGTCATCTGTGGTATATATTATGGTGCTAGTGGTAGTGGTCATCTGTGGTATATATTATTGTGGTAGTGGTAGTGGTAGTGGTCATCTGTGGTATATATTATGGTGCTAGTGGTAGTGGTCATCTGTGGTATATATTATTGTGGTAGTGTTAGTGGTCATCTGTGGTATATATTATTGTAGTAGTGGTAGTGGTAATGGTAGTGGTCATCTGTGGTATATATTATTGTAGTAGTGGTAGTGGTCATCTGTAGTATATATTATTGTGGTTGTGGTAGTGGTCATCTGTGGTATATATTATTGTTGTAGTGGTAGTGGTCATCTGTAGTATATATTATTGTGGTAGTGGTAGTGGTCATCTGTGGTATATATTATTGTTGTAGTGGTAGTGGTCATCTGTGGTATATATTATTGTGGTAGTGGTAGTGGTCATCTGTGGTATATATTATTGTGGTAGTGGTAGAGGTAGTGGTAGTGGTCATCTGTGGTATATATTATTGTGATAGTGGTAGTGGTAGTGGTCATCTGTGGTATATATTATTGTGGTAGTGGTAGTGGTAGTGGTCATCAGTGGTATATATTATTGTGGTAGTGGTAGTGGTCATCTGTGGTATATATTATTGAGGTAGTGGTAGTGATCATCAGTGGTATATATTATTGTGGTAGTGGTCATCTGTAGTATATATTATTGTGATAGTGGTAGTGGTCATCTGTGGTATATATTATTGTGGTAGTGGTAGTGGTAGTGGTCATCAGTGGTATATATTATTGTGGTAGTGGTTGTGGTCATCTGTGGTATATATTATTGTGGTAGTGGTAGTGGTCATCTGTGGTATATATTATTGTGGTAGTGGTAGTGGTCATCTGTGGTATATATTATTGTGGTAGTGGTAGTGGTAGTGGTCATCAGTGGTATATATTATTGTGGTAGTGGTAGTGGTCATCAGTGGTATATATTATTGTGGTAGTGGTAGTGGTCATCTGTGGTATATATTATTGTGGTAGTGGTAGTGGTAGTGGTCATCAGTGGTATATATTATTGTGGTAGTGGTAGTGGTAGTGGTCATCTGTGGTATATATTATTGTGGTAGTGGTAGTGGTAGTGGTCATCAGTGGTATATATTATTGTGGTAGTGGTAGTGGTCATCTGTGGTATATATTATTTAGGTAGTGGTAGTGGTCATCAGTGGTATATATTATTGTGGTAGTGGCAGTGGTCATCAGTGGTATATATTATTGTGGTAGAGGTAGTGGTCATCAGTGGTATATATTATTGTGGTAGTGGTAGTGGTAGTGGTCATCTATGGTATATATTATTGTGGTAGAGGTAGTGGTAGTGGTCATCTGCGGTATATAATATTGTGGTAGTGGTAGTGGTCATCAGTGGTATATATTATTGTGGTAGTGGTAGTGGTCATCTGTAGTATATATTATTGTGATAGTGGTAGTGGTCATCTGTGGTATATATTATTGTGGTAGTGGTAGTGGTAGTGGTCATCAGTGGTATATATTATTGTGGTAGTGGTCATCTGTGGTATATATTATTGTGGTAGTGGTAGTGGTAGTGGTCATCAGTGGTATATATTATTGTGGTAGTGGTAGTGGTAGTCGTCATCTGTGGTATATATTATTGTGGTAGTGGTAGTGGTAGTGGTCATCAGTGGTATATATTATTGTGGTAGTGGTAGTGGTCTACTGTGGTATATATTATTGTGGTAGTGGTAGTGGTAGTGGTCATCTGTGGTATATAATATTGTGGTAGTGGTAGTGGTCATCAGCGGTATATATTATTGTGGTAGTGGTAGTGGTAGTGGTCATCTGTGGTATATATTATTGTGGTAGTGGTAGTGGTAGTGGTCATCAGTGGTATATATTATTGTGGTAGTGGTAGTGGTAGTGGTCATCTGTGGTATATATTATTGTGATAGTGGTAGTGGTCATCAGTGGTATATATTATTGTGATAGTGGTAGTGGTCATCAGTGGTATATATTATTGTGGTAGAGGTAGTGGTCATCAGTGGTATATATTATTGTGGTAGAGGTAGTGGTGATCAGTGGTATATATTATTGTGGTAGTGGTAGTGGTCATCAGTGGTATATATTATTGTGGTAGTGGTAGTGGTCATCAGTGGTATATATTATTGTGGTAGTGATAGTGGCAGTGGTCATCAGTGGTATATATTATTGTGGTAGTGGTAGTGGTAGTGGTCATCAGTGGTATATATTATTGTGGTAGTGGTAGTGGTCATCAGTGGTATATATTATTGTGGTAGTGATAGTGGTAGTGGTCATCAGTGGTATATATTATTGTGGTAGTGGTAGTGGTCATCAGTGGTATATATTATTGTGGTAGTGGTAGTGGTAGTGGTCATCTGTGGTATATATTATTGAGGTAGTGGTAGTGGTCATGTGTGGTATATATTATTGTGGTAGTGGTAGTGGTAGTGGTCATGTGTGGTATATATTATTGTGGTAGTGGTAGTGGTAGTGGTCATGTGTGGTATATATTATTGTGGTAGTGGTAGTGGTCATCAGTGGTGTATATTATTGTGGTAGTGGTAGAGGTAGTGGTCATCTGTGGTATATATTATTGTGGTAGTGGTAGTGGTAGTGGTCATCAGTGGTATATATTATTGTGGTAGTGGTAGTGGTAGTGGTCATCAGTGGTATATATTATTGTGGTAGTGGTAGTGGTCATCAGTGGTGTATATTATTGTGGTAGTGGTAGTGGTAGTGGTCATCTGTGGTATATATTATTGTGGTAGTGGTAGTGGTCATCAGTGGTATATATTATTGTGGTAGTGGTAGTGGTCATCTGTGGTATATATTATTGTGGTAGTGGTAGTGGTCATCAGTGGTATATATTATTGTGGTAGTGGTAGTGGTCATCTGTGGTATATATTATTGTGGTAGTAGTAGTGGTAGTGGTCATCTGTGGTATATATTATTGTGGTAGTGGTAGTGGTCATCTGTGGTATATATTATTGTGGTAGTAGTAGTGGTAGTGGTCATCAGTGGTATATATTATTGTGGTAGTGGTAGTGGTCATCTGTGGTATATAATATTGTGGTAGTGGTAGTGGTAGTGGTCATCTGTGGTATATATTATTGTGGTAGTGGTAGTGGTCATCTGTGGTATATAATATTGTGGTAGTGGTAGTGGTCATCTGTGGTATATATTATTGTGGTAGTGGTAGTGGTAGTGGTCATCTGCGGTATATAATAGTGTGGTAGTGGTAGTGGTAGTGGTCATCTGTGGTATATATTATTGTGGTAGTGGTCATCTGTGGTATATATTATTGTGGTAGTGGTAGTGGTCATCTGTGGTATATATTATTGTGGTAGTGGTAGTGGTAGTGGTCATCTGTGGTATATATTATTGTGGTAGTGGTAGTGGTAGTGGTCATCTGTGGTATATAATATAGTGGTAGTGGTAGTGGTCATCTGTGGTATATATTATTGTGGTAGTGGTATTGGTAGTGGTCATCTGTTGTATATATTATTGTGGTAGTGGTAGTGGTCATCTGTGGTATATATTATTGTGGTAGTGGTAGTGGTCATCTGTGGTATATATTATTGTGGTAGTGGTAGTGGTAGTGGTCATCTGTGGTATATATTATTGTGGTAGTGGTAGTGGTAGTGGTCATCTGTGGTATAAAATATTGTGGTAGTGGTAGTGGTCATCTGTGGTATATATTATTGTGATAGTGGTAGTGGTAGTGGTCATTAGTGGTATATATTATCGTGGTAGTGGTAGTGGTCATCTGTGGTATATATTATTGTGGTAGTGGTAGTGGTCATCTGTGGTATATATTGTGGTAGGAGTAGTGGTCATCTATGGTATATATTATTGTCGTAGTGGTAGTGGTCATCAGTGGTATATATTATTGTGGTAGTGGTAGTGGTAGTGGTCATATGTGGTATATATTGTGGTAGGAGTAGTGGTCATCTATGGTATATATTATTGTCGTAGTGGTAGTGGTCATCTGTGGTATATATTATTGTGGTAGTGGTAGTGGTCATCTGTGGTATATATTATGGTGCTAGTGGTAGTGGTCATCTGTGGTATATATTATTGTGGTAGTGGTAGTGGTAGTGGTCATCTGTGGTATATATTATGGTGCTAGTGGTAGTGGTCATCTGTGGTATATATTATTGTGGTAGTGTTAGTGGTCATCTGTGGTATATATTATTGTAGTAGTGGTAGTGGTAATGGTAGTGGTCATCTGTGGTATATATTATTGTAGTAGTGGTAGTGGTCATCTGTAGTATATATTATTGTGGTAGTGGTAGTGGTCATCTGTGGTATATATTATTGTTGTAGTGGTAGTGGTCATCTGTAGTATATATTATTGTGGTAGTGGTAGTGGTCATCTGTGGTATATATTATTGTTGTAGTGGTAGTGGTCATCTGTGGTATATATTATTGTGGTAGTGGTAGTGGTCATCTGTGGTATATATTATTGTGGTAGTGGTAGAGGTAGTGGTAGTGGTCATCTGTGGTATATATTATATTGGTAGTGGTCATCTGTGGTATATATTATTGTGGTAGTGGTAGTGGTCATCTGTGGTATATATTATTGTGATAGTGGTAGTGGTAGTGGTCATCTGTGGTATATATTATTGTGGTAGTGTTAGTGGTAGTGGTCATCAGTGGTATATATTATTGTGGTAGTGGTAGTGGTCATCTGTGGTATATATTATTGAGGTAGTGGTAGTGATCATCAGTGGTATATATTATTGTGGTAGTGGTCATCTGTAGTATATATTATTGTGATAGTGGTAGTGGTCATCTGTGGTATATATTATTGTGGTAGTGGTAGTGGTAGTGGTCATCAGTGGTATATATTATTGTGGTAGTGGTTGTGGTCATCTGTGGTATATATTATTGTGGTAGTGGTAGTGGTCATCTGTGGTATATATTATTGTGGTAGTGGTAGTGGTCATCTGTGGTATATATTATTGTGGTAGTGGTAGTGGTAGTGGTCATCAGTGGTATATATTATTGTGGTAGTGGTAGTGGTCATCAGTGGTATATATTATTGTGGTAGTGGTAGTGGTCATCTGTGGTATATATTATTGTGGTAGTGGTAGTGGTAGTGGTCATCAGTGGTATATATTATTGTGGTAGTGGTAGTGGTAGTGGTCATCAGTGGTATATATTATTGTGGTAGAGGTAGTGGTCATCAGTGGTATATATTATTGTGGTAGTGGTAGTGGTAGTGGTCATCTATGGTATATATTATTGTGGTAGAGGTAGTGGTAGTGGTCATCTGCGGTATATAATATTGTGGTAGTGGTAGTGGTCATCAGTGGTATATATTATTGTGGTAGTGGTAGTGGTCATCTGTAGTATATATTATTGTGATAGTGGTAGTGGTCATCTGTGGTATATATTATTGTGGTAGTGGTAGTGGTAGTGGTCATCAGTGGTATATATTATTGTGGTAGTGGTCATCTGTGGTATATATTATTGTGGTAGTGGTAGTGGTAGTGGTCATCAGTGGTATATATTATTGTGGTAGTGGTAGTGGTAGTCGTCATCTGTGGTATATATTATTGTGGTAGTGGTAGTGGTAGTGGTCATCAGTGGTATATATTATTGTGGTAGTGGTAGTGGTCTACTGTGGTATATATTATTGTGGTAGTGGTAGTGGTAGTGGTCATCTGTGGTATATAATATTGTGGTAGTGGTAGTGGTCATCAGCGGTATATATTATTGTGGTAGTGGTAGTGGTCATCTGTGGTATATATTATTGTGGTAGTGGTAGTGGTAGTGGTCATCAGTGGTATATATTATTGTGGTAGTGGTAGTGGTAGTGGTCATCTGTGGTATATATTATTGTGGTAGTGGTAGTGGTCATCAGTGGTATATATTATGGTGGTAGTGGTAGTGGTCATCTGTGGTATATATTATTGTGATAGTGGTAGTGGTCATCTGTGGTATATATTATTGTGGAAGTGGTAGTGGTAATGGTCATCTGTGGTATATATTATTGTGGTAGTGGTAGTGGTAGTGGTCATCTGTGGTATATATTATTGTGGTAGTGGTAGTTGTCATCAGTGGTATATATTATTGTGGTAGTGGTAGTGGTAGTGGTCATCAGTGGTATATATTATTGTGATAGTGGTAGTGGTCATCTGTGGTATATATTGTGGTAGTGGTAGTGGTAGTGGTCATCTGTGGTATATATTATTGTGGTAGTGGTAGTGGTCATCTGTGGTATATATTATTGTGGTAGTGGTAGTGGTAGTGGTCATCTGTGGTATATATTATTGTGGTAGTGGTAGTGGTCATCTGTGGTATATATTATTGTGATAGTGGTAGTGGTAGTGGTCATCTGTGGTATATATTATTGTGGTAGTGGTAGTGGTAGTGGTCATCAGTGGTATATATTATTGTGGTAGTGGTAGTGGTCATCTGTGGTATATATTATTGAGGTAGTGGTAGTGGTCATCAGTGGTATATATTATTGTGGTAGTGGTAGTGGTCATCTGTAGTATATATTATTGTGATAGTGGTAGTGGTCATCTGTGGTATATATTATTGTGGTAGTGGTAGTGGTAGTGGTCATCAGTGGTATATATTATTGTGGTAGTGGTAGTGGTCATCTGTGGTATATATTATTGTGGTAGTGGTAGTGGTCATCTGTGGTATATATTATTGTGGTAGTGGTAGTGGTCATCTGTGGTATATATTATTGTGGTAGTGGTAGTGGTAGTCGTCATCAGTGGTATATATTATTGTGGTAGTGGTAGTGGTCATCAGTGGTATATATTATTGTGGTAGTGGTAGTGGTCATCTGTGGTATATATTATTGTGGTAGTGGTAGTAGTAGTGATCATCAGTGGTATATATTATTGTGGTAGTGGTAGTGGTAGTGGTCATCTGTGGTATATATTATTGTGGTAGTGGTAGTGGTCATCAGTGGTATATATTATTGTGGTAGTGTTAGTGGTCTACTGTGGTATATATTATTGTGGTAGTGGTAGTGGCAGTGGTCATCTGTGGTATATATTATCGTGGTAGTGGTAGTGGTCATCAGTGGTATATATTATTGTGGTAGTTGTAGTGGTAGTGGTCATCTGTGGTATATATTATTGTGGTAGTAGTAGTGGTAGTGGTCATCGGTGGTATATATTATTGTGCTAGTGGTAGTGGTAGTGGTCATCTGTGGTATATATTATTGTGGTAGTGGTAGTGGTAGTGGTCATCTGTGGTATATATTATTGTGGTAGTGGTCATCTGTGGTATATATTATTGTGGTAGTGGTCATCTGTGGCATATATTATCGTGGTAGTGGTAGTGGTAGTGTTCATCTGTGGTATATATTATTGTGGTAGTGGTCATCAGTGGTATATATTATTGTGGTAGTGGTAGTGGTCATCTGTGGTATATATTATTGTGGTAGTGGCAGTGGTCATCAGTGGTATATATTATTGTGGTAGCGGTAGTGGTAGTGGTCATCAGTGGTATATATTATTGTGGTAGTGGTAGTGGTCGTGGTCATCTGTGGTATATATTATTGTGGTAGTGGTAGTGGTCATCTGTGGTATATATTATTGTGGTAGTGGTAGTGGTCATCAGTGGTATATATTATTGTGGTAGTGATAGTGGTAGTGGTCATCAGCGGTATATATTATTGTGGTAATGGTAGTGGCATTGGTCATCAGTGGTATATATTATTGTGGTAGTGGTAGTGGTCATCAGTGGTATATATTATTGTGATAGTGGTAGTGGTAGTGGTCATCTGTGGTATATATTATTGTGGTAGTAGTAGTGGTAGAGGTCATCAGTGGTATATATTATTGTGGTAGTGGTAGTGGTAGTGATAGTGGTCATCTGTGGTATATATTATTGTGGTAGTGGTAGTGGTAGTGGTCATCTGTGGTATATATTATTGTGGTAGTGGTCATCAGTGGTATATATTATTGTGGTAGTGGTAGTGGTCATCTGTGGTATATATTATTGTGGTAGTGGTAGTGGTAGTGGTCATCAGTGGTATATATTATTGTGGTAGTGGTAGTGGTAGTGGTAGTGGTAGTGGTCATCTGTGGTATATATTATTGTGGTAGTGGTAGTGGTCATCTGTGGTATATATTATTGTGGCAGTGGTCATCAGTGGTATATATTATTGTGGTAGTGGTAGTGGTCATCAGTGGTATATATTATTGTGGTAGTGGTAGTGGTCATCAGTGGTATATATTATTGTGGTAGTGGTAGTGGTAGTGGTCATCAGTGGTATATATTATTGTGGTAGTGGTAGTGGTAGTGGTAGTGGTAGTGGTCATCTGTGGTATATATTATTGTGGTAGTGATAGTGGTAGTGGTCATCAGTGGTATATATTATTGTGGTAGTGGTAGTGGTAGTTGTCATCTGTGGTATATATTATTGTGGTAGTGGTAGTGGTAGTTGTCATCTGTGGTATATATTATTGTGGTAGTGGTAGTGGCAGTGGTCATCAGTGGTATATATTATTGTGGTAGTGGTAGTGGTAGTGGTCATCTGTGGTATATATTATTGTGGTAGTGGTAGTGGTCATCAGTGGTATATATTATTGTGGTAGTGATAGTGGTAGTGGTCATCAGTGGTATATATTATTGTGGTAGTGGTCATCAGTGGTATATATTATTGTGGTAGTGGTAGTGGTCATCAGTGGTATATATTATTGTGGTAGTGATAGTGGCAGTGGTCATCAGTGGTATATATTATTGTGGTAGTGGTAGTGGTCATCAGTGGTATATATTATTGTGGTAGTGGTAGTGGTCATCAGTGGTATATATTATTGTGGTAGTGGTAGTGGTAGTGGTCATCAGTGGTATATATGATTGTGGTAGTGGTAGTGGTCATCAGTGGTATATATTATTGTGGTAGTGGTAGTGGTAGTGGTCATCAGTGGTATATATTATTGTGGTAGTGGTAGTGGTCATCAGTGGTATATATTATTGTGGTAGTGGTAGTGGTAGTGGTCATCAGTGGTATATATTATTGTGGTAGTGGTAGTGGTCATCTGTGGTATATATTATTGAGGTAGTGGTAGTGGTCATGTGTGGTATATATTATTGTGGTAGTGGTAGTGGTAGTGGTCATGTGTGGTATATATTATTGTGGTAGTGGTAGTGGTCATCAGTGGTGTATATTATTGTGGTAGTGGTAGAGGTAGTGGTCATCTGTGGTATATATTATTGTGGTAGTGGTAGTGGTCTACTGTGGTATATATTATTGTGGTAGTGGTAGTGGTAGTGGTAGTGGTCATCTGTGGTATATATTATTGTGGTAGTGGTAGTGGTCATCAGTGGTATATATTATTGTGGTAGTGGTAGTGGTCATCTGTGGTATATATTATTGTGGTAGTGGTAGTGGTAGTGGTCATCTGTGGTATATATTATTGTGGTAGTGGTAGTGGTCATCTGTGGTATATAATATTGTGGTAGTGGTAGTGGTAGTGGTCATCTGTGGTATATATTATTGTGGTAGTGGTAGTGGTCATCTGTGGTATATAATATTGTGGTAGT
Organism: Eledone cirrhosa; assembly: GCA_964016885.1. Classification (NCBI taxonomy): domain Eukaryota; kingdom Metazoa; phylum Mollusca; class Cephalopoda; order Octopoda; family Eledonidae; genus Eledone; species Eledone cirrhosa. The sequence goes on along the minus strand of OZ024742.1, from coordinate 335,666,389 downwards.
GGTAGTGGTCATCTGTGGTATATATTATTGTGGTAGTGGTAGTGGTAGTGGTCATCTATGGTATATATTATTGTGGTAGTGGTAGTGGTAGTGGTCATCTGCGGTATATAATATTGTGGTAGTGGTAGTGGTAGTGGTCATCTGTGGTATATATTATTGTGGTAGTGGTCATCTGTGGTATATATTATTGTGGTAGTGGTAGTGGTCATCTGTGGTATATATTATTGTGGTAGTGGTAGTGGTCATCTGTGGTATATATTATTGTGGTAGTGGTAGTGGTAGTGGTCATCTGTGGTATATATTATTGTGGTAGTGGTAGTGGTCATCTGTGGTATATATTATTGTGGTAGTGGTAGTGGTCATATGTGGTATATATTATTGTGGTAGTGGTAGTGGTAGTGGTCATCTGTGGTATATAATATTGTGGTAGTGGTAGTGGTCATCTGTGGTATATATTATTGTGGTAGTGGTAGTGGTAGTGGTCATCTGTGGTATATATTATTGTGGTAGTGGTAGTGGTCATCTGTGGTATATATTATTGTGGTAGTGGTAGTGGTAGTGGTCATCTGTGGTATATATTATTGTGGTAGTGGTAGTGGTAGTGGTCATCTGTGGTATATAATATTGTGGTAGTGGTAGTGGTCATCTGTGGTATATATTATTGTGATAGTGGTAGTGGTCATCTGTGGTATATATTATTGTGGTAGTGCTAGTGGTCATCTGTGGTATATATTATTGTGATAGTGGTAGTGGTAGTGGTCATTAGTGGTATATATTATCGTGGTAGTGGTAGTGGTCATCTGTGGTATATATTATTGTGGTAGTGCTAGTGGTCATCTATGGTATATATTATTGTCGTAGTGGTAGTGGTCATCTGCGGTATATATTATTGTTGTAGTGGTAGTGGTAGTGGTCATCTGTGGTATATATTATTGTGGTAGTGGTAGTGGTCATCTGTGGTATATATTATTGTGGTAGTGTTAGTGGTCATCAGTGGTATATATTATTGTGGTAGTGATAGTGGTAGTGGTCATCAGTGGTATATATTATTGTGGTAGTGGTAGTGGTCATCAGTGGTATATATTATTGTGGTAGTGGTAGTGGTCATCAGTGGTATATATTATTGTGGTAGTGATAGTGGCAGTGGTCATCAGTGGTATATATTATTGTGGTAGTGGTAGTGGTAGTGGTCATCAGTGGTATATTATTGTGGTAGTGGTAGTGGTCATCAGTGGTATATATTATTGTGGTAGTGATAGTGGTAGTGGTCATCAGTGGTATATATTATTGTGGTAGTGGTAGTGGTAGTGGTCATCAGTGGTATATATTATTGTGGTAGTGGTAGTGGTCATCTGTGGTATATATTATTGAGGTAGTGGTAGTGGTCATGTGTGGTATATATTATTGTGGTAGTGGTAGTGGTCATCAGTGGTGTATATTATTGTGGTAGTGGTAGAGGTAGTGGTCATCTGTGGTATATATTATTGTGGTAGTGGTAGTGGTCTACTGTGGTATATATTATTGTGGTAGTGGTAGTGGTAGTGGTAGTGGTCATCTGTGGTATATATTATTGTGGTAGTGGTATTGGTCATCAGTGGTATATATTATTGTGGTAGTGGTAGTGGTCATCTGTGGTATATATTATTGTGGTAGTGGTAGTGGTAGTGGTCATCTGTGGTATATATTATTGTGGTAGTGGTAGTGGTCATCTGTGGTATATAATATTGTGGTAGTGGTAGTGGTAGTGGTCATCTGTGGTATATATTATTGTGGTAGTGGTAGTGGTCATCTGTGGTATATAATATTGTGGTAGTGGTAGTGGTCATCTGTGGTATATATTATTGTGGTAGTGGTAGTGGTAGTGGTCATCTATGGTATATATTATTGTGGTAGTGGTAGTGGTAGTGGTCATCTGCGGTATATAATATTGTGGTAGTGGTAGTGGTAGTGGTCATCTGTGGTATATATTATTGTGGTAGTGGTCATCTGTGGTATATATTATTGTGGTAGTGGTAGTGGTCATCTGTGGTATATATTATTGTGGTAGTGGTAGTGGTCATCTGTGGTATATATTATTGTGGTAGTGGTAGTGGTAGTGGTCATCTGTGGTATATAATATTGTGGTAGTGGTAGTGGTCATCTGTGGTATATATTATTGTGGTAGTGGTAGTGGTAGTGGTCATCTGTGGTATATATTATTGTGGTAGTGGTAGTGGTCATCTGTGGTATATATTATTGTGGTAGTGGTAGTGGTAGTGGTCATCTGTGGTATATATTATTGTGGTAGTGGTAGTGGTAGTGGTCATCTGTGGTATATAATATTGTGGTAGTGGTAGTGGTCATCTGTGGTATATATTATTGTGATAGTGGTAGTGGTAGTGGTCATTAGTGGTATATATTATCGTGGTAGTGGTAGTGGTCATCTGTGGTATATATTATTGTGGTAGTGCTAGTGGTCATCTATGGTATATATTATTGTCGTAGTGGTAGTGGTCATCAGTGGTATATATTATTGTTGTAGTGGTAGTGGTAGTGGTCATCTGTGGTATATATTATTGTGGTAGGAGTAGTGGTCATCTATGGTATATATTATTGTCGTAGTGATAGTGGTCATCTGTGGTATATATTATTGTGGTAGTGGTATTGGTAGTGGTCATCTGTGGTATATATTATGGTGCTAGTGGTAGTGGTCATCTGTGGTATATATTATTGTGGTAGTGTTAGTGGTCATCTGTGGTATATATTATTGTAGTAGTGGTAGTGGTAGTGGTAGTGGTCATCTGTGGTATATATTATTGTAGTA